>ONZH01028412.1:0-203948 GCA_900303285.1 Rhinella marina | reverse complement strand
GACACTTTAAAAGGAGGTGGTGCTTGGCATCATTGTTTCTCTTTCTGTTAACCATGTTATCTCTAAAGAAACACGTGCAGTCATCATTTCACTGCACAAAAATGGTCTAACAGGGAAGAGTATCGCAGCTAGAAAGATTGCACCTCAGTCAACAATCTATCGCATCATCAAGAACTTCAAGGAGAGAGGTTCCATTGTTGCCAAAAAGGCTCCAGGGCGCCCAAGAAAGACCAGCAAGCTCCAGGACCGTCTCTTAAAAGTGTTTCAGCTGCAGGATCGGGGCTACCAGCAGTGCAGAGCTTGCTCAGGAATGGCAGCAGGCAGGTGTGAGTGCATCTGCACGCACTGTGAGGCGGAGAATCTTGGAGCAAGGCCTGGTCTAAGGAGGGCAGCAAAGAAGCCACTTCTCTCCAGAAAAAACATCAGGGACAGACTGATATTCTGCAAAAGGTACAGGGAGTGGACTGCTGAGGACTGGGGTAAAGTCATTTTCTCTGATGAATCCCCTTTTCGATTGTTTGGGACATCTTGGAAAACAGCTTATTCGGAGAAGACGAGGTGAGCGCTACCACCAGTCTTGTCTCATGCCAACTGTAAAGCATCCTGAAACCATTCATGTGTGGGGTTGCTTCTCATCCAAGGGAATCGGCTCTCTCACAGTCTTGCCTAAAAACACAGCCATGAATAAAGAATGGTACCAGAATGTCCTCCGAGAGCAACTTCTCCCAACCGTCCAAGAGCAGTTTGGCGATCAACAATGCCTTTTCCAGCATGATGGAGCACCTTGCCATAAAGCAAAGGTGATAACTAAATGGCTCAGGGAACAAAACATAGAGATTTGGGTCCATGGCCTGGAAACTCCCCAGATCTTAATCCCATTGAGAACTTGTGGTCAATCATCAAGAGACGGGTGGACAAACAAAAACCTACAAATTTCTGACAAAATGCAAGCATTGATTGTGCAAGAATGGACTGCTATCAGTCAGGATTTGGTCTAGAAGTTGATTGAGAGGGTCAACACTGCAAATATTGACTTGCTGCATTAACTCATTCTAACTGTCAATATAAGCTTTTGTTACTCATAATATGATTGCAATTATATTTCTGTATGTGATAAAAACATCTGACAAACACACATAAAAACCAGAGGGCAGCAGATCATGTGAAAATATAATATTTGTGTCATTCTCAAAACTTTTGGCCATGACTGTACCCTCTGAATCGAAATGCACTGTGAAATATGGTGATACTATATGAATTGTAGTTGACTGGACAACTCCTTTAGGGCTTGTTCACACGACCGTATGTATTTTTGCGGTCCGCAAAAAATACGGATGACATCCGTGTGCATTCCGTATTTTGCGGAACGGAACAGCAGGCCCCTAATAGAACAGTACTATCCTTGTCCGTAATGCGGACAATAATAGGACGTTCTATTTTTTTGCGGAACGGAAAAACGGACATACGGAAACGGAATGCATACGGAGTACCTTCCGTTTTTTTTGCGGACCCATTGGTTGCGGTCCTCAAAAAAAACGGAACGGAAAGAAAATACGGTCGTGTGAATGAGCCCTTAACCCTTTCGCGCCCGGAGGTTTTTTCGGTTACGCATTTTCGTTTTGCGCTCCCTGCCTTCAAACAGCCATAACTCTTTTATTTTTCTGTTCACATAGCTGTATGAGGGCTTGTTTTTTGCGGGACAAGTTTGTACTTTCCAACGCCACCATTTAATATTGCATACAGTGTAGTGGGAAGCGGGAAAAAAATTCCAAACCGGGTGAAATTGCAAAGAAAACGCTATTCCGCTACAGTTCTACGGGTTTCTTATTTACAGCGTTCGATGTGCATTAAAACTGATCCGTTACTTTCATTCTACTGGTCAGTACGAATCCGGCAATACCTAATATGTATAGTTTTTCCTGCGTTTTCATAGTGATAATTAGAAAGTTGCCCTTTTTTTTTTTTTTTCCTTGTCAAATCTTGACCCCTATAACTTTTTGGTATTTATGTGTACAGAGCTGTATGGGGGCTCATTTTTGCGGGACGATCTGAAGTTTTTATTGATACCATTCTGGGGTGTGTATGACTTTTTGATCACTTTTTATTTATTTTTTTTTAGAAAAAAAAAGGGACAAAAAACGGCAAATCGTCATTTGGACGCTTTTTTCCGCCACACAATTCGCCGTATTGGAATTTTTTTTATATATTTTAAAAGTACGGGCATTTTCGGTCACGGTGATACCCATGATGTCTATATTTATTGTTATTTAGGTATTTATTTTTTAATTATACGGAAGGGGGGTGATTTGAACTTTTATATCTTTTTTATTTTTTTATATATTTTTTTACATTTTTTTTAATTTTTTTTTTTCTATTTGAAAGCTCAAATATGGGCTTATATATTGTGGCTTTTTTTTTTTCTTTATGGAGCAATCATGGATTTTATAGACTCAGAAATCCAAGAATTGCTCATTTCTTATCCTGGCCTGCCATCTAGTGGCCAGAATAAGAATTGCACTTTGAAAACTGTAATCCTCACCAGCGAGGATTACAGTTTTCATATGGTGTACAGACACCCCGATTGGCCACACGGGGTGTCTGTAACACCACCCGGGTTGAGACGCAACTAGATGCCGTGATCACGTGTGATCACGGCATCTAAACTCCCAGGAAGACGCCGCCGATGGCGGTAAGTAGCGGCAAGTCTCTGCTGTTAGAAACAGCAGAGACTTGCCAGCCATGACGCCCGCCGCACTTGCGAGCGGGCGCCATGTGCCCGCATCGCCCCAGCGCCGTACGGCGCTGGGCGCGAAGGGGTTAAGGGGTTATAGCTTTATTAGTGGAAAATCACAAATATATAAATATACATAAATAATATTGCTGTAAAATGTTGAAGAGAGAATCCCCCAACAATGCAGAGTGCACACTAGCGGTGTGGTACCCCCATCATTTCACAACCAACAAATGTATAATAAAAAAGAAATAATAAGATAGATAACCGTATATTAAAATATAGCCTATGTGAATACAATATCAGAAGCAACAATACCAAAATCTGATGTACAGTGCCTTGCGAAAGTATTCGGGCCCCCTGGAACTTTTCAACCTTTTGCCACATTTCAGGCTTCAAACTAAAAGTTATAACATTTTAAATTTTTGGTGAAGAATCAACAACAAGTGGGTCACAATTGTGAAGTGGAACGAAATTTATTGGATCATTTAAACTTTTTTTGTAATAATAAAACTGAAAAGTTGGGCGTCCAAAATTTTCGGGCCATTTACTTTCAGGTCAGAAAACTCACTCCAGAAGTTCATTGAGGATCTCTGAATGATCCAATGTTGTCCTAAATGACTGATGAAGATAAATAGAATCCACCTGTGTGTAATCAAGTCTCCATATAAATGCACCTGCTCTGTGATAATCTCAGGGTTCTGCATCATGAAGACCAAGGAACACACCAGGCAGGTCCGTGATACTGTTGTGGAGAAGTTTAAAGCCGGATTTGGATACCAAAGGATTTCCCAAGCTTTAAACATCCCAATGAGCGCTGTGCAAGCGATCATATTGAAATGGAAGGAGTATCAGACCACTGAAATCTACCAAGACCTGGCCGTCCCTCTAAACTTTCATCTTAAACAAGGAGAAGACTGATCAGAGATGCAGCCAAGAGGCCCATGATCACTCTGGATGAACTGCAGAGATCTACAGCTGAGGTGGGAGAGTCTGTCCATAGGACAACAATCAGTCGAGCACTTCACAAATCTGGCCTTTATGGAAGAGTGGCAAGAAGAAAGCCATTTCTCAAAGATATCCATAAAAAGTCTCGTTTACAGTTTGCCACAAGCCACCTGGGAGACACACCAAACATGTGGAAGAAGGTGCTCTGGTCAGATGAAACCAAAATCAAACTTTTTGGAAACAATGGAAAACAATATGTTTGGCATAAAAGAAACACAGCTCATCACCCTGAACACACCATCCCCACTGTCAAACATGGTGGTGGCAGCATCATGGTTTGGGCCTGCTTTTAATCAGCAGGTACAGGGAAGATGGTTAAAATTGATGGGAAGATGGATGGAGCCAAATACAGGACCATTCTGGATGAAAACCTGTTGGAGTCTGCAAAAGACCTGAGACTAGGACGGAGATTTATCTTCCAAGACAATGATCCCAAACATAAAGCAAAATCTACAATGGAATGACATAGTAACATAGTTTATAAGGCCGAAAAAAGACATCTGTCCATCCAGTTCGGCTTGTTTTCCTACAGGTTGGAATGGTTCAAAAATAAACGTATCCAGGTCTTAGAATGGCCAAGTCAAAGTCCAGACCTGAATCCAATTGAGAATATGTGGAGAGAGCTGAAAACTGCTGTCCACAAACGCTCTCCATCCAACCTCAAAAGAGCTCGAGCTGTTTTGCAAGGAAGAATGGGCAAGAATTTCAGTCTCTAGATGTGCAAAACTGATAGAGACATACCCCAAGTGACTTGCAGCTGTAATCGCAACAAAAGGTGGCGCAACAAGGTATTAATGCAAGAGGGCCAAATAATTTTGCATGCCCCACTTTTCAGTTTTATTATTACAAAAAAAGTTTAAATGATCCAATAAATTTCGTTCCACTTCACAATTGTGACCCACTTGTTGTTGATTCTTCACCAAAAATGTAAAATGTTATATCTTTTTGTTTGAAGCCTGAAATGTGGCAAAAGGTTGAAAAGTTCCAGGGGGCCGAATACTTTCGCAAGGCACTGTATATAAACACCAGATGGATAAATACTAAAATGGTCACTAAATATCCAAAATGACCTGCTGAAATCTGAATGCCAAAAACACAGACTAAACAGGGTATGCAAAAAATAAATTATGAATGAAAAAATCCACAAATTGCTAATGAGATCATTAAAAATGACCCCCCAATTCAAAACAATAAAGGCAAACACATACCCTGTGACATGATGAAACAGACACACTGCTAGGCAGACCCACCCACCTCGATGCACGTTTCACCTACTGGCTTTGTCAGCTATAAGCTATATCATTTTTATTTTTTGGCTTGCTTCTTTTTTTTTCCTTTTTGTGGTTTTATAATCTTGATCTGTGTTTAGACCCACACCTGGTTTTGGCTCACAATCACTGATGGAAATCACTGACTGAACACTGACTGCGTGAATGAGGTATAACACTTTTATTTGGACATTGAATGGGAAAATTTCACACGAGCGAGTTTTCCGCACGGGTGCAATTCGTGACGTGAACGCATAGCACCCGCACTGAATCCTGACCCATTCATTTCAACGGGTCTGTGTACATAAGCGTTTTCTTTAACGCATCAGTTCCGCGTTGCGTGAAAAACGCAGCATGTTCTATATTCTGCGTTTTTCACGCAGCTCTGGCTCCATAGAAGGGAATGGGGCTTCAGTGAAAAACACATTGGCCCTGATTTATCACACCTTCACTCCAGAATTCTGTCTTCAAAAAGTCGCACGATAGGGCTTTTGCGACTTTTTTGCGCATTTTTTTGCGACTTTTTGCATGTGTACACCACTCACTCCAGTTTGTAATATGGGTGGAAAAGTGGGTGTGGTTAGCCATGTTAATGAGTTTCACTCCAGATTTATCATTGCGACTTTTTTAAAAAAGTCGCAAAATAGTCGCAATCTCACTCCAGGAGAAGGGTGGAGTAGGAAAAGTGGAGTAGCTTCTGTAGACAGAAGTGTTAGGTTTAAGGACAAGCCACATTTATCAAACAGCCTGGGACGTTTGATAAATGTGGCACAAAGTACTCCAACATAGATGCAAGCAAAACTGACTTCAAATATTCTCCTAATGATAAATTCCCCCCATTGAATCCTGAAGCAAGTGTGGATACAATGGCCCTGATTTATCACACCTTCACTCCAGAATTCTGTCTTCAAAAAGTCGCACGATAGGGCTTTTGCGACTTTTTTGCGCATTTTTTTGCGACTTTTTGCATGTGTACACAACTCACTCCAGTTTGTAATATGGGTGGAAAAGTGGGTGTGGTTAGCCATGTTAATGAGTTTCACTCCAGATTTATCATTGCGACTTTTTAAAAAAAGTCGCAAAATAGTCGCAATCTCACTCCAGGAGGAGGGTGGAGTAGGAAAAGTGGAGTAGCTTCTCTAGACAGAAGTGTTAGGTTTAAGGACAAGCCACATTTATCAAACAACCTGTGACGTTTGATAAATGTGGCAGAAAGTACTCCAACACAGACTGAAGCAAAACTGACTTCAAATATTTTCCTAATGATAAATTCCCCCCAATGTGTTTTTCACTGATACTTGCTGAGAGAAGTTGTTTGTAAACCTTCCAACTGACTGGCTTGCAAAATGGTGCGAGTTTCCCTGAAGCATCCTGACCTAATCAGTCACGCTCGTGTGAAAGGGGCCTTATGTAGGCACTATATCGTAGCATTATTTGGCCATGGAAAGGCAGTTTTTTTTTTGTGGGCATTATTGTTATTAGGGTAATTTGGCATTTCATGTCACAATCATTCGGGTAAAGAGTATATATGCATCTGTGTTTGTAAGTTAGATATATGTATATCTCAAAATTATGTGCCAAAAAACGTTTAAAAGTGTTGCATGAAGGACATTACACCAGCCCTATTTCCTACAATTCTCCATTACCAGCAATTTCCTATAGGCTATTGCTAGGGTGGCCATCCGTCTGGTTTTTGGCCGGACAGTCTGGTTTTTGGACTCCTGGTCCTCCGTCCGGCTAAAGGCCAGGACGGACGGCCAGAAGTCCTCCTTTTTAAGGGCGCAGGAAGCAATGAGCGCTTCCATCAATACAGATGGAAGCGCTCATTGCAGGAGCTGGGTCCTGGTACTCACCGCTCAGCTCCTCCTGCGCTCCGGTACCTTCATTGGTCTTCCTGTCTGCGCTGCACACGCCTGACTGGTACAGCGTCAGGACGTAGTGCGCGCACTCTGACCAGACGCTGCACGCAGTCAGGTGACAGTGCAGCGCGGGCAGTGAAGCGAGAAGAGCGTCGGAGCGGAGCTGCAGCCCAGGAGAGGTAAGATTTTTATTTTTTTTTTATGGGGCACAGTGGGCTGATCTGAGATCTGAAGGGGGCACTACAGGCTGATCTAAGGTCAGAAGGGGGCACTACAGGCTGATCTGAGGTCTGAAGGGGGCACTACAGGCTAATCTGAGGTCTGAAGGGGCACTACAGGCTAATCTGAGGTCTGAAGGGGGCACTACAGGCTAATCTGAGGTCTGAAGGGGGCACTACAGGCTAATCTGAGGTCTGAAGGGGGCACTACAGGCTAATCTGAGGTCTGAAGGGGGCACTACAGCTGATCTGAGGTCTGAAGGGGGCACTACAGGCTGATCTGAGGTCTGAAGGGGGCACTACAGGCTGATCTGAGGTCTGAAGGGGGCACTACAGGCTGATCTGAGGTCTGAAGGGGCACTATAGGCTAATCTGAGGTCTGAAGGGGGCACTGCAGGCTGATCTGAGGTCTGAAATGGGCACTACAGGCTAATCTGAGGTCTGAAGGGGGCACTACAGGCTGATCTGAGGTCTGAAGGGGGCACTACAGGCTGATCTGAGGTCTGAAGGGGGCACTACAGGCTGATCTGAGGTCTGAAGGGGGCACTATAGGCTAATCTGAGGTCTGATGATAGCACTGTGGGCTGATCTGAGGTCTGATGATGGCACTGTGGGCTGATCGGAGGTCTGAAGGGAGCACAGTGGGCTGATCTGAGGTCTGAAGGGGGCACAGTGGGCTGATGTGAGGTCTGAAGGGGGCACAGTGGGCTGATGTGAGGTCTGATGGGGGCACAGTGGGCTGATCTGAGGTCTGAAGGGGGCACAGTGGGCTGATCTGAGGTCTGAAGGGGGCACTACAGGCTGATCTGAGGTCTGAAGGGGGCACTATAGGCTAATCTGAGGTCTGAAGGGGGCACTATAGGCTAATCTGAGGTCTGAAGGGGGCACTACAGGCTGATCTGAGGTCTGAAGGGGGCACTACAGGCTAATCTGAGGTCTGAAGGGGGCACTACAGGCTGATCTGAGGTCTGAAGGGGGCACTACAGGCTGATCTGAGGTCTGAAGGGGGCACTACAGGCTAATCTGAGGTCTGAAGGGGGCACTACAGGCTAATCTGAGGTCTGAAGGGGGCACTACAGGCTAATCTGAGGTCTGAAGGGGGCACTACAGGCTAATCTGAGGTCTGAAGGGGGCACTACAGGCTGATCTGAGGTCTGAAGGGGGCACTACAGGCTGATCTGAGGTCTGAAGGGGGCACTACAGGCTAATCTGAGGTCTGAAGGGGGCACTACAGGCTAATCTGAGGTCTGAAGGGGGCACTACAGGCTAATCTGAGGTCTGAAGGGGGCACTACAGGCTAATCTGAGGTCTGAAGGGGGCACTACAGGCTGATCTGAGGTCTGAAGGGGGCACTACAGGCTGATCTGAGGTCTGAAGGGGGCACTACAGGCTAATCTGAGGTCTGAAGGGGGCACTACAGGCTAATCTGAGGTCTGAAGGGGGCACTACAGGCTGATCTGAGGTCTGAAGGGGGCACTACAGGCTGATCTGAGGTCTGAAGGGGGCACTACAGGCTGATCTGAGGTCTGAAGGGGGCACTATAGGCTAATCTGAGGTCTAAAGGGGGCACTACAGGCTGATCTGAGGTCTGAAGGGGGCACTACAGGCTGATCTGAGGTCTGAAGGGGGCACTACAGGCTGATCTGAGGTCTGAAGGGGGCACTACAGGCTGATCTGAGGTCTGAAATGGGCACTACAGGCTGATCTGAGGTCTGAAGGGGGCACTATAGGCTAATCTGAGGTCTGAAGGGGGCACTACAGGCTGATCTGAGGTCTGAAATGGGCACTACAGGCTGATCTGAGGTCTGAAGGGGGCACTATAGGCTAATCTGAGGTCTGAAGGGGGCACTACAGGCTGATCTGAGGTCTGAAGGGGGCACTATAGGCTAATCTGAGGTCTGATGATGGCACTGTGGGCTGATCTGAGGTCTAATGCTGGCACTGTGGGCTGATCTGAAGTCTGAAGGGGGCACAGTGGGCTGATCTGAGGTCTGAAGGGGGCACTACAGGCTGATCTGAGGTCTGAAGGGGGCACAGTGGGCTGATGTGAGGTCTGAAGGGGGCACTACAGGCTGATCTGAGGTCTGAAGGGGGCACTACAGGCTGATCTGAGGTCTGAAATGGGCACTACAGGCTGATCTGAGGTCTGAAGGGGGCACTATAGGCTAATCTGAGGTCTGAAGGGGGCACTACAGGCTGATCTGAGGTCTGAAGGGGGCACTATAGGCTAATCTGAGGTCTGAAGGGGGCACTACAGGCTGATCTGAGGTCTGAAATGGGCACTACAGGCTGATCTGAGGTCTGAAGGGGGCACTATAGGTTAATCTGAGGTCTGAAGGGGGCACTACAGGCTGATCTGAGGTCTGAAGGGGGCACTATAGGCTAATCTGAGGTCTGATGATGGCACTGTGGGCTGATCTGAGGTCTAATGCTGGCACTGTGGGCTGATCTGAAGTCTGAAGGGGGCACAGTGGGCTGATCTGAGGTCTGAAGGGGGCACTACAGGCTGATCTGAGGTCTGAAGGGGGCACAGTGGGCTGATGTGAGGTCTGATGGGGGCACAGTGGGCTGATGTGAGGTCTGAAGGGGGCACTACAGGCTGATCTGAGGTCTGAAGGGGGCAACAGGCTGACTGAGCTGAGGGCACTATAGGCTAATCTGAGGTCTGAAGGGGGCACTATAGGCTAATCTGAGGTCTGAAGGGGGCACTACAGGCTGATCTGAGGTCTGAAGGGGGCACTACAGGCTGATCTGAGGTCTGAAGGGTTGCACTATAGGCTAATCTGAGGTCTGATGATGGCACTGTGGGCTGATCTGAGGTCTGATGCTGGCACTGTGGGCTGATGTGAGGTCTGAAGGAGGCACAGTGGGCTTATCTGAGGTCTGAAGGGGAAACTACAGGCCCTGTGGGCTGATGTGAGGTCTGATGGGGGCACTGTGGGCTGATCTGAGGTCTGAAGGAGGCACTGTGGGCTGATCTGATGTCTGATGATGGCACTGTGGGCTGATCTGAGGTCTGAAGGGGGCACAGTGGGCTGATGTGAGGTCTGATGGGGGCACAGTGGGCTGATGTGAGGTCTGAAGGAGGCCCTGTGGGCGGATCTGAGGTCTGAAGGGGGCACAGTGTGCTGATGTGAGGTCTGAAGGAGGCCCTGTGGGCTGATGTGAGGTCTGATGGGGGGCACAGTGGGCTGATGTGAGGTCTGAAGGAGGCCCTGTGGGCTAATGTGAGGTCTGATGGGGGCACTGTGGGCTGATGTGAGGTCTGAAGGGGGCAATATAGGCTAATCTGAGGTCTGAAGGGGGCACTATAGGCTAATCTGAGGTCTGAAGGGGGCACTACAGGCTGATGTGAGGTCTGAAGCAGGCACTACAGGCTGATCTGAGGTCTGAAATGGGCACTACAGGCTGATCTGAGGTCTGAAGGGGGCACTACAGGCTAATCTGAGGTCTGAAATGGGCACTACAGGCTAATCTGAGGTCTGAAGGGGGCACTACAGGCTGATCTGAGGTCTGAAGGGGGCACTACAGGCTGATCTGAGGTCTGAAGGGGGCACTATAGGCTAATCTGAGGTCTGATGATGGCACTGTGGGCTGATCTGAGATCTGATGCTGGCACTGTGGGCTGATCTGAGGTCTGAAGGGGGCACAGTGGACTGATGTGAGGTCTGAAGGGGGCACAGTGGGCTGATGTGAGGTCTGAAGGGGGCACTGTGGGCTGATCTGAGGTCTGAAGGGGCACTGTGGGCTGATGTGAGGTCTGAAGGGGGCACTGTGGGCTGATCTGAGGTCTGAAGGAGGCACTGTGGGCTGATCTGATGTCTGATGCTGGCACTGTGGGCTGATCTGAGGTCTGAAGGGGCCACAGTGGGCTGATGTGAGGTCTGATGGGGGCACAGTGGGCTGATGTGAGGTCTGAAGGAGGCCCTGTGGGCGGATCTGAGGTCTGAAGGGGGCACAGTGGACTGATGTGAGGTCTGAAGGAGGCCCTGTGGGCTGATGTGAGGTCTGATGGGGGCACAGTGGGCTGATGTGAGGTCTGATGGGGGCACTGTGGGCTGATGTGAGGTCTGATGGGGGCACAGTGGGCTGATGTGAGGTCTGATGGGGGCACAGTGGGATGATTTGAGGACCATTACAGCGGGTCCTTATTATTTCTGGGAGCACTACTGGAGGCACTATGGGAAAATGGTTTCTATTATGGGGAATTATTACTACTACCAGGGGTACTATTGGGGGTGTTACTATTATTAGTACAATATGGAGGGCACTACTGCTAAAAAGGGATACTGGTGGAGCATTATCACTATTGGGGCACTATTACTAATGGGACACTCTAGGAGAGAATTATTAGTGGGAGCACAGTGACTATATGGGGTCCTACCTATATGGCACTGTTATATCTACAGTATAGTATTTGGGGACATTGGGGAGCACAGTGGGTGCAGTATTTTAGGCAGCAGCAGGATAACAGTAAAAGTGGGTAATCTATGATGTCTTTGTGGCAGAGAGAAGATGGAGCTGAAAGAAGTGTCATGGCGGTGTGGGCCAAATAGAGAAGATGAGAAAAGAAAAGATCTACATCAAGACGTCACTGGATGTAAGAGGTAAGTGGTGCTGTATCATCTTGTATGTTTGGTGCTGGTGAATGTAATGTCCATCCAAATATGTGTCACCTGCCGGTATATGGTATGTTACTGCTGCAGCCAATCAGTGCTCTAATGCTGAGAACTGGCTGCAGTGGTCACATGCCATACACCTGCACATCAGTGTGCACATCACCAGCACTATGACAGATATGCACACTCGCCAGTCTTTGTTTACGTGGCAGCAGCAATGATGCCAGAAAGTCCAGCGTGTCACAGGCGTCACCACTGCAGCCATATAACCAAAGCATTCAATGGCAGGGAGGGAACAGCTGAGAATTGTGGATTTCTTTTCCATCTGCCATATTTTATTTTTAATTACTGAACAATCCTCTTTAATCTAACCATACTAGAGCGGTATTTTTATAGTTAGGCTTGCTGGCTTGAATTTTCACGTGGTGGGGGTGGGGGTGCCAGATCCCCATCCGACCTGTGTATGTGTGGTAAGAGCCAGGGGAGGTGTGATGGGTGACGGTGTACGAGCCGATTGGGGCGTGGTTTAGCAGATTGGGGGCCGTGGTTTAGCAGATTGGGGTGTGGTTTAACATGTTGGGGGTGTGGCCGAAAATGTCCTCCGTTTTGAGATGAAGCCGGTGGCCACCCTAGCTATTGCACTGTTCAGGCCGGCTTCTGCCATGAGACAAGATGAGTATGTCATCTCACGTGGCAGCCGACCTGCTTTTGAGGCCTGAAGCCTATGAGGCAGTAGAACAGAGATGACATCACCATGACCTCCTGCACCGGGGCAACGCAATGATGTAGTCACTAAGACCACAGACAGATAGAGGAAGTGGGGAGTGGGACACAGGTGAGTTCTTTTTTTGTTTGTTTTTTTTTTAAAGTATATGTTGGCACTATTGGGTGGACTACTAGGCTGAGGGGAGGAGCATTATATATATATATATATATATATATATATATATATATATATATATGCTACTATTACAGGGGGCCATTATATACGGTAAATACTATCAATAAAGGGGACCATTATACAGTGCTCCCCTTGAAGAAGTAGCCACCTACAATATCTCCAAATCAAACTGCCTAATAGTAAGTTTGTCTTAGTTTCCCATAGCAACCAATCAGAGCTCAGCTTTCAGTACCTACAGGGCTCTGAAAAAATGAAAGCTGAGCTCTGATTAGTTGCTATGGACAACTAAGACAGATCTACTATTAGGCAGTTTAATTTGGAGAGATTGAAGGTGGGCTAATTTTTCGTGGGCCACCTTGTATATACCACCACAGAGGGAGTATTATATATATTACCACTACAGAGCAGGCATTATAATATGGGGGACTACAAGTACCATAATTAATGTTGAGCGAACCGAAGCAGAATTCTGTCCCGAAGTTTAGGAATACTTAATTTCGTAACAATTCCGAATTTTCTTCTGCTTCGTGGTAAAGAATCAGTTTTTCCTAATGTAGCGGCTGCACGTGTTCCAAAGTGAAAGTAAGAGGACTGGGAAAGTGAGATCACCCATAATGCTGTGCAGCCCATCTGCAGGTAGCCATTAGGGATGAGCGAACTTTTGAAAAGTTCGGTTCGGTTCGCTTTGGCGAACTTTAGTGAAGTTCGGATTCGTACGAACCGAACCTAAAACGAACCTTGCTATAATGGCTGAATAATTGCTGCTACAATAATGGGAGTCTGATAGGGTATAGTTTCGTTTACTTGCAGTTGCTATTACAATGAAAAAAGTGGAAAAAATCCAAGTGACTTCAACAACGGCGACGCAAAATATACGCATATTTGAGAATTTACACTAATGCGTACGCTAATGCGAACATTCCCGCACAAATAACGAACATACAGTGTAGCGTTGTTAAAGGTACGCTACTTAACTGAATATGTACGCATTAGCGTACGCATACACTGCGTCTGCGAACATTCCTACTCAAGTAACGAACATACAGTCTAGCGTTGTCAAAGGTACGCTACTTAACTGAATATGTACGCATTAGCGTACGCATATACTGCATCTGCGAACATTCCTACTCAAGTAACGAACATACAGTCTAGCGTTGTCAAAGGTACGCTACTTAACTGAATATGTACGCATTAGCGTACATTCTCAATAAATATGCGTATATTTTGCGTCGCCGTTATTTTAACCAGATTCGTCACGAACTTTCTGAAAATTCGGTTCGATGACGAACCGAACTTTTGGGAAAGTTCGTAACGAATCTGGTTCGTTACGGTTCGGTTCGCTCATCCCTAGTAGCCATCCTCTGTGATGTCACAGCCCTATAAAACCCTCATCCCGTGCAGTCTCCGCCATTGTCCTGTGAACGGATACGGAGAGACATGACAAGCGCTCACACCCTAGGGACAGTGTTGCTGCAAAGTGTTTTAAAAAAGAATATTGGAGAGGGAGATTGCAGTGAGAGTGTTTTGCCATGTTCTATATTCTAATCACATTCTAGTGAACCGTCATTCAGTTAATCCGTTAGATTAGTGATACAGTCAGTGTTTCAGCATTAAAGGCAGGTGTAATATATCGCTGTTTGCATAACATTCTAGTGCACCAACATTCAGAGTTAATCCGTTATTTAAGTGATACAGTTACTTTACACTATGGCCAACAGACAGTTGCCTGGGCCCTCCAAGGAGGGAGTTCCTGGGCTATGCCAACTCTGCCCTCATCTGTCCTGATGCTTTTGATGCCCCTTCTACTAGCCAAGTAATGGTAGCCGCTGGCTTTGCTCCCCTTTGCAGCCACAATGAGCTTTGTGAGGACAGTTAGCCTTAGAGGAGAGGTCTGCTGCAGAGTCCATTAGGCGTGCAACTACTGATAATGAAAGTCAGGTGGGAGCATATGTTGCGAGAGGTCAGGGACGTGCACAAGAGACAGGTGACACACTTGTGAGTGACACAAGTGATGACCAAACATTTGTAGATGATGATGTAGCTGATCGCACGTGGGAGTCGGGTGAAGAGGGGGCATCATCATTATCATCAGGGGATGAGGGTCGCAGTGTGCCTGTGACACAGCAGGGTGGAGGCAGTGGCAGATCTGGAGCCAAACGGTGGGGTACACTGTCTAACTTGGGAGACTACCTGTGAGGAACACACTAGGAGTGCAAGGGTTCATTACGCAGTGGTGGTGGAGGAAACATGGCATACTCCGCAGTGAGGGAATTTTTTACCAAATCACTGGGGCATGTTAGCGTAGCGGTATGCAGAATGTGCGTGCAGAAGGTGAGGCACAGCCCGGGTGCTAATGTTGGCACAACGGCCCTGCCTCAACACATGGAGCATCACCATTAAGTGGTGTGGGAAAACCGTGCCACTCATTTAGTCTCACAGCCTGTTGCAGCAACTGCTGCATCTCCCACTGGACTGTACCTCCTCTCTAGCAGTCAGGGCTCACCAACATCAGCAGGAAGTCATTCCTTCCCATTGACTTCAGTCTTGTCTATTGCTCCTAATGCTGGAGTTGTAGCCATGGTAACTGACAATATGACGTTCACAGCCCACTGGGTAAATGTGGTTATGGACCAGGCACACCAGCAACTTGGTCAGATGTGTAGACAGGTCTTTTTTTTCCGTCATGCATAATGGAGCAAAATGGAACTGTTATTTGTGCCTATAAAAATGTATTAGGACGGAGCAAAAGAGAATGCCTCTTTAAGGGTTCCATTTTGCATTCCATACTAGCATTCTGTTATATGGAACAGTATAACGGATTTTCTAATGTTGATTTAAACTTGCCCTTACATTTTTACAAGGATATGCATACCAGTGGCTCTTGCTATCACACTGCTGTTGTTGGGTTCTGCTACTACTGTGATCTGCCACCATCTTGTGCTGTATGCCACTGCTGTTGCTGCCATCCTCACTCTGTAATGCCAGTACTGTCACTGGTACTGCATCGCCATTTTCTGACAGCCATAACTTTTTTATATTTCAGTCTACAGACCTGTATGAGGGCTTATTTTTTGCAGGATGAACGGTAGTTTTTATTAGTACTATGTGGTTCATACAACTTTTTGATCAAAGTTATTGATTTTTTAGGAGGGAAAAGGTGACTAAAAAACAGAAAACCGTGTTTTTTTTTTTTTCTGTTCACCGTACAGGAAATTATTTTTTATAATTTTAATTCAGACTTTTTCCGATGCGGCAATACCCAATATGTATATATTTTATGTTTATACATTTTTATATGTAAATTTGGGAAAGGCGGGTGATTTAAACTATTAACATTTTATTGTTTGTTTATTTAACTTTCTTCACAATAACTTTAGCCCCCTTAGGGGGCTAGAACCTGGAATCTTTATCCCTTGTCCCATTCACCCAAATAGAGATCTATTAGGTGAATGGCAGTATACCACACTCCCTGATGAGCTGTGCCTCATGCACAGCGCAGCATGGAACTTATCATGGCAGGCCTGGAAAGCTTCAGAAGTGTCCTGGCTGCCATGATATCCATGCTATTTCACAGCAGGGGCTCCAATCGGAAGGGAGAGGGAGCCTCATCCCTCTGCCTTACCTCACATATGCAGTGATTGGCGTTGATTGCGGTATCTGAGGGGTTCGGCGGGATCGCCGTTCTCAGTCATTGTGGCTGGGTGTCTGCTGTATGATACCCTATGTGTATAGAGCGGGCTCACTGCAGCAGCCAGCTTCATACATTCCCTCAGCCACCGTGACATACGGGTATACCTGATTTATAGCAATTCCTGACAAATTAATTCTGAAGGAATCAAATTTCTAGGCTAACTTTGGCAAATCGAAATTTTTAAAATTTTGCTACTCTCTAGTCATAATATAGGGGGCCCTATGGGAGGGTAGGTGACGGCATTATACTACAGGGAGCATTATAATACAGGCCGGAGTACTATAGTGGCATTGTAATACAGGGGGAATTGCAGCAGGGTTTTAATAGACACTGGGGCTACTAGAGAGAGTATTATAAATACTGGGGCTGCTACAGAGGGCATTATAAATACTTATAGCGACTGTAGGAGGCATTATAACTACTGGGGACACTATAGAGGACGTTATTATTACTGGGGGTTTTAAAGGGGTGCCTTATAGAGGGACCTTGTTACTGCTGGGGGCATTATATGGGGACCTTATTTCTATTATGGGCCCTATGATGGCATTATTAATATTAGGGCCCATTCAGATGACCGTATCAATGTATGTAATTAATAGTAGGGCTGGGGGGAAGAGGTTTGAGCAGGTGCATACTGAGAAGTGGCTCTGGGAAAAAAAAAAAAACCTAAGGTGGGGCAACACAAATAGCAGAGTTAGCTATAGCATAGCACAAAATATCATCCCAACAGAATCAGAGAAGCACAATATATTGAACCAAAACAGAATCAGAGCAGCACAATGTATTGAACCAAAACAGAATCAGAGCAGCACAATATATTGAACCAAAGGAAGTCCTTCTGTTGTGGCCATCAATAGATGTTTTCTCTGATTAAGGTATGGAGCAAGGGGCTTAGGAAGCAGACCAAAGCAGCTGAATTCAGAGTGCATGTGCGGTTGCTGGTGGGGTACATTAGTTTCTGAATCTCACAGCGTTAATTACTGCTGTGAGCTCATTATGTACCTGGCCAGCGGCAGAGAGGAGAGCTTGGACAGCCCCTTAGGCATCAGCCCACTGGGAAATTTCATTGTAAGTTGTATGGCCAATCCGCCCCTGGGTTTGATTAAGGTGCCATTTCAATTTTCTTCTTAGGTCGTAGATAGAATAGAATTGGCCCTGGCAATGTTGTATTTTTGGAACTTGTTAAATTCTGTCCTAACCTGGGTGGAAAATATGAATATGTGAATGAGTTTTATGACTGTGAGCAGATTTCTCTTTTAATCGAGTCTATTGTAAAAGCATTGTTTAATATTCCGCACAGAAGTCATAGCCCTGGCCCGCAGTGTTTGTCATTTCCCTGATGCTATTATCACAGTTCTTTTGCTAATAAATATAGTCAATATTTGGACAGTTTCAGAACAAACAGCAAACCATTTTCTGTTCTTATTCCCCATCGCTGCCAGTTAGATGGTGATCTATTTGCCTTGTACAAAGATTCTCCCTTCAGAGGCCTTGCTTTAGTTAAAGTGAGCTATTATCAAAATGAAAAACTGCAGAGAATTCCCAGCTCCGGGACACTGTGGCATCAAACTAACAAATCTCTTTCACTGTCTCTAACTGGATTACCCATCAGTTTTCGCACCAGGCCCTCTGAAGTGAGTTACATAAGCGCAAATTATTCTCCAGGCTGAAAGTAGGTCCCTTATAGGGAGGCCAGTGATGTGGCAGGCTGTATATATCTTAAATTGAGTACATCAATCAGGTGTTTCGGACACGTTTAGCAATCTTTGCAATCAGCATGGAAGCCTGAAATAGAAATGTAAAGAAGAAGTAACATTTATTTGCACAGGATAAAGATAAAGAGAATACAAATAGGGAACAGGACATGTCACAATCAAAATTGTAGATTATCAATTAATACAATAAGGGCTTGTTCACACCTGCATTGAATGCTCCGTTCAGAGCCCCCATTACAGATTTAATCAAAAAGTATGGACGAAAAAGTCCTGGCACTTCCATTATTTCCGTTAATGGAGGAGAACAACATAAACATATAGTGGTGATGTGAAGTAACCCTAAGATAGCTGTCAGCTGAACTCATTCGATATATAGCTTTTGCTGCCAACACTGATGGGGTCTCATAGCATTATATTGATCTTTGATGCTAAGTAACCCTTAGAGGTCTTGAATGTATTGGATAACACTGACAGCTTTATGTCAGTGTCATCTAATACATTCCCGAACTGTAAGGGTTTCATAACAACATAAATCAATATAATGCTATGTGACCCTGGCAGTGCTGGGAGTTCAGGCAGGGTGCCTCGTTGTGAGTTTGCAGCGTGACACATGCTCGTCTGAAAGGGGCCTTAATATGATCTGTAAGGCCCCTTTACTTAAAATAGTCATGTTCAGAACACTGAACATGTGAGATAAAATAATTCCCTGCTCCTCAGTATATGTATTTGCTTAGGTCCTTGACTAATGTGAAAGTTGTGTGATTATTGTGTTCTAGAATATTTTTATTTTTCAGGAGAATCAGGCCAGTTTCAGATGTAATATGGCAGCATTGTAACATACTATCAGTGCCATTCTCTTTCTTATAAACCCATCTATACAGCCACAGGTATGATATTTGCGTATCTGCAGAAGGCCAAGGGGGTGCTACTAGGTACTAACCATGCAGGGTGCCCAATGTTTTGCTTCAGGCCCTTTTTTATTATTTTGAAAATGTAAAAGATGAAAATAAAGAATTGTTTTTGTTTAAAATACAAAGGGAAAGTGTAATCTTCAACTTGCTTAACTGTTCACAGTAACAGTAATTTTGATAAGTGGTGCCCAAAATTTTGCATGGCACTGTACATATGGATGTTACTTTGACATGTACCACCAATGTACAGACCAAGTACACTCCTTTATGGTAGCGGAATTAATTCCCTACTGGCTGTAGCCTCCTTTAGAAGATTATTCCTCCTGCACTATTGCAAAATTGTTCAGGAATGGTTTGAGGAACATGACAATCTGTGCTGGAAAAACAAGTCTATTCATGGAGGCTGGATTGCTGTTTTCTAGTGAAAAATCAATGATTCTGTTCGATCAGTGATTTCCATTAGTGATTTTTAGCCCAAACTAGGTGCGGTTCTAAACAAAGAACAGGTACAAATCACAATCTCTGATGGAAATCACTGACAAAAAACACTGACATGTGAATGAGACTTGACACTTGCAGCCAAAGTTATGGTCTGACCAGCTCCTCATACCTTCTCAGGACTGTACATCTTGGAGTAAGCTTGTATTCTGTATCCACAGTGTGACTGTATCCCAGTCACTGCAGGCTATTCAGACAGACATAAAGGAGTAAGAGGTGAAATTGTTACAGAAGAAAAATGTCAAAAATTTTTCATAATGTTTTTCAATAATTTGGAAGGATTGGAGAGTGGCTAGTAGTAGTGTCACTGCCATAGTAGAGTTGATTAGTTAAAGTAAAGTTAGCACTAAAAAACACCATAATGGCCATGTAAACACATTAAGAGGTGGGCAAAGAGTAACCTATCACTTCTGAAGCAGATTTGTAATCAGTGGTAGGAAAAATGAAAATTACTAATTTTCCTGAACCCACGACAGCACCACGAGAGAGGGGATCCGCCTCCAAGACAGGAAACCTGAAGGTACAAAAAGGCGGAGACTGCTCCTCTGCTTCAGTATGTCCATCCAAGGATTTGAGGAACTCCACCCAGACATTTTGTTTAATATACCTTTTTTTTTTTTTTTTTTTTTTTTTTTTACTGCAACACCTGTGATTACCAACACCAAAAGAAAGGGAGGTAAATAATGTGTGCTGTCGTGGGTTCAGGAAAATCCAATTACCGGTAAGAGTAATTTTCATTTTACCCCTCACCCTACGACAGCACAACGAGAGGATAACCAAGGAACCAATAAGGGTGGGATGACAACAGAAAGAACTGAAGATCCAAAAGATAAATCAGAGCGTGAATTTAACTGTAACCGGTAGTGATTGAAGAAAGTAGAAGGAGAGGCCCACACCGCTGCCTTGCATATGTCCTCAATTGAAACAGCAGCCTTCTCAGCCCAAGAGGTAGAAGCCTCCCTAGTGGAGTGTGCACTAAGGCCCTCAGGAGGATCTTTCCCCAACGAAGAATATGCCAGGGAAACCGCCGTCGTGATCCATCTTGACAAGGACTTTTTGGATGCTTGTTGACCTTTATTCTTTCCGTGGAAAAGAACAAACATTGAGGAAGATCTCTTCCAATCCTTAGTCCTAGCTAAATATTGAAGAAGACACCTTCTGACATCTACACAGTGTAAAGAACTTTCCTCCTCAGAGACTGGATCTTTAAAAAAAAGTTGGGAGAATAATTTCTTGATCTCTATGGAACCTTGATGCTACTTTTGGCAAAAAAGCTGGGTCAGGCTTAATAACCACCCTATCCTCCAAGATTGTAGTATAAGGAGGGTTAATAGATATCGCCTGGAGCTCACTAATCCTATGTGCAGATGTCAGAGCCACTAATAGACAAAATTTTAACGACAGATGTTTGATAGAAATTTGTTCTATGGGCTCAAAGGGGGGTTTAGTAAGGGCACCTAGGACTAAATTTAAATCCCATGGAGAGATCTTAGGAGAAAATCTCAGGGAAGACCTAGAAACTTAAAGAAACGTATCACCCAAATGTCAACTGCAATGTTCTCATTAAATAAGGCTGACAAGGCCGAGACCTGAACGTTCAGGGTACTTGGAGAAAGGCCTAGCTGTAATCCCTTCTGCAGAATCTTAACCCTAGGGGTGGCCGAAGGGAAGGTCCTTCAGCTCCAAACCTGCAAATGACATGAACTTTTTCCACGTTCTCGCATAAATGGATCATTCCCTCTCAAATTCCAGGCCGTTTAATGTAGACTTTCTACCTGATTGTGGAGAATTGGCCCCTGATATAAAAGGTTGTTTGATACTGGAAGAACCCATGGGTCTGACACTGACATCTTTCTCAACCAAGTGAACCACGGCCTTCTGGGCCAAAAGGGAGCTATGAGAATGACCCTCGCTTGATCCTCCCTTATTTTTCTTGAGCACCCTGGGAATTAATGGAAAAGGGGGGAATCCGTAAGTCAGAGGGAAATTCCACTTGTGGAGGAAAGCAACCAGCCCATAGGGGGATCCCACTGGAGACAATGAAAATAATTTTTTTACCTTCCTGTTCTGGGCTGTGGCAAAAAGATCTATGGAAGGAAGACCCCAACTGTCTACAATACTTGTGAAAATCTCCTGACTCAGGCACCATTCCCCCAAGAGATTAAATGATGGTTCAGAAAATCCGCCTGAACATTGTCTTTCCCTCACTGCTGAGAGTGAAGAGCAATTGTTCTCTGCTATCTGAAGGATTTCGGCTAATGCCAGCATCAAAGCTCTGCATCTGGTTCCCCCGTTTGTTCAGGTAAGATACTACCGTCTTGTTGTCTGATATTACTCTTAGATTTCTGCCTGACAAGAGTGGAACAATCTGTATCATAGCATATTTTACTGCCAGGCACTGGCGTAGCTATAGGAGTCGCAGCAGTCGCAATTGCGACCGGGCCCCTCCCTGCCAGTAGACAATGAAAACATGTCAGCACTGCAGTGCTAGGTCAGCCCAGTGACATAGAGTGTGTACTGAGTGATTTACATACACACACGAGTTCAACCAATAGGGAGAGGGTGGGCATAGCCAGAGCGTCTGCATGTGCAGCAAGGAGAGGGAGAGGTCCGGGCCCTAGTGTGGCAGAAAGTATGGGGCCGGAGGTGGAAGGTGAAGCTGTGCCTGCTGCAGGCAGTGAGTGAGGTGAGGAGCAGAGCACTGCAAGTTATAAGAGGGATGGTGCCTGGTAGGAATGGGGGACTGGGAGATAGCAGCAGCCAGCATGAGCTTACTAGTCTCCAGCGCAGCCCTCCTGGTCCTGACTGATGTGCCAATGAAGGGCCAGCCACTCCTGCTACAGCCTGGTAGGCAGGCAGGGCCAAGGGCCCAGGACCTAGTAGCTAGTCTGTGTATAAAGTGGCCAGTTTCTACTGGTTTCTCCAGATGGTGCTGGCCTGGGATGGGAGTGGTACAGGGTTCTACTTGGTAATAGTCACTGTGTGAGTGACACTGCTGTAATGTGGCTGTACAGCATGTCTCCTCAGTTTGGGGGTACACTACCACTACCTTCTGACGTATCCCTGTTTTAGAATTGACTTGAAGTTGGTCAACTACATTCACATGGTTGTGGTGCCACTGTTTTTTTGGATCCATGCGTCTGCCCCTCAAAAGATAGGACACGTCCTGTCTTTGGCCACATCTTGTCCGCACCATGATTTTGTGTTCACACAGTTGGTGCTTTGCAGATCTGCAGTTTGCAATGCACAAGCACGGCAGCGCCATAGCCGTGTGAATGTAGCACCCTAACTTTAAGTCAATTATCCCTTTAAAGGGGTTGTCTCATCATAGACAATGGGGGCATGTTAAAGGAAAATACATAAATTGCAGCCGCACACCGCTACCAGATAAAGCACAAAATGCCAC
The DNA here is from genome assembly GCA_900303285.1 of Rhinella marina. Lineage (NCBI taxonomy): Eukaryota > Metazoa > Chordata > Amphibia > Anura > Bufonidae > Rhinella > Rhinella marina. The sequence continues at coordinate 181,123 of ONZH01028412.1, read as the reverse complement.
AGTGATAGAATATTCCAAAGCTCATGCTATGCTTGTTTAATAAATTAGAGACTCTTGGCAAATACATTTTGTACAAAATTATCTGAGCCCATTCACCACAGTCAAGGTGGTCTCTGCAGAATGGGAACCTAACATTTTGTCCTACCTGTTACGTGCCAGTCTTGGCTTCCATATAATCAGGGGGTGTTTTGTTCCACATGCATGTAATGTCCACTTGCCTTTTGCCATTTCTGGTACTACAAAGGCTTCCCCTAGTTCAGGAGTGCAGACACTAACATGCATGCCGAATCACTCGGCTTTATAGTTGCACTGATTAAAAACCACCTGTGGGGCAAATGGGCTGGTCAGGAGTGCATGACCAAATGGAGTAGCCACACCTCCAGTACAAACTTACAAAGAAAAAAAAGGAAATTTCAGTCAGCACATCCCAGAGTGCAGGTGCTGGTTGCTATGGCTAAATACATGTCAAAGGAAAATACATAAATTGCAGCCGCACACCGCTACCAGATAAAGCACAAAATGCCACAGTGATAGAATATTCCAAAGCTCATGCTATGCTTGTTTAATAAATTAGAGACTCTTGGCAAATACATTTTGTACAAAATTATCTGAGCCCATTCACCCCAATCAAGACCACCTTGACGATTGTGGTGAATGGTCTCAGATAATTTTGTACAAAATGTATTTGCCAAGAGTCTCTAATTTATTAAACAAGCATAGCATGAGCTTTGGAATATTCTATCACTGTGGCATTTTGTGCTTTATCTGGTAGCGGTGTGCGGCTGCAATTTATGTATTTACCTGACATGTATTTAGCCATAGCAACCAGCATGCAACTGGATGTGCTGACTGAAATTTCTTTTTTTTTCTTTGTAAGTTTGTACTGGAGGTGTGGCTACTCCATTTGGTCATGCACTCCTGACCAGCCCAATTTGCCCCACAGGTGTTTTTTTAATCAGTGCAACTATAAAGCCGAGTGATTCGGCATGCATGTTAGTGCTGCACTCCTGAAACTAGGGAGGCCTTTGTAGTACCAGAAATGGCAAAAGGCAAGTGGACATTACATCATGTGGAACAAACACCTGATTATATGGAAGCAAGACTGGCACGTAACAGGTAGGACAAAGTGTTAGCATTCTGCAAGAGACCACCTTGACATTGTGTGAATGGGCTCAGATAATTTTGTACAAAATGTATTTGCCAAGAGTCTCTAATTTATTAAACAAGCATAGCATGAGCTTTGGAATATTCTATCACTGTGGCATTTTGTGCTTTATCTGGTAGCGGTGTGCGGCTGCAATTTATGTATTTTCCTTTGACAATGGGGGCATGTTGCTAGGGACCCGCACCTATATCCAGAACGGAGCCCCACAAGGTGGTGGCTCCCCATAAAAGTGAATGGGAGCACACCGAGCATGTGCGGCCAACGCTCCCATTCACTTCTATGGGCCCGAAGGAAAGAGCCGAGCCAGTGCTCGGTTATTTTCGCCGGCCCCACAGAAATTGAATGGAGGGCGGCTGCGCATGCGCAGTGCGCCCTCCTTCACTTTCAGGGCTCCGTTCTCTATATAGGTGCAGACCCACACCCATAAGACAATGGGGCATATTCTAGCAATAAAGAGGCCATTCCAACCCTGGAGACTTCTGCAATGATGAAATTTACCGGAGGAGGAGCCCGAAAATGATTTGATTTTCCTGAATCCATGACAGCACCATAGAGAGAGATGGATCTGCCCCCACAGTTGGACAGGAAGCCTCAGAGCAATTAAAAAGGGAACACCCACTTCCTCCTTCAGTGTTGTTTCCAGAGTAAATCAGTAGGAGCCGTTCAAATTCATTCTTAAAATTTCTTCTCTTTTCCATTCCCTTTATCTATTTATTTATTCTTTTGAAAGACAGAAACAATTTTCATCAATCATTCACAAACGCCCGGGAGGGAATTAGAGGGGTACTGTCATGGTCTCAGGAAAATCAAATTACCAGTGAGTGTAATCATCATTTTTCCCTTCACCCATGACACACCCAGGGAGGGACAGCGCTTTAAAAGTATTCTATTCCAAGAAGACTCCTAAGTAAGTAGAGGGAAATGAAGATAAACAAGAGGACCGAACAAAAAAGTTGGATCAAGAAAACATCCCAATCTAGGAACTTTTAAACTAAACATTAGACTTTTAGACCAGTCATAATCTCAGAAGGAAACTGCATATGGTTTCTCCTCAAGAGGTTTATAAAAATATTAACAAACAGATTTAACCACACGTTTTAGAAAGGTACTTATCTTGATACAGGATGAACCACAAATGATTCCTCTGGTGCAGATTATATCGTAAAACAGATGTTTAGATCCAAGATCTACTGGAGACCCGTCTCCTTTCTTTCTTGTTACAGCTACTGACCGTACTTCAGACACCGAAAATTCCAATTTTGCCCACCATCTGGCAAACACGATGGAACCCTACCGTGGCATCCATCCCTCCGGAGGTGCCCACGGATCTGCTGCAAAAGGTCTGAAGAGCCCACAGGACCCTTCAGACCTCCTATGGTCCATAACGCCAGAAACTACTGCACGAAGGACCCCAGCAGACAACCACCGACCATCCAGAGACTCCCTTGGACTTCCAGATCGGTGGCAAATATTAATAGGGTTTTGCTGGTGCACTACAACTCATATAGGCGACCCAGACAATATAGTCCAGCCCATGCACATACTCCCAACAAAGAGCCTTATAGGGCTTTGTTGGTGCGCCATATCTCCTGTAGGCCAACCAACCAACATAGTCCGTCCCAAACCTTCACCCTCAACCACAGGTTTATAGGGCTCTGCCGGTATGCCATAGCTCCCGTAGGTCTTCCAGACAATATCATTCAGTCCATCTTCTCACTCCCACCAGGAGTATAAAAGGGTTTTGTGGGTCGCTCTGTTTTCTGCAGACCAATACACTTGAAAAAGTCAACCAGGCATAGCCACAACATTAGCTCACCCTGTATGCATAATCACCCCAAACACGGTGTCAGGCGCAGGTGTGGGGGGGGAAACCAAACCGAGCGTAGGAGGGAAAGGAGATTAGGCCTAGAAACTAAGGAAAGAAGATGGACACCTCCTACAGGAAACCCCTGGCTCAAATCCTGTCTATCTACCAGTATGAACACTAATGACAGTAATGAGTCTACCTGTTCCTCCAAAAGGAAGGATGAACAGGAGTCTCCCTAAGGCCTAATAACAAAACAACAGGAGGGAAAAGGAAACTTATCTTTCAATGAAGAAATGGAGGCTCCAGGATCTCAGCTGAAACCAACTGCTGCTCACCACCACGACAATGAAGCTATAAACCGTAAGGAATAGTGGGAGAAGAAGCAATAAATAGGGGAGGGACAATTACCACACCAGGAACACCTGAGGGAAAAGGGTGTGGTAAAAGCCAACAACAAAAAGGGAAAACATGTCAGATTACACCACGTGTTGCCAATCTGACAGACCTCCTGTTATCTGTCATAGGAATGTCCGTGACACACGGTCGCACAAGGCGCTAGCTATCCAGACACCACTGCCCAGGCAGGCAGCCAACATAACTACACCGCACAAGCCCAGCAGCAGATAGCTACAAAGCATAGCTGCAGGAGCAGTCATTTCAGCAAGCATGCATGCAGTCCTTACATTAGTCACACCACCACCATGTCCGACAGTTTTAACCCCAGGCTGCCCCAACTCAAAAGTAGCCAGCCAGATAGGCCCCGACTCACAGGCAGCCAGCAAGGCATGGACTCAAAGGCAGCAATTCAACCAGACTCAAAGGCAGTCAGCCAGACCGGCATAGACTCAAAGGCAGTCAGCCAGACAGGCATAGACTCGAAGGCAGTCAGCAAGACAGGCATAGACTCGACGGCAGTCAGCCAGACAGGCATAGACTCAAAGGCAGTCAGCCAGACAAGCATAGACTCAAAGGCAGTCAGCCAGACAGGCATAGACCCAAAGTCAGTCATAGACTCAAAGGCAGCCAGCCCGACGCCTAGATTCAAAGTCAGCCAGCCAGCCAACAGGCAGGTATAAGCTCAAAAGCAGTCACTTAGCCAGACAGGCATAGACTCAAAGCCAGTCAGCCAGACAGGCCCAGACTCAAAGCCAGTCAGCCAGACAGGCCTAGACTCAAAGCCAGTCAGCCAGACAGGCATAGACTCAAAGCCAGACAGGCATAGACTCAAAGCTAGCCAGCCAGACAGGCATAGACTCAAAGGCATAGACGCACAAGCGTTCCACCAAGCAGGCTGGACGCATAGGCGGTCAACCAGGCCTTGAAGTCGAGAAGCAAACAACCAGGCCCTGAAGCAGAGAGAGCCATGACGCCGTGTGGCAGACAACCAGGCCATGAAGCCGTGAGGCAGACAACCAGGCCCTGAAGCCGTGAGCTAGACCCTGTAGCCGTGAGGCCGTTAACCAGGCCCTGAAGCCGTGAGGCCGTCAACCAGGCCCTGAACATGAGGCAGTCCAGAATATCCAAAATTCAATCATCATAAGGTGTTCATTGTTTCACAGCCCTGAGAGGCCACATGCTCCAGGCTCCACTGTCCGGAGGACAGGAAACCACACTGAAGGAGGAAGTGGGTGTTCCCTTTTTAATTGCTCTGAGGCTTCCTGTCCAACTGTAGGGGCGGATCCATCTCTCTCTATGGTGCTGTCATGGGTGAAGGGAAAATTCTAGTTTCAGTCCCAGACCTATAGTGTCCAAAATCCAAGCACTTCTGGATATTGATTTCCATATGGGAAGAAAAAACGTTAATCTTCCTCCTACATGGAGCCTGGCGTCATTGCTGTTCGGACTTTTTCTTGTCACCACAGGACTGGTTAAAAAAGAATCCTTTTCCACCTCTTTTCTGGGTTTTATTTCTAAAGTCCCTGTCTTTTCTGTCTCCATCTCCTCTCCTTTTTTTGTCAGATACTTTTTCCAAAAGCTCATCTAAGGTAGAACCAAATAAAAATTCTCCTTCACAAGGCATAGCACATAGTTTTTTCTTTGATAAAACATCTCCATTCCAATTTTTAAGCCATAAGGCTCTACGAGCTGAATTGGCCAATGCCGCTGAATGAGCTGCCAATTTTATAGCATCTGCGGAGGAATCTGCTAAAAAAAATTTAACAGTAGGAAAAACTGCTAAAATTTCTTTCCTAGGGCATTTATTTTTAATTTGGTCCTCCAACTCTGATAACCAAATGATCAGAGAACGTGCCGTTCAAGTGGAAGAAGTCTGAAGGAGGAGCAAGATGCTTCCCAAGCCCCCTTCAAAAAACTTTCCTATCCAATGGGTCTTTTAATGACCCCATATCCTCGAAGGGAAGTGAGGATGTTCTAGCTATTTTAGAAATGGCTACATCAATCTTAGGCGCTTTGTTCCAGGAAGCTGCAATATCTTCAGAAAAGATATTTTTTTCTTTTTAAATTTTTGGAAATGTATACTCGTTTATTAGGCCTTTTCCATTCCTCCTTTATTAGGGCCTTAATATTTTTATGGACAGGGAAAGATCTATGTTGCTTAGATTCTAAGCCCCCAGACATCACATCTTGTACTGATTTTGGTTCCCTGGAATCCTCAATCCCCATCATAGACTTAACCGCTTTGAGGAGGCGATCCACATCCTCTACCGGGAAAAAAATGTTTTACTACAGTTCCTTCTTCGTCATCAGATGTGTATGAAGAAACATAAGAATAAAGATTTTCTACTGAGGGAAAAATTTCTCCCTCTTCAGAATCTGAAGAAACCACATGACTTTTTCTTACTTTCTGTTTCTTAGGTACATTAACCGTTTTTTGTGCCAGAGAGGAATCCACTTCTGATCTGACTAGAGATTGGAGACATTTATAAAAAAGACGGGGATTCTTCCGCAATCATCTTGTCAATACATGAACGAAACAATTTCTTCTCATAGTCAGATGAGAGAGCTGAATGACATAGCGCACATTCCTTTTTTCTCTTCTTAGACAGGGCCTTTTTAGGTTTCCCCTGAAAAAGGTACATCAATATACAGTGCCTTGCGAAAGTATTCGGCCCCCTGGAACTTTTCAACCTTTTGCCACATTTCACTTCAAACAAAAAGATATAACATTTTACATTTTTGGTTAAGAATCAACAACAAGTGGGTCACAATTGTGAAGTGGAACGAAATTTATTGGATCATTTACACTTTTTTTGTAATAATAAAACTGAAAAGTTGGGCGTGCAAAATTATTCGGCCCATTTACTATCAGTTCAGAAAACTCACTTCAGAAGTTCATAGAGGATTTCTGAATAATCCAATGTTGTCCTAAATGACTGATGAAGATAAATAGAATCCACCTGTGTGTAATCAAGTCTCCGTATAAATGCACCTGCTCTGTAATAGTCTCAGGGTTCTGTTTAAAGCACAGAGAGCATCATGAAGACCAAAGAACACACCAGGCAGGTCCATGATACTGCTGTGGAGAAGTTTAAAGCCGGATTTGGATAACAAAAGATTTCCCAAGCTTTAAACATCCCAAGGAGCACTGTGCAAGCGATCATATTGAAATGGAAGTTGTATCAGACCACTGCAAATCTACCAAGACTCGGCCGTCCCTCTAAACTTTCATCTCAAACAAGGAGAAGACTGATCAGAGATGGAGCCAAGAGGCCCATGATCACTCTGGATGAACTGCAGAGATCTACAGCTGAGGTGGGAGAGTCTGTCCATAGGACAACAATCATTCAAACACAATTCTGGCCTTTATGGAAGAGTAGCAAGAAGAAAGCCATTTCTCAAAGATATCCATAAAAAGTCTTGTTTACAGTTTGCGACAAGCTACCTGGGAGACACACCAAACATGTGGAAGAAGGTGCTCTGGTCAGATGAAACCAAAATCAAACTTTGTGGAAACAATGCAAAATGATATGTTTGGCATAAAAGCAACACAGCTCATCACCCTGAACACACCATCCCCACTGTCAAACATGGTGGTGGCAGCATCATGGTTTGGGCCTACTTTTCATCAGCAGGGACAGGGAAGATGGTTAAAATTGATGGGAAGATGGATGGAGTCAAATACAGGACCATTCTGGATGAAAACCTGTTGGAGTCTGCAAAAGACCTGAGACTAGGACGAGGAGATTTATCTTCCAACAAGACAATGATCCCAAACATAAAGCAAAATCTACAATGGAATGGTTCAAAAATAAACGTATCCAGGTCTTAGAATGGCCAAGTCAAAGTCCAGACCTGAATCCAATTTAGAATATGTGGAAAGAGCTGAAAACTGCTGTTCACAAACGCTCTCCATCCAACCTCAAAGAGCTCGAGCTGTTTTGCAAGGAAGAATGGGCAAGAATTTCAGTCTCTAGATGTGCAAAACTGATAGAGACATACCCCAAGCGATTTGCAGCTGTAATTGCAGCAAAAGGTAGCGCAACAAAGTATTAATGCAAGGGGGCCGAATAATTTTGCACGCCCCACTTTTCAGTTTTATTATTACAAAAAATGTTTAAATGATCCTGTGAAGGTAGACCGGCTGAAATACTGAATTTTACCCTCACAGTATGATGTCATTTGTATATACTTGTATTCAATGCTATTTTCACTTACAAATATATTTATCAGCTTATGCAGCTGTCAGCGTGTCTAAGATGGAGCTTATATCCTGGTACATTCTGGTACAGGTTCGACCCCCCCCCCTCTCCAGGACCCTGCGGTGGATTAATCATGACATGTGACTAGAAGAACAAAAGAATGTGTGTTTAATGCTTATCAGCTTGCTGGGGAAACAAAACTCCCCGCCATTTCATCTGTGTGTATATGCTTTTGTAATAAACAGAGTCAGCCCAGAATACCTCAGCGCCTGAATGTGTTGGGAGACTCCAAACTGACATTTGTGTCCATCTTGAGATCTTACTGTGTGCGCACATGTTCTTCTAATTTGGACAACTGACCCGACTTCTTAAGGACCCCTTGAGTCTCCCTAGTTGGCGCCCAAAATCGTGGGGCCCTCATAAAGGAGCATCTATACCCCAATATCCAAAGGTGGTCAACATCTCCGAACCCCCATCTCCCGAAATCGAGGTCTGATGAACCTCCACGATCACGGTAAGTTTCATATATATTGTATGTGATAATTTGCCTGTGATTCGTGAGATGTGGGGTAGAGGAGACTAGACTGACGGGTATTGTGGGTGAGTCCAAAGTGACCGACTGACTGGTGGTCTCCGCTGAGGGCTCGAACCCAGATAACGTAAGAGGTCACTAAGAGGACTCGGGTCGGTTGCATAGGGACCCAGACTGACATCTCTGTGGTAACCTCAATAGGGAGTAGCCAGAGAGTTACCTTGAATAAGTAAGTGGTAGGGACAGTGTAGTGAGTGACAGAGTAGTCGCGGAAGGACGCGCTGAGTGGTGCTTATCACGCCCATTGAGTGAATCTCCCCACGATCGAAGACAGTGAGGTTGCGACTTATGAGTGCAATCGGGAACTTGAAATATAGCTTCCCTCCCTTCGTGGTGAGAGATAAGGGGTTCAGATTGATAGAGGCCATATCGATAAGGCGTCATGTTTTTGTTTAAAAGGAAGCCCATGTTGGAGCTTCTAGTGCTGTCAGTCTGGTTGAACAAAGAGAAGACAAAAGATATGTAAAGGATGTGAAGAAACTGTTTCGGATAACTGGGATGCCTCCAGGAGGCAGATTACAGCCCAGTGAAGGTTTGATCGATGTAGCAAGAGCCTTCTATAGAACAGCTTTAAATTAGCAAAAAGAAAGATTGTGGAAAGTGTATTGAAGGAAAAGAGAAGTTGGTTAGAAGGGTAATAGGCTGGTGCAAGTTGAAAAATGGTTGATATGGTTTATGTAAGTGACTGATAGAAAGTTGGAGTAGGTTGAGAAAAATGGGCATAGTTCCATTGCAAGATGGAGGATTTGAATCTTGGAAAAAAAAAAAAAGAAAAAGGTTTGTCATGTGGCACCTTTTTCCTCAATTTTAGTTACAACCCCCCCTTTGTGTCTCCTGTAGCTTGTAGTTCTATAATAACCCCTCCTTTGGAATCTGCTGCTCTGCAGGAACACCACCCATCAGCGCCTGTGCTCGTGTTGAAACCCCCTCCTCAGGAATTCAATCTCACCCATATAGTGGAGGGAGTGGGTGTGAGGAGTAGGCAGATTGGTTGTATATGTGACACAGAAGAGTGAAGATTAATTAATAACTTTTCTTTTTTCTCTTCCTAGCAGCTTGAAAATGTGCAAGAGCAAAGAAAATAGTTTTTATGTGCACACTGTGGTGTTATTGTGTGTTTTTACAATAACGATGTGTTGTAGGAGTGGACAAACGAAGACAATGATATTACTTGCCAGCAATTGATTCACTTAATGAATGTTTCTTTGTACCCACCCAACAGGATGGTTTTCTGTGTGTATCTGTATCCAGGAAAGCTGTGTAGCTGAGAGTTGACTCATTCAGTGGAATGTGAATGAATGTAGCTTGAAGTTGTAGTTGTGTTGAATGTGTTTGAAGTTGTGAAGACTGATGGATGCTCAGCATAGCTGTTTGTGAGCTGCGTGTGGATATGCAGCAGAAAATGAAGGAATGACAATGTGAATGTGTATGGAGTACGATATTTTTCTTTATATGTGCATTGGGGATTTTTATTTTTCCTTGGGATATTTTTGGTTTTTATTGGTACCAAATGTTTTGATCAACTCTACATTTTATTTTTGAAATCAAGGCGATGAAACGTTTCCTATGGGCCCTTCATGTGTTCATGTCTGTATTGTCAGATCTGTTTGTTTCAATGTTTGTATTCTGTTGACTTGTTATATGTTAAATGTGCATCAGAGATCTGTCCTCATGGACAACTGAGACGAGACTGACTGAAAGAGGGAGGATCACACCGTCCAACGGGAAGGGGTGGACTTAGCTGACCTAGGTAGGAGGACAGGGTGGACGTCACAGATACAAAGACAGCCCTCATGCCCATCCCCTAGTTACAAGACACCCCCATGAAAGACGAGTACTGTGTTCATTCAAGAAAAAAAAGGGGTCCATTCATTTCCACATCCAGAACAGTTGGGTACTTCTACAAAATGTGCAGAATACACATTATCATACATTTAGTAAACATCAAACAGCATTGGGTATTTCAAGAAGGGTGGTTATGAATAAAAATGTTAATGGTGTTGTGTTTTATCTGTTTTAAAAGGTTTTACATTACAAAATATACCCATGTATTGCTATTGATTAATGTATTGAAATATGCAGGATCATTTGTCAAAATACTATGAAAGTTTGTTTTGAAGTATCCTTTAATTAGATCAGGTTTAGAGTTTCACAAGTTTATTTTACTTTGGCAGAAGACCTCTTTGGTATCATTAGTAAGTGTTATTTAAATACAGTGTAGGACCGACAAAAGTCCTAAGGACATTTGTTTGTTTCTTTGATCAATGATTCGAGGGTGGAGAGGAAATCACCTCATTAATGGCTTTTTCTAACATGAACTGAGTTTTTGAATTGACATTTTCTTGATTGTGTGGGACTGTTCCAGTACATCTTTCCTGTGTGCAGCTAAAAAGAGCCGGGACTGAAAACCTCAGGAAAGTCCAGGGGCTGCTACGTCAAGTCAACAAGGTGTGGTAAGACACAGTTGTCAGTAACCTGTCACCCAACAAGAAACGGCTATGACCACTGGTCTGCCATGCTGGACAAGGCCTTGCTGTTTGTACTATGGCTGTCCAGGGGCAGACCTTAATGGTGATCGTGTGCCCAAGACTTCCTGACCAACCAGCAGAGCTGATGCAACAATCTGCAGACCAGTGAGGGGGGAGGTTCTTGTGTCAAAGCTCCTCCCACAGACAAGGTAATGGACTGTCTATCACCCACTGATAAGAGTCTTTAAGATCTGCACTGACATCTACACTTGCAAACCCCTTCACATACATAAGGAGGGGTCATAGATTGAACTTTATAATAACAAACATCAAGAAATGGACAATCGACTTTGCACCAGAGACTTTTTTGTTATCCAAGAAGATGTCAAGAGAAGGGACCTCAGAGGGACACTTCTCGTTAGTCGAACACACAGTTTTTGTTCTTTTTTTAGTGATCCAATGGTCCAAGGTAGGTTTCTGTCAAATGATTAGGATAAGCCCAAGTATACAGGGGGGTGGACTTACAGAAGTCCAGTGACAAACTGTCACAATGCCTGTTGGATTCCCATCTCAACCTTGGTGAAGACTCCCATTTCCCCATGTCCGCCTAGGCACTCCTGACACTTAGATAGTCAAAGATTAGGGAAAAATTCAGTCTTTAGGGGGGGATTGTGAAGGTAGACCAGTTGAAATACTGAATTTTCCCCTCACAGTATGTCATTTGTATATACATGTATTCAATGCTATTTTCATATATATATATATATATATATATCAGCTTATGCAGCTGTGCAGCGTGTCTAAGATGGAGCTTAGATCCTGGTACATTCAGGTACAGGTTCGACCCCCCCTCTCCAGGACCCTGCGGTGGATTAATCATGACATGTGACTAGAACAACACAAGAATGTGTGTTTAATGCTTATCAGCTTTCTGGGGAAACAAAACTCCCCGCCATTTCAACTGTGCGTATATGCTTTTGTAATAAACGGAGTCAGCCCAGAATACCTCAGCGCCTGAACGTGTTGTGAGACTCCAAACTGACATTTGTGACCGTCTTGAGATCTTCCGTTCTTCTAATTTGGACAACTGACCCGACTTCTTGAGGACCCCTTAAGTCTCACTTAACAATCCAATAAATTTCGTTCCACTTCACAATTGTGACCCTCTTGTTCATGATTCTTTACCAAAAATGTAAAATGTTATATCTTTTTGTTTGAAGCCTGAAATGTGGCAAAAGGTTCCAGGGGGCTGAATACTTTCGCAAGGCACTGTATAAGCCATCTTTAAAAAAACCCATGGTATAAGCCTCTCACTCCTCCATAGGTCCCAGGGCAGGTGCAGGCACAGGCTCTTATCATCCTCCATCATGCCAAAGAGGCGCTTGTTAATGCTCCTTTCCACCACAGCAGGTTCCGGGAGAAAACTTGGTCACATGCGGTATGCCAGAACGCCAGCCGTATATTTCTGGGCTCTGCGCCTTTAAGTGCCTTCTCCCATTACGGGATGCGTCCCAAGCCTTGTGCTGGAACCGCCTCCTCTACGGACAGATCCGGAGGCAGGCTTCTCTCTCCCCGAGCCGGGACACTTCTCCCGCATCCACGCTGCGCCTCTAGTGCGTTCATGTACGGAAGCGATATGCCTTCAAGCGCTTTAAGGCAATTTTAACCATCACGCCTCTGCCGGCCCCCCGCGCACCCCTGTGCCACGTTGAAAAACTCCAGGGAGCAGCAGGTAAGAGGCAGCCCACAAGAGAGAGAGGAAAACTGTACCCCAGGTTTCCCCTCAAAGACAGGAAACCATACTGAAGCAGAGGAGGAGTCTCCGCCTTTTTGTACCTTCAGGTTTCCTGTCTTGGAGGCGGATCCCCTCTCTCGTGGTGCTGTCGTAGGGCGAGGGGTAAAAAAAAAAAAAAAACAAACAAAAAAAAAACCAATATACGCACATGGTGGTGTTTTTCTCATTGAATTCAATGGTAAGCTGCTCGGCAGCAGCTTTTATCCTTGTGAACACACCCCTAGAGGTGGGTGGTGATACAGAGAATAACAAACTGCTATTCAGAACCTGGGAATTTCAAAAAGTATGGCGTACCGATGCTTCTTGGCTCACGTTCACAGCATGGGGTTTCTATTTCTGGCACCCATAGTCTATGCTCATAGGTTGTCTACAAAATATTCTAGGTTTCTTTTAAATTGCTGTTTTGAACCTGGTTGAAAGACTTTATACAGACAGCTGTATATAATATTGGACTGCAAAATACATATAGTCTTGTGCATGAGGCCTAACTTTGGCATGGGGTCCTATGACCTGTACCCCCTATTTAGTTCCAAAAATACTTATTTTTTTATATTTTACACACTATATATTTTGCTGAAATTCTTAACAAGTAAAAGAGACCAAAACAAGTGAAGAACTTTTCTTACTTCTTTATTTTTAAAAGTGATATACAAGGCAATTTTAAACTGATTAAACCAGGCTTAAATATTTTAGACACTTTAAATATTTGGTCAATGAGGGTTATAATGGCTGCAGGCTATAAACTAAATACAAGGATTTACTTCTGCTATATTTTCCAAATGATAATGGCGAAAGTTATATTCCTCAATAAAACTGTATGTCTGTCTAAGATTCACAATCTGTCCCTGGCAACTTGCAAATGGTAAAATGTAGAAAGTCAATGATGATGGAGATGAAAAGTAATGTTATTGAGGGGAAAATACAGGCTCTTCTGGTTTGTGCCATTAATGTCTGACCTTTTTTGTCATTTTAAACATGATGGCAAAAATTACTGGCTTAATTCTGTAGATGAAGCCAAGCACTTAAAGTGAAATATTTGCAGCTCCTGAATAAGGCCTCTATTAAGCAGAGCATTGCACACAACCAGTACTTACTTGCTGAGGCTGTCTGCACAACAGTAAGCACGGTAAGTGCTTGGCCTGTGACACATCAGAGCAGATATTCTTTGCAGGCACTTTATAGCATATTATTACTCCTTTGACAGCAGGAATATGTGCCGGTTACCCAGCTCAGAACTGTTAATAGCTATATCCTTAAATGAAGGAAGTTGGTCATTACAGAACATTTCCAGAATAAAAATCATAAACTTTCTGATTCATTCTCTTCATCCCTGGGTGACAACAACCATGAAATATCAACATTATAGGGCTTATCAGATTGACAATAAGCCTTAAAGTGGTTGTACCACAACAATATTCTACATTTTTCAATGAATACTTTTGTAATTGCATGCAATTAAAAATTTAGTACAGCATGGACCACTGTGATAAGTTAGCCACATTTATAGACTGCCACTCGCTGTTTACACTGTCTATATTATAACTGATTTTAGTAAAGCTGCCCCATGGTGTATTTCTTTTGGGGCTTGACTGCAACCTGCTGTTGTGCAATTATTTTAGAGCTGTAAAACATTGCAAAATCGTAGAAAACTTGCAGGTAAGGGTGGGTTTGCACTAGCGTTATGGCATTCCGCTATAGGTTCCGTTTATAACAGAATTTAATGGAATGCCCAGACGGAAGGCAAGCGGAAGTCTTTAAGATGCATTCCATTTGCTCCGTTGTAATAGAAGTCTATAGGCAAGACGGATCCGTTATGCTTGCCCATACACTTCTATTATGATGGATCAAAACAGAATGCCTCTTAAAGACTTCTGTTTCGCATTCTGTCTGGGCATTCCATTATAAACGGAAGTTATTACAGAATGCCATAATGCTTGTGTGTGCCCATCCTAAGATGCACACAACTTGCATGGTGATCTATGATGGTGATCAGAAATACAGGGTCGAATATTTGTTGCATCAAAAGTGCAGCATGTCACATTGCACCACCATTGACAATCATCAGATGCAGTGTTGCAATATGACATCACAATATTCATGTTACGTGACATCATGTCACCCCAGCCTTAAAGGGGTTGTGCAGTGTCATCATATTGATGATGCAACTGATTTTACACTGCACCCCTAAAGTCTAGTCAGTGTGGACCCTGAAGGGGACGCAGCACTTGAACAGGCGCTGTGGCCTCTTCAAATAGCCGATCGGCAGGGATGCTGGGATTCGGACCCCTGCCGATCTGACACGCAAAACAGATCATCAATACCATGCGTCTGTTCTCCCCCTTCAAATTCAGATTCATACCTTATTTTTTTGTTTTCATTTCATTGACCCATTTACCAAAAACCAAAACAAAAAGCAGGTCATACCGGAAGAAAGACTGGCAAATGATGTACTTTGGCAGCAGCTGAAAAGCCACAAATTATCACAGAATTTTAACTTCAACTAAAAATGTTTTCTAAAATCAAGGACCATGAAACTTGAGGCCCTTAAAAATTGCCCCTCACCCAAGATGCAAACCAGACAATTCTGATCGCTTATAAAACTAGTTAGAAAAAGAAAATGCTGGAAATCTATTCATAAGAAATAAAAAGAAGCCCTTCCTCTGCACTATGCGCAGGTAATTACTAACAGCGCTTACACAGGAAGGGATTCGATTATTCCTAATTTACTAGAATCACTGGTGTGCAGTTTAGAAACTGGAAAGAGATTAAAGCGAAAGCTTAGCACTACAAAAAGTGCCTTTTGCCTGGAACAGAAGAGTAAAATTAATCTTTATAAAACTTTCGTACTGACAGGCGCATGGACTTTGGCCAAAAAAAAAAGAAAAAGTGTTGTACACTAATGTATATGTTTACCTACATAAGGCATCTGAGAAAACATTTAGAATTGAAAATATCAAAAAGGAACCAAACAGGAGATGTACACATTTTTTCCAATGAATTCTAGATATCCATTATCGAGTAGCTCCTATAGTAACCGGTAGGGCTCAGAAAACACACCAAAACCCACATAATACCAAATGTGACCCCCCAGACGAAGATATTCAGGAAAACACCTGTGAAAAAAAAATCAATACTCACCTGACCCTCGCCGCTCCATTCTGTAGACCACTGAAAAACACTAGGGAGCCAGAATAGAGCAGGGAATTTTTCTACTGATACTGATGGGTGGGGGTGTAAATTTATATAAAAAAAAAAAAAAAAAAAAAACTTGAAAACCCCTTTAAACAGATGAAGCAGTGGGAAAGTCAACCTTCTGCAGTCAGAGAATGTGAGAAGGCAGAGGGGGGGAGATGGCTAGTCTCTGGGACACAAAACAAATGCTTAAAAGTTGTTCAAAGTTATGATTGAATCCTCAGGCATAATAGAATTAAAGGGGTTGTCTCACTACATTAAATGGCATCTCACGAAGAGAAAGTTAATACAAGGCACTTACTAATGTAATGTGATTTGTCCATATTTCTTCCTTTGCTGGCTGGAATCATTTTTCCATCACATTGTACACTGCTGATATCCAGGGGTTACGACCACCCTGCAATCCAGCAGCTGTGGTCGTGCTTACACACTATAAGAGAAAGCACCAGCCTCTATGGTGGCCGGGACTGCGAAAGTGTGAATAAAGTTTGAAAAACCTATTCATGAGTAATGGACTGTAAATTGTTTGTTGTCTGAACCGCTAATCACAACCGTAGTGTTTTGCGGTCCGCAAATTAAACCGCCGTGTGAATGTAATGATAAACTGCCTATTCTTGTCCGCGATTGCGGACAAGAATAGGACATGCTCTATCTTTTTGCGGGGCCGCGGATCGGACCTACGGATGCGGACAGCACATTGTGTGCCGTCCAATCTTTTGTGGCTCCATTGAAATGAATGGGTCCGCACCCGTACCGCAAAATGCGGAACGGATGCGGACCCAAAACTACGGTCGTGTGAATGCACCCTAAAAGGTGGTGAGTTATAGAAGAGGCAAAATACAAATAAAAATAGTTTTATTTATTTTATTTTTTTTAGACAAAACATAAAAAATGCCACTATTCCAAAAAGGCACAATAACATTCAGATATATATACACGTCTATGCAATAAAATAGCATCTCAGTTTACATTAATTAGTGCAAATAGAAAAGAAAAAGGAAAAAAACACTGCAGATCTATTAACTTAAAATTCTGATGCTCGTTCGGGATAAAAGTTTCAGACATGGCCACCACTGGCAACCTGCACACAATACATCTATTACCAGCTCAGACTTGAGATGACTGCCATACTGTAAAATTCAACAACAACAACAATCTCACGCACGCAATGAAAGAAAAAAAAAAAAAAAAAAAACATCCAAGACTTTTATTTTAATGAAAAAGCCATTCTATGGTAATGGATATACACAGACTTTGGGGCAGATCAACAGAAATACACAACAGTCACAAGTCCATGCGACTTCAAAAAGATGGATGTGCACAAAACAGTAGATAACTGTGCCACAAAAATGTGTGTGTAGCCGGAGGCTGGGTTCACATGGCAAAATCCTCAGCAGAACAATCACAAAAAGATCAGTGGTTGAAAACCGGTTGTTTTTGGAGGTGGTTTTGAAATCTGGTGACCTTTTAGGCATTTTTATAGACCTTCTATACATTTTTGATTGAGGTTTTTTTTTGCTTCCCTGTTAACCTCTATGTAAAATCAACAGTAAATCTGCTTTAAAAGAAGTACCGTAACGTCAGCTGCTGAAAGAAAAAAAAATAAATCACCATGTGCACACGGTTGAGTGCTGTATGGGAAGCGGTTGATGGTGTTCTGAAAGTGGATCACACAGTGAAAAACACCCTTTTTTTGTGATGAATCAGTGGCAGATTTGGCCCATGTGAACATAGCCGGAGCCTAAACTAAACACGCATTCATCCAATTTAACAAGTGGCCATAAATGGGCCGACTGTGCAAAATTTGCAAAGGTGATTGAATTTTTTTGTGATGGCTGCATGCACTAAAGCGGCGGCGTGGTAATCGTGAAGTTTTACCAAAACTAGGAGACGGTCTCCGGTCATGGTGTTCTGAAAGCCCTCCATGCATTACATGGACACTTCACAATTCCCATTGAAATCTATGAATAGTTTATTGAGTGAACACTTCCATTTTCACGTGGGGAAATTGAATACTTGCTGCTAAGGTTCACTCAGAATCCAGTGGACAACTTATAGACTTGTTGCACTTGGCATACCACAATAATATACATACTGTCTTCTAGTTCAGAATAAGGATAGTTTCCTGCTGAGATATGGCACAGACGATACACACTTTCACTTACATTCACTGCCGACAGGGCAAATGCAGGCAAAACTGAACCGTGAGCATTGACGACCATAGATTTCTAGATTTCTGAACAGCTTCCTTCTTGGGAGTTTTTTTTATCCACTTCCTTCAATGATCAGAGCTGAAGGATTAAGTGACCAGCGCAATCATTATGATATTTTGGGTCAATTTCTGTGCTTATTGTTTAATCAGTATATTATTTGAGACAAAATGTAAAGTGGTTTCGGGGTTCTTTAAAATTGATGACCTATCCTTGGTTAGTGCTCAGCTTGGTAAGCAATGAAGGAGGGCAATGCAGACCCATCAAACACCTGGTTTGCAGGTGTGCTAGGAGTCGATTCCCCACCAATGTAAAATTGATATCCTACGTCTAATGCTTTATTCACACATCAGTATTTGGTCAGTGATTTTGAGCCAAAACCAGGTGCGGCTCTAAACACAGAACAGGTGCAGATCTTTCCCTTATACCTTATGTCTGTGGAGGCTCCAATCCTAGTTTGGGCTCACAGTCACTGATGAAAATCACGGACCAAAACACTGACGTGTGAATGAGGCTTAAGGATGGGCCATCAAGATTAAAGGCCATCTGTCAGCAGATTTGTACCTATGAAACTAGCTGACTTGTTACATGTGCGCCTGGTAGATGAAGACATCTTTGTTGGTCCCATGTTCATATGTGCCCCAATTACTGAGAAGCTTTAGAGGAGTTGCCGTTACACTTAAAGGCTCTGCTCTCTCTGCAACTGCCGCACCCTCTGCACTTTGATTGACAGTGCCATGCAGTGAAAAACGTGATCTGCCCCTGTCAAAGTGCAGTGGGTGTGGCAGTTACAGAGAGAGCAGAGTCTCTAGGAGTAATGGTAACGCCCCCGTGGCTCCTAGAGGCTCATTTGCATATTATAAAACATCATTTTTCTCAGCAATGTGGAAACATATGACCATGGGACCAACACAGATGCCTGCAGCTGCCAAGTGCACATGTAACAGGTCAGCCAGTATCATGGGTACAAATCTGCTGACAGATGTCCTTTAAAGAACGGAAAATCTTCCTGTCAATACTGCATTGATGAGAAGCCTGGGGACCATTACAAGGATCATTCTGCAAGTTGATCATAAATGGTCAGGAACACTCTTGTGCAACAAATCCTTTTTATTCTAATCAAGGAGGACCCCTATAAGTTAAAGTGACAGTCATCTTACACCTGCCTATAAATAACTGATCACAGTAGTTACAGAGTTCCGAAAGGTTGCCGATAGGCCACTTCATGGTCTTTTGGGTCCAGCAGGCTCCTGAAACTATTTGTTAGGAAGCAGTGCAAGCAGAGAACAGCATGTCTTCTAAATACAAGCAAATATCTGCAGGGCTACCGGGTCTTCATTTTAACACATCCAAATACGTAAGCAAATTAAAGAGGAAAATGGACTTCTAAAACGCTTTCCACTCAGCTCAGATTTAAGGTGAACACGAGACAGTTTTTGGGCAACATTAGTTTTGACTTGGAGCTGGGTAGCGATATCATTTTAGGTTCATGTGGAATAATTCCCAACCTTCTGTATCTGAAAAGGAAGCACTAGGTGAACTAAAGTCATGGTGTATAGAGTGTGCACCTGCCCGACAACTCTCAGCACATGCTGAACCAAGCAAATCCAGTGATGCCATAAACTATCCACAGCACAGAAATCCAAAACCAGGCTTCACTGAGCTTCAGTATACGAATAAGCCGGCTCACTCTTTTATAGACGTCAGATGTAACCCACTTTTTATTTGGTAATTCAGACAATCCACACAAGTGTTCTAGCCGGAGAATGCTGAAGCTCACCACTCTTACCACTCACAGGGACCCTCCATCATGCCATAGAGGGAGGCCCTTTTACATTAGTGATGTTTCGAGGAGACATCTTCCTAATGCAAAAGAGGGTCCCTGTGACAAACTTCTGTGTTCTCTGACTAGGACATTTATGTGGATTGACAAAATCAAATTAAAAAAAATGCATTATGTCCAAGAAATGACTACAAGAGAGCGAGCAGATATTCTGAAGCCCAATGAATCCTGTTCTTGCATTTATATAAGGGTTGTGGTGGACACAGGATGCGTCACTTGTATTCCAAAAATTAGCAGAGGGATAGAAAATATATATATTTTTTTTAACAAATCAACAAATCAGCTACATAAAACTTTATCACCAGAGCCATCATTGCCATCTAATCAATTTTGATAGATCAGTTAAAGGCGTATTCCCATGTCAGGATGACCTCTCTGGTCTGGATAAGTGGGCGGAGGTGGTCAGAACTATGGAAATGGCTGATCGGGCTGTGATATGCTGTATAGCTCTAATACAAATGAACAGGAGTTATGGAAACTGCATAGCCTTCTCAGTGATCTGTGTTGTTTTGACCACCTCTGCCAGCTGCACCCAAGCTGGAGAAGGCCAATCTGAGATAGTAATACCATTTTAAGATGTTATAGTACAGTTGGGTCTTTGCTACAATACCTGATACAACCCCTGCACCTGGGTGGCACTGTATGTGCAAAAAAAGCAGACCAGTTTATCTAATCGTATACAACTTAAAGGGGTTTTCCAAGACTTTAACTGATGACTTACTCTCTGGATATGTTATCAGTACCCGATCAGTGGGCGTCTGACACCCGGAACTCTGGCCAGTCAGCTGTTTAAGAAGGCACCGACACTGTGGCCTTCTCACAGCTTACCAAGCACAACTCATTGTACACTGTATAGCGGCTGTGCTTCATATTGCGGCTCAGCCTCATGCACTTCACTGGGGCTGAGCTGCACTTAGGCCATGTGACCAACGAATGTGAAGTCACTGGCCTAGAGAATGCTACGAGAATGCCAAGGCACTTACAGGAGCACCAGTGCCTTCTCAATCAGCGGTGGTCCGACTCATCAGATACAGATGACCTATCCAGAGGATAGGTAAAACAGTTAAAGTCTCAGAAAACCCCATTCTCATCTTAGACAATGGGGGCATATCGCTAGGATATGCCCCCATTGTCTTATAGGTGCGGGTCCCACCGCTGGGACCCGCACCTATATCCAGAATGGAGTGGGGAGCGCTGCGCCTGGAGGACCCCAGGTTTCCGGGGGTCCGGCCACCACCAGGCGCAGCTCCCCGCGCCGCTCATAGAAATGAATGGGAGCCGGGCCGTGCATGCGCGGTGCGCTCCCATTCATTTCTATGGAGCCGACGGAAGTAGCCGAGCCAGCGCTCGGCTATTTTCGGCGGCCCCATAGAAATGAATGAAGGGCGGCTGCGCATGTGCAGTGCGCCCTCATTCAGTTCGGGGGCTCCGTTCTGGAAATAGGTGCGGGTCCCAGCGGTGGGACCCGCACCTATAAGACAATGGGGGCATATCCTAGCGATATGCCCCCATTGTCTAAAATGAGAATAACCCTTTAACTATAGAATCCATTATTAAGCTAGAACAAATTAAAATAAAAAATAATACAGGGAATTTTAAATAAAAGTAGGAGGTCATAATAACCTGAATGTGATTAGAAGTAGATGAACTCACTCATCAGTATCATCCTTTATCTTTCACATTACATTATAGGAGATGAAATAAGATCCATAAGCCAGCCACTGAGAACTCAAGAAACCAGGTACGTAAATGTCAGCGCAGCCCACAGGACAGCTACCTGCAGACGTAAGAACATTTTCAGTGCATCAGAGGCTTAGATCAGTCCTGCAGAATAGGAGTAGTGCAAGGTAAGTGACCTCTAAAATAACGTCTACTTATCAGAAGAGCACTTGAAGTTGTGTACATTGCAGATGGACTTCATGATGAAGTTTGGCACTCATTTCAGCCAAGCCGCCCATACTACAAGTGCTCCACCTCAGTTCCACCTATTTCAGAAAATACTGCTAGAGTCTGCCATTCACTCTAGTCTGCTGGCGCTCATATTTCACAGAAATGATGAGAAAAAGCAGGAGGGTTGCTGCCTGGATCGCAGCCAGGAGGAAGAAGTAATAGTTCAAGTGGCATTCATTGATGTTTCCTAAAAAAAGAAAACAAAACAAAAAAAAAAAAAAACATGAAGATGTATTAAGAGAGCGTACATAACAGGACGCCACATCAATTAAGTAGCACTACTTCTAAATTTACTGTTATACAAACATGGTTCTAATGGCAGCAAGAGAGAAGAAATTATGGATTATCTTCTCCAAGCCTTCTTGTCCATCCTCCTCCTTTAGTTTAGAGGAAAAGCTAAAAAATTGTGTGTCCCGAGTAGGCAGCTAAGTCTCCTGTATATAGCGTAAAGCTGGCAGTGGAAAAGCAGTTGGGCACACAAGGTGGGCCTCAGACCAGACTCTAGATGTCCGAGATGTGATAGACCAGATGTCACCTTGATACATATGTTGTGGGCCTGCGTTAATCTTGGTTCATATTGGGGTGAGGTTATAGATCGGATTGCAAAATCTACACAGATCCGTTTACCTAACCCAGCTAGGGTATGTCTACTGGGGCTAATTGACGAGACATCTGACAGTACTTCTTTAATATTATGTATCCAAAGAATGCTATTTCAGGCCAGAATATTAATCGCCAAGCATTGGCTTGATCGCTCCCCTCCCTCCAAAAAAGAATATGTTAATAGAATTAATATGATTTTGCGCCATGAACAAGGAGTCTATGTGAAAAGGAAATGCCAAGTTCTCCAAGATATGGCAGGGATGGCTTGATTCTCCGGGTCTGGCGTCCCAAGCACTTGTGAGGGACTGTGTCCAAGCACAACTATCCACACTCTAGCTAGGGGTCTGAACCTGATTTATTATTGGCGGTCGATGCATATGTTCATGAATTTAACAATTCTAGTGTGAAACAGTTACTGTGGCAACATTTTTTTAATCACTTCTTAAATGGGTGAATGATTTTGGGGGGGGGGGGGGTCATCTCTCTGCGGAAAGGGAGGATAGAGGGGGGGGGGGGGGGTTGGGGTTAACAAGAAAACTATTGTTCTGTACAACGTACTTTGTAAAATGTAAAACTTTCTTTTATTGGAAGATTATTTTATTGTACATCTGGTGCGTGAACCAATTTGTATTATTGTGAAACGTTAATAAACTTTACCTGATTAAAAAAAAAAAAAAAAAAAGCAGTTGGGCTCACCCATTACATATACCTCAGTGATTTGGATCAGTAGTTAAAAAAAAAAAAAAAAAAAAAAAACCCTTTGGGTACAAAGTTTCTTCAACAAGATTCCTTCTTCTCAGTCCCTTGTGCAAAAAATAGTCCCGATTCACCTCAAAGAACGTTGTCTCACTAGGATAGCCAGGCAGATTACAGCATAGGGAACGTCAGGTGTCCACTGCTCTGATTCTCTCTATTAGCCAGAGTGGCCACTGTACAGCAAATGTATGGCCAGCACCAATTAGCTGGATGGCAGGCCGACTTCATTTTAAAACAGGGGCCACTATTATGAGCAAGCCCTTTTTTTTTTTGGCTCATGTTACATCAATCATCAGTATTGGAAATCTTTACTTGAGCATTTGGATGCGTTGTCATTCAGTTATAACAAGCTATCCCCTATCCACAGGATGGGGGAATTACTATCAGATTGGTGGGGGTCCTACTTGGACCCCCACCAATCACAAGAATGGGAAGCCCTATACCCTGTGGAGCACCCCTGAAAAGGAGTAACTGGTTGGAAAAGCGCACTGCCGATCCATTCATTTGTACGGGAGAGAGGGAGATAACCAAGTACAGAGCTTGGCTATATCCAAAGATCCCAATGAAATTAATGGAGCGGTGGAGTGCATTTCCGGTCAGCCGTTCCATCCATTTCAGCAGGGGCTCCACAGGGTACAGGGCACCTGTTCTTGTGATTGGTGCGGGTCCGTGCGGTAGGATAGGAGATACCTTGTTATAACCGGAGTCTTCTACATAGAAATAATGGGGTTCCAGCAACAACAAAGGCCCAGCCCTGTACATGCAACATACTACAGCAAAATGAAAATCAACCGGTCAATTTTTAATGACTTGCCTAGATCCGCATGACTGCTCATCCATCCGATTGAAGGCAGTGAGACCAGGGCAAGGAGCCCAGAGCCTACAAATGATCCAATACCAGAAAAAAAGAAGAAAAGTCCCATAATGGCGCTCTGCATGGATTTAGGTGCCGCCGAGTATGCAAACTCTAGCCCTGTTGAGAAAGAAACGGCACATTAACCCTCTGTAGACATTATTAACAAGCAAAAAAACATGAATGCATTTCCCTCCATCCACTCTTTTGCCAATGCCTCCCTGGTCCACAGTGGTCTCTGGCCAGCTCCAGTGCTGTCATATTGAATGACATGTGACTACTACAGAGAACCACTGACTGAAGTGGTAACTCCAATGCTGTAACCGTGCTGCCGCTACAGCCACTGATTGCATCACTACTGCCCAGTAAAGAGAGCAGCGGTGAACCAGGGGGGGGGGCTCAGGGGAGGGAGGGAATCACCACAGAAGAGGCAAGAGATGATCAGGGGAGTATGACTCTCCTTGATAGTTGATACGATTATAAGCCTTTTTTTTTTTTTTAATATGTATGGTGTTGGAAAAAACATAGATGTACATTAGAGTGAATATTTCAGGGCAGAGCTAAAAGATGGAAGTGGAACCAAACACAGTACAGTGAAAGCTAGGCCCATCACATACAGTGCATCCAATCCCAATGAAAGCCCAATTAAGGCCCAGCTTACACAGAGGAATATTGGCTCAATGAAACAAAAAAATTCCGAAACATAGGTGTGAAATAGGCTTTAAGTATTTTCAACCATTTTTCTCAGCTGTTTCCATATATCCATCCCTTGTTAACTGCTTCATTACTGGAGTGTTATCCCCCCCAGGTCAATTTTTCATTTTTCACAATTGGCCTATCTAACTGGAAATAAATTCATTTCTGAACCAACCTACATGTATTTGATGTCATTTTTCACACAACCACTTAGATCTTTCTTTTGGGCTATTAGATGACAGATATAATTATTTAAAAAAAGTTTAACAAAAAACTGAAAAATTATGAAAAAAAAAATGTATATTTTTTTTCCTTTTTTATCAATTTTTTTTCTGCTACAAAAGATTTCAAGAGAGAACATTTCTAAAACTATTACCTTATGTGTGCACTGTGAAATTGGACACTGTTTGTGTCATTTATCTACTGGCTGGACTCACCACAAGGCTTCAAAGCACTGCAGCGTATTTTGGATATTGACGGCCTACCGTATTTTTCTATTACCTAGCACCATATTTCCAGAACAGATGTTGTCCAGTGCCAAAACTTTGAAACTACTTCAAAGTGACTTTTTTTTGTTGACTCCCTAAGGAATTCATCTTAGGGAAATTTGGACATTTCAAACTTTTGGCTTTTTTTTTTTACATTTTTTTTTTTAAAAAACAAAAACTACCTACTTTTATGCACAAAAAAGCTATACTAAATATAGATAAAAGGAGTACCTATGCTAGAAAAAGGAAAAAAAAAAAATCATCATTTGTAAATTTTACAGACAAAGTCCACTATACTATTGCTAAATCTAATATATTTATTATTTTACTTTTTCTATGAAAGAAAAAAAAAGGGAAAAAAAGTATGCATGTCTGTGTATGTAGTCAACTATACTATTGCTAAAACTAATAACTAGAGCTATAACTTTTTTTTTTTTTTTTTTTACAGGATGGGGTTAATTCACAGACCGCAGGATCACAGCTACCTTTACAACCAGCAGGGGTCGCGCTCACATCGCGGATTTTACCTGAGCCCGCCTCTGCTATTATATTGTGGGTAAGCAAGTGGTTAAAAATGGTCACGTGACCACACAGCCACTATTCTGATGGTGGTCAAACACACACTGGTCTGATGTTCCTGCTGTGGCTTGAGTGTTTAGGGTGGGTTCACATCGCGTTTCATGCCTCTGTGTGATGTATAAGTTAAAGATACAAAAACGCAGCACACCACGATCTTGTAACTTGCACAGTCCGGTATAAAAAAAAAAAAAAAAAAAAAAAAAAAAAAAAAGGTATTTTTTTTTTTTTTTACAATGGTAAAAAGAGTATATTTTTTTTCCAATGGATGCCACTGTATGCCAACAGTGTAAGGCATCCATTTAACGTATACGGTTTTTGAATATGTTAAAAGGCTGGGAAAAAACGTAACGTGAACCGAGCCTTAATGATCCATTTATAAACTATACAAAGTACTAATGGCAGATTTCTAGATAACCTGGCATTTGCATGGTAGAGGACTCACATCACAATACCGCACAGTATGAATGGCGAACGCTCTTAGATGTGATATTCTTCAGCTCTAATGAACCATGGATAATAGAATGGGCAGTGACAACCAACAGCATGGAGCTCAATTACTACTGCCCACGCCATTAACCTGTTCGACCGCTAGCTGAAAGCAGAAAAACCGGAGAGGAAAAAAAAAAAAAAAAAAAAAAGAATTGCCATGTATTCTATGTTCCACATTTTGGTCCTGAAAGGTTCTGAAAATGAGGATGTTCACCTTGAGGGTATAGAAGAAAAGAACTTTTTTTTGCGTCGTTTGCAGAATGTGATCTCTACAGCGCTGGTAGTCTGGTTTCACTTCTCTACATGGGAAGGAATAAAAGCTTTGCTGAAAAACTGCTCACTGAACAGTCACAATCTGGAATCTGGAACACATTAGCGATGTGAAATAGATAATGTGAAGAGGCTGCAGTACCGCTGATATCCTGCAGGCAGCAGTATAGTACAGCACAAACCCTGTATCAAATACAAGGACACCTCAATCGCTTCATTTATACGATGTGAAAGGAAAAAAATCACCATCCATTAGAGGATGTTACCAATCGGCTCCTGCACGCTTGAAGTGTACGGGGTTTACAGCATGTGCTGAAACATTCGGAGCTACATTCATAGTTCAACTGGACGCTGAGCTCAGATCTGCACGTGATCCTTGTAGGTTCAGCTCAGGCACAGATCTGAGAAGTGAAATTTTGACCTAGCTTTCACACTAACTACAGACTCTTAGCTTAGTCGATTGGTGCCAGCAGAATTCTGAGCCATTATACTAAGCTGTAAGTCAGGATCAATAAGATAATTAATGTTCTTAGCCCAGTAATAGCCTTTAATAGTAGGTCAGCAGAGCCACTGCAGTCAGGTTAGAAGAGAACCACCTAGACATTGCCATCATTAAAACAAATGTCTATAGTGGAGAAAGTCCAGGCAGCCATGTGGTTGTGACTGGCACGATGGGAACACGTGTCATTAAAGGCAGGAGATCGCCTTATATAAAGGGGATATAGGCAATTTATCAAATATTAGTGTGGTCGGCTCATCTCATACATTGGGGGCATGTCGCTGATCTGTCGTTCTATCTCTAGTACGAAGCCCGCAAAGTGAAGGAGACGGGACTGTGCATCCGCTGCCGCCCTACATTCATTTCTATGGGACTGCTGAAAATAGCCAAAGTAAGTGGAGCGGTGCGCTTGAAATTCATTTATATGGGACTTCAGAAAGTAGGAAAGCTTGCTGCTCAGCTATTTTAAGCAGGCCCATAGAAATGAAGTATAGCGCATGCACAGTCCTTTGTCCATCACATTGGGGGCTCCAGTCTAGAGACCCCTCTGGGACACGCACCCTAGCGATATGCACCCAATGTATGATATGGGCCAACACTCTTAAGCCCTTCTTCCCAGGTAGCCTCTCCACTCTTTCACAATGGAGAAGCACATGACATGACCCAGCCAATCAGCATGAAACACTGTGCCAGTTTCCTGGTTGTCCAGGAGGAAACAGGCGCAGGCACTGTGCATTTCAATGGCGGGCACCGGTAGCGTCTTCCATAATGATTTTATATAAGGTGGTAAACAATGGGAAAGCCCCCTTACATTTAGTTCACATGAAATGTAACGGTCAGAGGAACCTCATCATCTTCAGCTTCTGATCCATTTTGTACTTACCCGCTATACTTGCAAAGATTTCACTGATACCAATCAGCAGATACTGCGGCAGCTGCCACCAGATGGGAGATCAGCGGCGTAATAAATGACATTGCCGATCTTCTGGGGGTATATCTGGCTTCTCACAATGGCCAATCTCTTACTTTCCAAAATACCTGATAAGAGGAGAGAGCACACGATTTTACTTCAGTGATGAGGGAATTTTAATCTTCTTTTCAGACTTGTAATTCTTAGAGGGATGTATGTATGTATGTCCATCACTAATCTCTACAGACAAATGGAGCACTGCTACAGCACAGACACTACAAGGCTCTAATACAATCCCGCAGATTATCAGATTAAGGCCCGGCACAGCTGTTCTAAAACTACAACTCCCATCATGCTAGGCTGTAGGCTGACAGCTGTAGGCTTTCTGGGCATGCTGGGAGTTGTAGTTCTGCAACAGCTGGAGGGCCGCAGGTTGGGCATCCCTGACCTGAGAGATGACACTTCTGCATTGTGTAGATACTTTGTTATTCCTCCTGGAAATGTATAAATATGGCCTGGCGGGATACTTTTTATAACACAACTTGTATAGGTCATCAGTATCTGATCGGTGGAGGTCCGACACCTGGGACCCCCACCGATCAGCTGTTTGAGAAGGCACCGGCGCTCCTGTGAGTGCCTTCTCTCCGCTTTTCCTAGGCCATGTGATGACACGTTAATCAGTCACGTGGCCTACGTGCAGCTCAGCCACATAGAAGTGAATGGGGCTGACGGCGGTACTAAGTACCGCCAATGTACGGCACTGTGCCTGGTAAGCTGTGAAAAGGCTGTGGTGCTCTCAGAAGCGCTGGCATCTTCTCAAAACAGCTCATCGGCGGGGGTCCTGGTTGTCAGACCCCCATGATGACATACTGTTAACCTATCCAGATGAAAGGTCATCGGTATTAAAGTCTCGGAAAATCCCTTTAAGCCAAGGACTGCATTTGATCAGTAGTGTACTTTCTTACAGGAAGTGTGGCCCGATCGTGTGTCACTTTCACCCCTACTCGTGAATGAGTCACAACGTTTGGCTCGTGTGGAGTTGATTTCAGTGGTTTCATTAAAAATATAAGAGAATTAGTGACCCCATGCTGAATCAGGGTCGTTATCACTTACTTTATGCTGTTCTCAAATAGGACGGTATATACCTGGTGACAGATAGTGGAGTGACCAAACACAGTAAAACTTGCAATGCCACACGTTGCTATGTATTTCCACAGTATGGCATGCCGCCTGCTGGGGTTTGAGTGCCCGGGTGCGCTATATTTCCAGTGTAGCCATAAGACTTGCACAGCACTATAGCAGTGATGGACTATACACCGCATCGGAGATTCTGCTTACCTGCAGCTAAAACCGAGCAAGTCACAAAAAACATTCCAACAGCGATTCTCTTCAGGGATGAGGGCAATAAGCCCTTCCGTTTCAGGGCTGGGTCCACCAACTTATCTTTCAGCGGTATCAGGATCAAAATAAGCACGGCATCAAACATAGTGAGCCATGCAGCTGGAAACTGGAATATAAAGGACATGAATGATAAGAGGGAGAACATGGGAAACACAAGACGGAATTGAGGGAGAATATACACCAGATGTTTATAAAGCCCCTTAAAGGGGAGGTCCACTCCTTTACAAGTGGTGGCCATCACTCCCTGGGGTCCGACACCCCACACTTCCACCGATCACATGTTCTGCAGTAGCTCCGATGCAGCAGCATTGCAGTAACCAGCTCGATCCACTGCACAATGGACAGCGCTGTGGAGTTCCGGTGCCAGAGCTACTACAGAACAGCTGATCAGCGGGGGTCAGACCCCCGACCCTCAGACAGTGATGGCCTTCCTGAGACTAGACCATCACTAGTAAAAGGAGTAGACAACCCCTTTCACTGTACAAATGTATCTATGCTCAGATATGGTCAGCTGTAGGTCCAATGCTGCACTACTGAGAGATTTTGATGAGTTGTCTCATCACAATGAAAACTGTTTGTAGATTTTAATCATCAGCTACATCACTATCTACACAGATTAAAGAAAGGGACTGAAGTATTTGGGAATTTGGATCCACAGGGAACATGGATCACAATTAGGGATGAGTGAATAGACTTCGGATGAAAGATCTGAATTCGATTTGCATAAAACTTCGGGTTCAATACTGTACGGAGCGAGCTCAGATGAGCCGAAGGTATTACTTCACGAAGTCTCGCGAGACTTTGCATAATAACTTCATAGATTAATTTGTACTGTAAAAAAACATTTCCCGAACTCGGGTTCGGGTTTCAAAGGTACCTCTTGGAACACAACCCGAGTTTAGGAAATGGGTTTTTTACAGTACAAATTAATCTATGAAGTTATTACGCAAAGTCCCGCGAGACTTCATGAAGTAATAACTTCTGCTCATCTGAGCCAATACATTCTAGTACTGTATGAAGCGCTCGCTCTGTACAGTATTGAAGCAAAGTTTTATACGAATCGCCTTTGGATGTTTCATCCGAAGTCGATTCACTCATCCCTAATCACAATCTTTTTAGCGCAGCTATGGTTTGGGTAGGCTGGAGCCAATCGAGCTTTGGCTCACAGATCTGAAGTCGATTTGTTCAAAAACTTTGATGTTAATGCCATTTCTGTACAGCATTAAAATGTATTGGCTCCATGGAGCCAAACTTCGTCTTGCCCGAAGTCAAGTGAGACTTGGGGGAATTACTATAGTATTCCTATCTGCGTCTTTAAAAACATTTTAAAATAGGAATGTGAAGTCGGCTCTGGTAATGAGGTACCAGCCAGTTCCAAAGCCGACTTCGGATTCCTATTTTAAAATGTTTTTACAGAGGCATATAGGAATACCAAAGTGTCACACAACTTCGGGCGAGATGAAGTTTGGCTCCACACACAGCATTACAAATTCCAAAGTTTTTGAACAATTCAACATTAGATCTAAGATCCAAAGCTCGATTCACTCAAGCCTAGTTCTGGGCATGGAAGTAATATTTTCTCACCACAGAAGATATCTTAAAGGGCATCTGTCAGCAGATTTGTACCTATGAAACTGGCTGTTACATGTGCGCTTGGCAGCTGAAGACATCTGTGTAGGTCCCATGTTCATATGCACCCATTGCTGAGAAAAATGATGTTTTATTATATGCAAATTAGCCTCTAGGAGCAACAGGGGCATTGCCATTGCACTTAGAGGCTCAGCTATCTCTGCAGCGGTCTCGTCCTCTGCCCTTTAACAGGGCCAGGCAGG
The DNA here is from genome assembly GCA_900303285.1 of Rhinella marina. Classification (NCBI taxonomy): domain Eukaryota; kingdom Metazoa; phylum Chordata; class Amphibia; order Anura; family Bufonidae; genus Rhinella; species Rhinella marina. The sequence goes on along the minus strand of ONZH01028412.1, from coordinate 150,127 downwards.
CCTGATGACATTTTCACTGTCTGGCAAAAAAGTACAGAAGGTGCTGCAGTTGCAGAGAGAGGAGAGCCTCTAGGTGTAATGGTAACCAGGGCCGGCCTTTGGGGTGTGCGACCCGTGCGGTTGCACAGGGCGCTTCACTCCCGGCCAGTTAAGGGGGCACCCTCCCAGAGCGCCCCCTTAATGGCCCGGCCTGCTCCTTTACAGCTGCGCCCACTGGCTTAACTATAGGGGTCTCAGCGGTCGCAGCTGCGACCGGGCCCCTAAGCCCAGTGGTACAGTACTTTTCCCTTTATAAGATGCCGTGCATCTTATAAAGGGAATACTAGCGAGCGCTTCCATAATGGAAGCGTTCACTAGTATGCAGGTGGAGGGGGAGTGAAGCGCTGGTAGCGCTGTACTGTACTTACCCCTCCTGCCGCTTGCGATTCCTGGGGCCGCGCTGATGTCTCCTGACTGCCTGCAGCGTCAGGACGTACAGAGCGCACTCTGACCTGACGCTGCAGGAGGTCAGGTGACTTCAGCGCGGGCCCTGAGAAGATGTGGGAGTGAGAAACAGCCAGGACCTGGAGAGGCAAGTTTATTTATTTATTTTATCGTCTGATCTGAGGTCTGATTTGGGGGTCTGATACTGGGGGCCAAAAGGTCTAATATTGGGGGCCAGAATTGGGACCTCTGATATTGAGGTCTAGAAGTGGGGGCTCTGATATTGGCCACAGAAAGGAGGGTCTGACTTTGGGGGACAGAAAGGGGAGTGTCTTATATTGGGGCCAGAAAGGGAGGGTCTGATACTGGGGGCCAGGAAGGGGGGGTCTGATACTGGGGGCCAGGAAAAGGAGGTATGATATTGGGGGCCAGAAAGGGGGGGGGGGGGTCTGAAACGTGGGCCAGAAGGGGGTCTGATTAGAGGCTTGAAGAGTCTGAAGGGGGGTCTGACTGGGGGTCTAGAGAGGTCTAATGGGGGTCTGGAGGTCTAATGGGGGTGTCTCATCTGGGGTTTGATATAGGGATTTGATGTTAAATGTAAGGGGGTATAGTTTTTCTGTGGGGTACCACTATTTTCAGTGTGACTGTTTCTGCAGTATAGTATTGGGGGGGGGGGGGGGGGAGCAGGATGGGCTGTTGCGGAGAAGGTGAGAGGATGATGTAAAAGTAGGAAAGTAAGAGGTTTGTTAAACTCTGCAGAGACGAGGCACGGCTGAAAGAAGTCACCATGGCAGTCTGGTCTGACAGGAGAAGAAGCGGAAAGAGAACGTCTACATCAGAGAAGAGAAGTCACTGGATGTAAGAGGTACATATGTGGCGGTGTATTCTTCTGTATGGTCTGTAGCGCTGTATGTAATGTTTTCCAAGGATGTCCTTAAAGGTTTATTATTTTTTTTTTGTACAAGCGCTGCCTTCTCTGCTCTGTTTACTGCTCATCGCTAGAAATGCTACAGCGAGCAGATGAATGGAGCAGAGAAAGCAGCTCTCATATGAGCAATGGCCTCTCTTCAAACAGCTGATCGTCAGGGTGGCGATCTGATATTGATGACCTATCCGGAGGATAAGTCATCAGTAGTAAAAAGAGGAGAACCCTTTTTAACAGTAGGCCTGGGGGGAAGGGGTTAGGTTGAGAATTTGCTTTTCAATATTTGCCTTAAGCAGCAGAAAAGGTAAAATTGATTGCTTCACTTTATTTTGTTTATTATTTATTGAATAAAGAATACGTTTGTTTAATTTTCAGCACTTCTTTAAGTAAATATATATAAATGTGGGGGGGGGGGGCGAGAGAAAGTTTCGCACAGGGCGCCATCTACCCTAAGGCCGGCCCTGATGGTAACGCCCCCGTTGCTCCTAGAGGATCATTTGTATATATTTAAATATCATTTCTCTCAGCAGTGTGGGCACATATGAACACGAGACAAACACAGATGCCTTCAGCTACCAAGTGCACATGTAACAGGTCAGTCAGTATAATATGTACAAATCTGCTGACAGATGCCCTTTGAAATGCTTTTCGCATTAGTTTACACTACCAGGCATCTATATTTGCTTCTGGTAGGACAGTCAGGAAAACCGTCACATTCAAGAATCCTGCTGAAAAGGCAGAAGTGAAAGTATGAGCACAAAGAAGCCTCGTGACTCCAAAACTACAGAAATTTCATAATGAATGATTCATGTAGGGAAATGTGGGCAACAAACAGTGGCACAAATACTAGAACCCCAGACTCTGGAACTAGCCTTAGGGTAGGCCATCAGTATTAGATCCTGGGAGTCTCAAGCACTATACACACTTATGGGACAAATACATTCACCCTTCATTCTGCCCCAGGATTCAGACCTCCATCGATCAAATATTGATGGCCTATCCTAAGGATACTTCGAGGTTTTTAATCTAGTGCCTTCTAAATTCAAATTGGACTGATCAGCGCTACTCACTGACCCAGGCACTTCAAGTGAACCTGGTGATGCATGCTGCCTTATCTGGATAGGATAGAGGAGAAGCAGGGCTCTGCGATATATAGGTTTATGTGATTTGAGGCAGGATAAACCCCTGAGAGGGGGAGAGTGAGAGAGAGTGAGAGAGAGAGTGAGAGTGAGTGAGAGAGTGAGTGAGAGAGCCCTGAATACCCTGCCCTCACACAGTGATTGACAGCTTTCCCTTTCAGTGTCTAGGGCAGGGCAGACAGGAAAACAGAAATCACCTGACAGGTTCACTTTTAAGGGTTTATTTCACCAAGAGATCATTAGTTTGATAAATGACTCCCTATGTTCCTGTATTCTCATTGACTTCTGTACATAAAAAAAATACACAGAGAGAAGAATACTTACCGTGTGGGTTCCACCGTTAAATATCTGTGGGATTCTCAAATGCAGGCTCTGAAGAACATACGTAGTTTGCATCTATGAGGTAAATTACATGGTCAGTCAGAAGTTGGATAGGACAATTATAAAGCTATTAGAAGGTCTGCCTCCCTGAAAAAGGTATTCCTGCAATCAATGCAGATTCTTCCATAGATGGTATACTTCTCACTCCATGCAGTGAGACACGCATGAGCAGTTATGACCCCTAACTGCACTAGGCGAGCATGCTCTGTGCGCATAGACTGCTTTCCCTATCCAAGCAGCTCCCTAGCTTTCCATTGGTGCTGCTTCCTTGTGCGATAGCCACAGTCACGCAAGCCTCAAAGAATACCTTTACTAATCTACTAACTGCAAGCTTTCTACAAAGCATACAAACATAAATAGGTTTTAGACTGCGCAAGGAGCCTGGGGGAGACAACACGCTTTTGGGAAATCACGTTTCGCAAGAGGAAAATAGTGGTCAAGTGTGCAACACTGCAGAGAAATCAGGGCCAGACAAACTGGATGAGAATGGCATAGTACGGGGGTATGATTAGGCAATTTACTACAGCACAGAGTTTGGGGAAAAAAAAAATAAAAATATTGGTGTTTTCTGGTTTTAGGTAATAAAAAGCTTGATTAATGCACAATGAAAAGTTATGTAACTTTCGTTGTACTTCAATTAAAGGGAGTCTCAGTTACTTTTAGACACTCCCCCTTAGCTGCAGTAGAAAAGACACTCCCCTTGATCTGTCAGCTTGATATACACTCACCGGCCACTTTATTAGGTACACCATGCTAGTAACGGGTTGGACCCCCTTTTGCCTTCAGAACTGCCTCAATTCTTCGTGGCATAGATTCAACAAGGTGCTGGAAGCATTCCTCAGAGATTTTGGTCCATATTGACATGATGGCATCACACAGTTGCCGCAGATTTGTCGGCTGCACATCCATGATGCGAATCTCCCGTTCCACCACATCCCAAAGATGCTCTATTGGATTGAGATCTGGTGACTGTGGAGGCCATTTGAGTACAGTGAACTCATTGTCATGTTCAAGAAACCAGTCTGAGATGATTCCAGCTTTATGACATGGCGCATTATCCTGCTGAAAGTAGCCATCAGACGTTGGGTACATTGTGGTCATAAAGGGATGGACATGGTCAGCAACAATACTCAGGTAGGCTGTGGCATTGCAACGATACTCAATTGGTACCAAGGGGCCCAAAGAGTGCCAAGAAAATATTCCCCACACCATGACACCACCACCACCAGCTTGAACCGTTGATACAAGGCAGGATGGATCCATGCTTTCATGTTGTTGACGCCAAATTCTGACCCTACCATCCGAATGTCGCAGCAGAAATCGAGACTCATCAGACCAGGCAACGTTTTTCCAATCTTCTACTGTCCAATTTCGATGAGCTTGTGCAAATTGTAGCCTCAGTTTCCTGTTCTTAGCTGAAAGGAGTGGCACCCGGTGTGGTCTTCTGCTGCTGTAGCCCATCTGCCTCAAAGTTCGACGTACTGTGCGTTCAGAGATGCTCTTCTGCCTACCTTGGTTGTAACGGGTGGCAATTTGAGTCACTGTTGCCTTTCTATCAGCTCGAACCAGTCTGCCCATTCTCCTCTGACCTCTGGCATCAACAAGGCATTTCCGCCCACAGAACTGCCGCTCACTGGATGTTTTTTCTTTTTCGGACCATTCTCTGTAAACCCTAGAGATGGTTGTGCGTGAAAATCCCAGTAGATCAGCAGTTTCTGAAATACTCAGACCAGCCCTTCTGGCACCAACAACCATGCCACGTTCAAAGGCACTCAAATCACCTTTCTTCCCCATACTGATGCTCGGTTTGAACTGCAGGAGATTGTCTTGACCATGTCTACATGCCTAAATGCACTGAGTTGCCGCCATGTGATTGGCTGATTAGAAATTAAGTGTTAATGAGCAGTTGGACAGGTGTACCTAATAAAGTGGCCGGTGAGTGTAAATGTAGCAGAGCAATGAATGTGGAGATCTCTGGATCCATGTGAGGTACAGGGCTGGTTCTAGCTTTGTTAGAAAGAGATTGTCATGTACTATATGAGGTCTGATTTTCATTTTTTAAAATATTCGTGGGATAACCCCTTTAAGGTACACGTACACAAGAACATTTCCTTTTAATGACAGAAAGTTAATTAAAGAGAGTCCGTCAACTGCTTTGAGCGTTTTAGACCGCTCATCATTACGATTTAGGACAGCTGGCCAACATAAAAATAGTACCTGTATTGTTTCTTTCACTTGTCCACAAATGGAGAAAAAAAAAACAGTTTACAACTATATGCAAATTAGGGCCTGCAAGTGCCCAGGGGCGGCGTTATGACTGCAAGTGCCCATGCCCATTTCTGATGTGCCAAAATAACTGCTCCCCTTGGATTCCTTTGGGACGCCCTCCTCTCATTTATTTTCCTCCTCTGGTTTAGATCTCACGCATCAGTGCCTCTGCCCATAGTGTGCAGAGCAGTGCGCATTCGCAGGTCCAGTGCTCATGTGACCAGAGGGGGGAGGATGAATAAGGAGAGGAGGGCGGGCCAAAGGAATCCAAGGGCAGTGGTTATCTGGGCACATCAGAAAGGGGTCTGTGCACTTGCAGACCCTAATTTGCATATCGTTTTAAAGTGTTTTTTTTTTTTTTTTCGTTTTTAGACAAGTGAAACAAACAATACAGGTACTATTTTTATGTTGGCCAACTGTGCTAAATCGTGATACGAGCGGTCCAAAACGCTCAAAGCAGTTGACGGACTCTCTTTAATTAACTTTGTCATTAAAAGGAAATATTCTTGTGTACATGTACCTTAAAGGGGTTATCCCACGAATAATTTAAAAAATGAAAGTCAGACATCATAGAGTACATGACAATCTCTTTCTAACAAAGCTAGAACCAGCTCTGTACCTCACATGGATCCAGAGATATCCACATTCATTGCTCTGCTACATTTATATCAAGCTGACAGATCAAGGGGAGTGTCTTTACTACTGCAGCTAAGGGGACATGTATCAGCTCTCCCTATCACAGCTCAGGAGGCAGTTAAAGGTTGAAACTGAGCATGTGCGGCCTGCTCAGTGAATAGGTCAAAGAAATAAGAAATTAAGTGTTCTTATACAGTTAAATTTTATTGAATAACTCAGTGGCTATACAACATTTTTAATGACATACAATTACAAAAGTATTCAGATCCAGGTGCTGGTTTGAAAACTGTAGAATATTTTTCGTGGGACAACCCCTTTAAGAAAAAAGGTCTCCTTTTCCACTTATCAGCTATTTATCGTCTCTCAATACTAAACTAACATTCTCTATCACAAGACACCCATCAGCTCACTCTTGCTCCCCTCTTCATAGATTTTTATGGGCAGCGTGTAATCTGATCCTTTAGCGAGCTGACAGTCTGCCCCTCCTTCTTATGCCTCATTCACACATCAGTGTTTTGGTCAGTGATTTTCATCAGTGATTTTGAGCCAAAACCAGGTGTGGCTCCAAACACAGAACAGGTTCAGATCTTTCCCTTTTAGCTTATGTCTGTGGAGGCTCCGGTCCTGGTTTTGGCTCACAATCACTGATTGAAATCACTGACCAAAACACTGACGTGTGAATGAGGCTTTAGAGAATGTTATTTTAGGAGCGGGTGAAGGGAAGAAAAGAGCAGATAAGTAGAAAAAAAAAAAGAGGGATTTTTCTCCGATAGGATATTCACCTGCATTATTTATGAGTAGGGCATAATATGACCTTTTAGTGCAGATGGAAACAGGATGGTACATACCTGAAAATACACTGTCCAGTAAGGAATAAGCGCCAAGAAGACTGGTATTATCTTTACAAGTGCCTTCACATCTTCTACTTTATCCTCTCTGAATGGTCCACCACGAGTAGCCTTGGCCATGTCCAAAATGCTCTGGGAGCCATTGTTCTGCCTGTAGATATGTTATAAGCAGAAAGCACATTACTTATATGTTCTTACAAGAAATAACAGGAGCCTAGAGGCTGGTGGATCTGCAGCTAAAAATAATGAAAAGGAGGACACCATGTAAGGTTGTGTAAATGTAGACTTAAGGAACAGCAGAGGAATGGTATAATGCTAAGTTATAAGAAATGATCCACCAGAAATGTTATATCATGGCGACAGGTGCACTCCCACAAAACAATTTATTCTATGACCTGTTAGAAAAGGTGCTTGATGTAAACTGTAGGGAAGGTAGTTTTCCCATTGGTCACTGTATATAACTTCCCTTCTGATCCTCAGCACTCTGTCTTTCCAAATAACACAGCATCTTATGTGTGGACAGGAAGTCAGTTTCTCTGTGTATTCCTATGGGAGCCTCAATGTCAGTCTCATAGGAATGAATAGAGAAGTAACTGACTTCCTGTCCTGTGTCAGTTGGAGAGCAGAGTGTTGGTCACATGACACTGCTAAGGATCATATTTATATTTAATTTACATCTCTGCTTTTTCTAACAGTTATCAGTACAGGGGGCGATGCTTTATCACTGACTGATAGCATTGTGTGTATGCAGAGAGCTGTCAGTCGCTGATAACACCTCCCTTCTGTACTTATAGCTGTTCACAGGAAGTGGAAAAAGCCAGATCTTCTTTAAGAGCTTAGAGGGACGATGACCCTAGATTATTTTTAGCCTAAGAACATAATGGTAATATTAGCCATGTAATGAACCACAGGCCACTGCAGTACATACTGAAAAGTGACAGCCTTGCTGTTTGTGAGCCAGGGGATACTACAGAAATGGCAATTCCTTAATACACATTTATAGTCAGAATCACTTTTTACTCATGGAAACGGTCATATGGTATTTCACATCCCCCATACCTGTCATGCTGACTAGTAGCCACAGAATACAATAACTAATGAGGACACCACCATTTACAGCGGTTTTCCTTTGGGTCACCATGAACAAAGTGGCTGCAAAGATGGCGGAGTGCTTCATCCCTTTAAATATTTCCATGTACAGGAACGTCCTACCCATCAAGTGAATGGGCTGGATGCAGTCCCCAACTGGCCATCCAGCTATTCAGGGGACCCAGAACTGTGGGTATGCCAGAAGTCACACCCACAGCCATAAGGTGATGACATATTTAAGCCATATACCATCACTTTATGAAATGGTATATGGCTTGGTTCCAGCTCATTCAATTAGTCATTCTCCGGCCCCCTCTTGCCAACTTCCGGAATGAATGGGGGTGATGTGTGAGGTTGCAGCAAATGACTGGCTGCAATGGTAATGTGTACCCCCCCCAACGGCACTTCACTGAGTCAAATGCTGCTGTTACATCACATGTAACCCCCCCCCCCCCCATCCGCTGCATAAGTTAAAAGGCATCTGTCAGCAGCTTTGTACCTATGAAACTGGCTGACCTGTTGCATGTGCGCTTGGCAGCTGAAGGCATCTGTGTTGGTCTCAGATTCGTATGTGCCCAAATTGCTGAAAAAAATGATGTTTTATTATATGCAAATGAGCCTCTAGGAGCAACGGGGGAGTGGCTCTGATCTCTCTGCAACTGGCACACCCTCTGCACTTTGATTGACAGGACAAGGCAGTGAAAAAGTAATCACACCTGACGCTGTTAATTTAAAGTGCAGAGGGTGTGGTACTTGCAGAGAGCAGATCCCCTAGGAGTAAAGGCAACACCCCATTGCTCCTAGCGGCTCATTTGCATATTATAAAACATCAATTTTCTCAGTAATGCGAGCACATATGAACATGGGACCAACACAGATGCCTTCAGCTGCCAAGTGCACATGTAACAGATCAGCCAGTTTCATAGGTACAAATCTGCTGACAGATGCCCCTTAAAAATGAGGGGACCGGAGCATGGCAAAGTGAAGGAGCTGGAAGTGAGCTGTGGGGAGAAGGCAAGTACGCTTCCCTCCACTGGTGCTGCTCAAAAATGTTTGTTCTCAGAAGGAATATGGGGATCCTGATAATGGGAAAAGGAAAGTAGTTACTACCTTAAAAGGGTTATCCAACCCCAAAACTGCCCCCCTGAATGCCCGGGCCCCTCACACAGAATGTACTTACCTTGCTCCCTGGCACCCACATCATTTGTGATGCCCGCACAGCCGTCCTTACCTCACTCCCCGGCTCCCAGTCATGCCGATCAAAACATCCAGCGATTGTGGGGACGGTTGGTGGAGCAGCCAATAGAAGGCCGCAATGGAAACGAGCCTCCCTAGCATCACGGGCTCATTCCTGTCGCAGCCTGCTATTGGCTTCCCCCCCTTTGCTGGATGTTCTGATCCGCACAACGGGGAGATGCAGCGGTGGCTGTGCAGGCAGCAGAAGCGACACAGGTGCCAGGGAGCGAGGTAAGTACTATATGAGTGAGGGGCCAGGGCATTTGAGGGGGTATTTTGGGGCTTTGATAACCCATTTAAACTGTATTAGAGTGAAAGGGCTGGTACCAGGTCACAGACAAGTAAAGTCAAACTACATACCCCTTCTAGAATGAGTTCTATGTATGTATAAAATGTCCGCTGTCACTATAGGGGGTCTGCCCTCACACACCAAACTGCTGCGCCACCTTATGCACACCCCCTTCTATGTAGCCTTATTCATACTAACAAACCCCCTTGATACTCAACTACCCAATCTGCACTGACCCTGCAGGTAATATTATGATACTTACGGTCTCTGGTTTTCTGGCTTCCTTGCACAGCAGGAGTAGCTGAGGACCTTGAACATGTCAGTAAAGGCACTGCCATCAGCCGGCTTGGTAACAAAGACAGTCTGTCCACACATGAAGACCAAAAAGGAAACACCAATGCAGGCGGCGGGAATGAAATATCCAGTGAGGAACCCGATGTTCTGCTGCACATAGGCAATCCCACCAAGAGAGATGATTGCTCCCAGGTTAATGCTCCAGTAGAACCAATTGAAAAATCGACGTGTTGCCTCCGGCCCTCGATCTTTGACCTAAGCAAACACAAAAGCAGACATATTGACATATATACAGATGCAGACAGCCAGAATAGGTCATCAATATTTGATCAGTGGGGGTCAGTGTCCCAGCACCTCCGCCATGCGAGTACTGCAGCCTCCTCACAGTGCCATACATTGTATAGTGACGGTGCCTGGTACTGCAGCCCAGGCTCATTCACTTGAAGGAAGTTACATGACCAATGAATGTGGCGTTACGGGCCTTGAAAACAGGAGGTGGACACAAGATCCGTGACAAATTACAATGTCGAAAAACATCATGCAAACAGATCCGAAAGGAAAAGCTCCTTGTTGGCCAAAGCATTGGCTGGCTTGGTTTTCGGATAGCCTGTATTAATAAAAATAAGGCAGTTCTTGCATGTAGGCCTCAGTTTGGTTGCCATTGTTTCTTCACAGCTGCTGGTGTGCTTTATTTTATATGCTGTGAATGCAGCATCCTCTGGCTTTATACGCCTTTTCAGACATTTTCCGGTCACTTCATAAAGGCTATGGACACCTTTGTGGGCTTTTTCGAGGGGATGGAGCTGCTCTCCGGGTGAAGCAGAAAGCAACTATATGCAGAGGCACTGAATCTTAAGTCTGCACAGGAAAAACTGAGGAAAATATGTAAGGCTACTTTCACATGTGCAGCACAGGTCTCTGGCAGAGAATGTCGGGAATTGACCGGACAAAAGCCATTGCGTGCGGTGTTTTCTGTCCGGCCAAATCCCAGCATATTTCCTGGGGAGGGACCATATCTGGAGAACTCTCTCCTGGAAGCCCACCGGAGAGCTGTGCTGCAGATGTAAAGCTAGCCTACTAAAGATAAACTAAAAAAAAAAAAAATATATATATATATATATATATATATATATATATATATATATATATAATTATTCCAAAATGAGCAAAACGCAATGATGAAAAATGACCAAAAAGGTGTCCATAGCCTTTAATGGAATGTATATGCAAATAAGAATTCGAGGCTAACATGAACTATTTTCAGACTGGATCCTGACCCAAAACACACACTGAACGCAGTACCATACACTGTGCACACACGGGAGATGTGCTACACTCATGACATGTGCATAGTCATGTTCGTCTTTTTCAGATCTCTTTGTAATAAAGTCCACTTACCACAGATTATAAAACAGGAACAGAAACCTTATGTTACCAAGAGCCAACATTTAACAAGAACTGTCTTAAAGGGGTTGTCTCACTTCAGCAAATGGTATTTAGCATGTAAAGGTACTTATTAATGTATCATGGCTGTCCATATTTCCTCCTTTGTTGGCTTGATTCAATTTTCCATCACATTATACACTGCTCATATCCAGGTGTTACGACCAGTGATGAAAGTAACAAGATGTGTAAGCACGGCCACCATATAAAAGCTAGGAGGACCAAATAAATACAGGATTCAGGCCTACCACCTATTTTTTTCTCCCAGTAGTGAAATAAGGTTTTCTGAATCTTGAATGTACATGTCCATGCCTACACTATTTATACCAAATACTGAAAGCATCTTTATCCATAAAGCAGTATAATACATAATATGTAGTGTGTGAAAAATAAATATATAAAGGGCAAAAATAAAGGTTTCTTTTATTATCCAAGAGTCATCATCATACGGCTTATGGCTCCAGGCGTATCCCATGACTAGAGAACGACCCCCTCCGTACTGTAACAAAGAGTCAAGAGAATGCAGCAAGTTTCTCGGTGCACTCCAGTCAGGCCTCCGTGGATTTTTTTTACGCTTAAAGGGTTTTTTTTTTTTTTTTTTTTTTTAAATGTCCCCAGCAGCCTGTTGTACCTAATGAAAAACATCATGCTCACCTGATCCCTGCTACTCCGTTCCATGATCGCCTAGTCCAAGGTCTGTTTACTTCCAGAGAGGATCATGTGCAGTGCTGCAGCAGTGATGCGTCATTGATGGACACGCGTCACTTGGTCATAAGGACACATTCACCTGACTGTATTTTTGGTCTGTATCAGATCCACATCTTTTTGCGGATCACACACGGACCCATTCATTTTAATGGGTCCATAAAAAATACTGGACAGCACACGGTGTGCTGTCTGTTTCTGTATGTCCGTTCCACAGTCCCACAAAAAAGATGGACATGTCCAATTCGTGTCCATTTTGCAGGCAAGAACTATGCAATGCAACAATGGGATCCTCAAAAAGAAAAACAGATGCTAAAGTTTACAATGGGGGGGGCAGAAGATTGTGGACCGCATGTTATGCCTGGTGGAAAAAAATTATACTCACCTGCTCCATCCTGCGGTCTTCTGGTCCCCAGTCTGGAGACTGGAAGATCTGAAAACAGAGTCAAAGAGCCAGAATGGAGAGGAGCAGGGGGTATGCTTGTTTTCACTAGGTAAAACACACTGCCAGGGACAGTTAAAGGACACTACAGCTGGACCCTCCCTCGATCATGAGAACGGTGGTCTTGTACCCCCTGCTGCTCCCCTGAAAGGACCAGAACATGGCCGCTGCATTCATTTCTATGGGAGTTCCAGAGATAATGGAGCATTGTACTCGCCTATCTCTGGAACACCCATGGAAATGAATGGCCACCAGCCTGTGTGACTGGCCGCTCCAGTCATTTCAGGGGAGCTGCAGGGGGTACAGGTCTACCGCTCTCGCAATAGGTTGGGTCCCCTCACCGATCTAATAGTTACCCCCTATCCAGTGCATAGGGGATAACTTGAAGCCGGAATACCCCTTTAAGGGAATGGTAGGTTAAGAAGTACCGTAGCAAACACTTCCTTTTTTATGCAACCAGGGGAACTCCATCTTAGCCCAAAATTCACACAGCATTCTTAGATAGTCCTGAAACAACAAATGATCTGCTCTGTAGGCACATCTGCCATCAGAGCCAGCTGGCTGCTGTAGCCCTCTGCCTGTCTCAAAGGTGAGCATGGGTGAAAGTGGGGATCCCCTTCAAGAACATTCCCCACCCCCAGAGCGGAAAGACCCTCAAATGAAGCGTGATCTTAACAAAAAAGGAGAGAAATACACTCATTCTGAAAAGCAGAATAAAGTTGAACATTACTGGAGATAATGGGGAGATTTACCAAGCTGGTGTAAAGGAAAACTTGCTTAGTTGCCCATAGCAACCAATCAGATTCCACCTTTTATTTTCCAAAGCTGCTCTGAAACGTGAAAGATGGAATCTGCTTGGTTGCTATGGGAAAGTAAGCCAACTACTTTACACCAGCTCAGATAAATCACCCCCATGTGTATGTGACGTTTACATGGGTCACATGTATTGCACAGTCAGGATACACACCCATGATATGGGAATGAGAAGTGTCCTACAGAATGAGGATCATGATGGGAAAATAAGAAACAAGACTAATCTCTGCAGGGCAAGTAGACGGAGGCGGAGCCTGGCAATAACAGGTCGCAAAATATAGCGAGGAAAGTGCTCAGGAGCTGACTACTGGCTGCTAAGGATTGCACACATGATCACAAATAGTATTGTCTTTCTTGGATAATCTAACAAGCAGAGCTGTGTCCACAGAACATTGTCGGGATAGGTTTTACAAAGTGTAGGGTGCGTTAAGTCAGGTTAGCGCTTAGGTTCCAACATCAGACACAAGTTTGTCTTCTCAAGGCAGCTGCTCCATTTTGCTGGTTACAGAGCATAGCTTTAATGGTGAACATGCAGAGTCAGATTGAGTTAGGGCTTTATAGAGACCCCAGTAGTCTGGCCAAGGAGACGTGGTGCTGCCGCAACACCTAATCCTGTAGAAGGCCTCAAATCACGGACCTGCAAAATATGGATGTGGTCCGTGTGCATGTTGTATTTTGTTGTGGATACATTGACTTCAATGGGTCTGCATTTTGTGAACAAGTATAGGACATGTTCTATCTTTTGCAGGGACATACGGATGCGGACAGCACACTAATGACGATCTAGGGGGTACTCTCTCCTTGGGGAGAGAGCGCCTTAATCGGCGTAAGGAGACATATAGGCCATACATGCTCCTCTGGAGTTCTGGGAAGAAAGGGATGCAAATGAGCAGACAATCTGCAACTTCCCTCCCCAACACACAGCAGATAGGATGGGGGAAATTTGAGATGCGGTTTCTTCATATGATAGTGGGCTGGCACAGAGACAACCCTTTAAATTACACGTGCCAAAGAAGCCACTTATTGTACCAAAAACGTGCCCTTGAAATCATAACTCTCTACCAACACAGTGAGCAGGTTCCTCTAAGTCACTTCTGCTAATCCAGCATGTAACAAAGTGTCCAAAAGAGGACTAGCATTACATGGCCCTCTAGTCCCTCAGTGGTGTCTTCTATTAAACGGCTTTTCCAAGACTTCATGACCTATCCTCTGGATACGTCATCAGTATCTGATCATTGGGGGGTCTGACAAGACAGAGACACTCGCAGTAATGCTGAAGCCTTCTCGCTGCTTTTCCTAGACCTAGTGACAACACGTTCATCGGTCACATGGCCTAGACACAGCTTAGTCCCATAGAAGTGAGTGGGGCTGAGCTACGATACCAAGCACAGCCGTTATACAATGGACGGCGCTGTGCTTGGTGAACAAGGAGAAGGCCATGGTACTCACAGGAGCGTTAGTGCCTTCTCAAACAGCTGATCGGCAGGGGTCGTGATGAAACACCACAACAAGACACAGGTCACAAGTCTTGTAACTTCTCTGCCATGTGGCTGTGCTTCTACAGCTCTAAAACAGTCTCATGACAGCAATTCGAACAAATGGCTTTTGGCAGGACAACCTCTCCAGACTTGCAGTCCTGGGACATGTCACCTCAACCTAAACATATGTAAACACCTGTGTACGTGCTACCTTCCTGATAATCTTGCACGACACGCTCCTGGGTGTCCACTACAAGTTGGGCTGACCAGATGACCAGTAAACAGCTGCAATTCCTGTAACGTATAATGCACAGAGATAGCAGATACCTGGCAGACGAACAATTATCTGACAACTGGGAAAGGATTCCCAGCGGTACCCCATGTACCAATGATCAGGCAGGAGGGAACACTGATGTGTACAACCAGTGGTACCCCATATACTGATGATCAGGCAGCAGGGCACACTAATGTATACAACTAGCAGTACCCCATATACTGATGATCAGGCAGGAGGGAACACTAATGTATACAACTAGCTGTACCCCATATACTGATGATCAGGCAGGAGGGCACACTGATGTGTACAACCAGTGGTATCCCATATACTGAGGATCAGGCAGGAGGGCACACTAATGTATACAACTAGCGGTACCCTGTATACTGATGATCAGGCAGCAGGGCACACTAATGTATACAACTAGCAGTACCCCATATACTGATGATCAGGCAGGAGGGAACACTGTTGTGTACAACCAGTGGTATCCCATATACTGATGATCAGGCTGGAGGGCACACTAATGTATACAACCAGCGGTACCCTGTATACTGATGATAAAGCAGGAGGGAACACTGATGTGTACAACCAGTGGTATCCCATATACTAATGATCAGGCAGGAGGGAACACTGATGTGTACAACCAGTGGTATCCCATATACTAATGATCAGGCAGGAGGGCATACTAATGTTTACAACTAGCATTACCCTGTAGATCAGGCAGGAGGGCACAGAGGAGACAAGGAAGGACATAAAGAAGCATATGTATACCTGGTCGGCTCCAAATGGAGTGATGTTGGCCTTGACAGAGCCCACCCCCAGCGCCACGACCACCAGTCCTATGAATATGGGGGTGAAGCAGTATCTTGTAGTCTGGTCGTGGCACAGGACGTCAGATCCATTGACTGTGGCATTGGGGGTACTGCAGTTCTCCACATTACTCATAGGTATGTCTCCACAGAAACTAGTCCTGGTGACCGGGTACGTAACCAACGGGAAGAGCAGCATGCCCAGCAGGTACAACACCATGCTAAGCAGGATGGTACAGAAGCGGCCGATCAGGGCATCCGCCAGCCACCCCGCGAACGGGGACACCAGGTAGGTGATGCCCATGAAGAGGAGCAGCGCCTGGCTCGCCTCGGTGCCCTCCCAGTTGTACACAGGCCCATTAAGAAACAGCACTAGGTTGGACGTGATCCCATAGAAGGCCACTCTCTCCAGAAGCTCGGACAGCAGCACCGCGGCACAGGCCAAGCGGCGGCCGGTGAACACGGAGCTTGGCGGAGAAGAAACGGTTCTTCCGCCTAGTAGAGGACTCCGCTCATTCGAGTCTTCCATGCCGGTGATCACCACTGCGATTCCATGGACCGGGACCCCCTCACACAGGAAGCTTTCCGAGGTCTCGTCACCGCCCACTCGTGATGTAACCGCAGCCCAAGCTACTTCTCCAATCACAGCGCTTCCTCTCCCCACGTGACAACACTCAACTCGCACAAGACATGCACACTCGTGACTGTCGCCACGCCCCGCCAAAGCAATCCTGACTGTGATTGGCTGGCGTCGCTCTGTGGCCGCAACACTGGAAGTCATGTGATGTTTTTAAGGGGATCCTGAAAGTACACAAGACGTCACGTGCCTGTGGTCAGGAGCGCTGAGTAGATGTCGTGTAGTAGATAGCGGCTCTGTCTATAGTGTGCTTTGGTTTTAGGGATGGCGTGTCGGTATTCTTCCTGACGTAGAGGAGCCCTTCTTATCATTATGGAGACCTCAAGGACCACAGGCTCTGTTTTAGGACTTAGAAGATTGTTGTGGTCTGCAAATTGTGGATTCTCAGAACATGGCTAGCTGCTGTGTGCTAGCCCCATGATAGAAATGCCTATTCTTGTCTGCAATTGCGGAGAAGAATAGGACATGCTCTATCTTTGTTGTGGGGCTGCAGAACAGAAGTTTTGTGTGCTGTCCACATATTTAGCTGCCCTATTGAAATGAATGGTTATGCATCTGTTCCACATTTTTGAGTCTGTAAAGGGCATCTGTCAGCAGATTTGTACCTATGACACTGGCTGACCTGTTACATGTGCACTTGGCAGCTGAAGACATCTGTGTTGGTCCCATGTTCATATGTGCCCACACTGCTGAGAAAAATGAAGTTTTAATATATGCAAGTGATCCACTAGGAGCAACAGGAGTATAAAATTCTACTTCTGATTTTATCTTTTTTGGAAGCCAACATGGCCAACTAAACTCATGAAGAGCCTGGAAGATCTTCGTTATGAGCAAAGGGTAAATGAACCGAATTTGTTTAGGCTTGAAAAAAAGACGTCTAAGGGGGGACATGATTAAGGCCTTGTTCACACATCAGTTGTTTGATCAGTTATTTCCATCAGTTCTTGTGAGCCAAAACCAGGTGCGGGTCAAAACCACAGAACAGGTGCAGATATTTCCATTACACCAGATCTCTGTGTAGCCTCCACTCCTGGTTTTGGCTCACAATAAATGATGGAAATAACTGATGTGTAAACGAGGCCTAACCTGTACAAATATATAAACGGACCATATAAAAAATATCAAAGGGAGAGCTATTCTGTGTTAAACCCCCTCAAAAACAAGAGGCCACTCCCTACGCCTGGAGAAAGAGATTCAGTCATAAGAGACGACAAGCATTCTTTACAGTAAGGTCTGTGAATCTCTGGAATAGCCTGCCACAGGTACTGGTCTCAGCAAATACAGTAGATGGCTTCAAAAAGGTTTAGATGACTTTTTAATCCAAAATAAAATTGAGGCTTATGACACTGTATAGAAATCTTGTTCTACGTACCCTTTTCCTTTGGCCCAACCCCTTTTTAAAAGGAAGATGGACATTGATCCAGGGATAGATATAGCGGGATTATAGGTTGGATTTATGTAATTGATATGTAATACACATCTCAGTTGCTGGGCTGTGAACAGCAGCCGGTGTATTGTCTTTGATGTAGAGACAAGCCCTGTGGTGTCGGGGGTTTCCACCTTTTTATCAGCAGTAGGGACACACCCGTGCTTGGAATGGACAGTGATTGTTTGGAAGAGCCGTAGAAACTGCCCCTTATGTCTCTATCAGTGATGTTAATGGAGAGCACGCCTGTGATTACAACAAGCAGCTATTGTTTTACACAACCCACCCCCGGGGCATCAACAGACATTTGGGGAATTGTATACAGTACCCAGACTACTGATAAGACTTAATCTAAAGTCATCAGGATGGCCTGAGCAATGGGTGGAGTTGTGACTGTGAGATCATTTTGATTGATTTACACAGATAGTTACCTTCCATACCCCTGTGTTCCTGTCCCTAAGGCCCCATTCACACGATCGTATGTACATTTCCATATCTTATCCGCATTTTTGCGCATAAGATGTGGAACCATACGGACCCATTCATTTTCCATAATAGAAAAAAAAATGTGCATTCCGCATCCGTATATTATGGAAGTTCTCCCGCAAAAAAAAGGAAACATGTCCTATACTTGGCCGCAAAACACGTCCGTAGCCCCATTAAAGTCAATGGGTCCGCAAAAATGCGGAACACTACGGAAGACATTCCGTATGTCTTCCGTTCCGTTTTTATACGGACACGGAATACATACGGTCGTGTGAATGGGGCATTATGCTACACGCACACGACAGTGAAAAAAACATCCGTTAAAAATGGACACACTGTCAGTTTTTCATGGCCATTTTACTTCAGTGTGTGCATCCATTTTCTGGCCGTGTGTCCATTTTTCATTTCCGTTTTGCATCAGTTTTTTGCAAAAATGGATGAATTGGATTGGCAGTTATTTCTTGCCCCCAACTATAATCATGACCCCCATGATGCCCATAATGTCCTCCATAGTGCCCTTAACTAAAATAATGTCCTCCATGGTGTAAATAATTTTTGATAGTACCCCAGCTAAAATAATGTCCCCCATGGTGTAGGAATTTTTTTTAATGTCCCCAGCTTCAATAATGCCCCCAATGTAGGCCCCCATCTTAACCCCTTCAACCCCGGGCCTGTTTTCCACTTCCTGACCAGGCCATTTTTTGCAAATCTGACATGTGTCACTTTATGTGATAATAACTTTGGAACGCTTTTACTTATCCAGGCCATTCTGAGATTGTTTTCTCGTCACATATTGTGCTTCACGACAGTAGTAAATTTGTGGCAAAATATTTCATTTTTATTTTTTTAAAAATACCAAATTTACCAAAATTTGTGCAAATTTGCAAATTTCAATTTCTCTACTTCAAAATACATAGTAATACCTCCAAAAATAGTTATTATTTTACATTCCCCATATGTCTTCTTTATGTTGGCATCATTTTATAAATGTCATTTTACTTTTTTGGGATGTTAGAGGGCTTAGAAGTTTAGAAGCCATTTTTCACATTTTCAACAAAATTTCCAAAACCATTTTTTTAAGCACCAATTCAGATATAAAGTGATTATAAGGGGCTTACGTAATGGAAACCACCCATAAATGATCCCATTTTAGAAACTACACCCCTCAAATTATAAAAAAAACTGATGTTACAAACTTTGTTAACCCTTGAGGTGTTCCACAAGAATTAATGGAAAATGGAGGTGAAATTTAAAAATTTCACTTTTTTGGTAGATTATTCATGTTAATAATTTTTTTCTTGCAAAACAGCAAGGGTAAACAGCAAACTAAACCTCAATATACATTGCTCTGATTCTGCAGTTTACATAAATACCCCATATGTGGTGGTAAACATCTCTATGAGTTTGTGGCAGTGGTCAGAAGGAAAGGAGCGCCATACGGATTTTGGAGGCAGATTTTGCTAGAATGGTTTTTAGGCACCATTTTGTAATTGAGAGACCCTGACGTACCCCTACAGTGGAAACCCTCAAAAAGTGACCCCATTTTGGAAACTACACCCTTCAAAGAATATATTAAGGGGGGTACTGACCACTGAATTTGGAAACACTTGGCTGTGAAAATGAAAAGTTTCATTTCTTCCAATAAAATGTTGCTTTAGCCCCAAATTTTTCATTTTCACAAGGGGTAACAGGAGAAAAGCACCCCATAATTTGTTCCCCATTTTCTCCTGAATAAGGCAACACCCCATATGTGGTGGTAAACTGCTGTGGGGGCACATGGCAGGACTCAGAACAGAAGGAGCGCCATATGGATTTTGCAGCACAGATTTTGATGGAGTGGTTTGCGGGAGCCACTGATTTTTATTTTTTTGAGTTATTGTCTTATGTGGGGGCTCATTTTTTGCGGGATGAGGTGACGTTTTCATTGGTACCATTTTGGGGTGCATAAGACTTTTTGATCGCCTGCTATTACACTTTTTGTAAGGCAAGGTGAAAAAATGTCTGTTTTGGCAGTTTTTTAAAAAAATTTTTACAGCATTCACCTGGGGGGCCATCTCATGTAATATTTTTATAGAGCAGGTTGTTACGGATGCGGCGATACCCAATATGTCAAACATTTTTATTTTTGGAAAGTTTTACACATTAGATGCATTTTTGAACAGAATAAATTCTTTTTTTTGTGTTGCTATTTTCTGAGAGCCATATTTATTTTTATTTTTTGGGCGATTGTCTCAGGTAGGGTCTACATTTCTGCGGGACGAGATGACGGTTTGATTGGTACCATTTTGGGGTAAATACGCCTTTTTGATCGCCTGCTATTACACTTTTTGTAAGGGAAGGTGACCAAAAAAAGGCTGTTTTGGCACAGTTTTTTTTTTAACTGCGTTCACCTGGCGGGGTGGATCATGTGATATTTTTATAGAGCCGGTTGATACGGACGCGGCGATACCTAATATGTCTATTTTTATTTTTTTCACTATTTTTTACAATTTTTTTTTATATTATTTTGTGAAAAGGATGCTTTTTTTTGGAACTTGAAACTTTTTTTTTGTAAAACTTTATTTTTTCACTTTTTTTTCACTTTCTTTTTTTACACTTTTTTAACTTTTGGGGTCTTATCCCCTTTACAATGCATTACAATACTTCTGTATTGTAATGCATTGGCTGGAAGTCTATTACACACAGTAATACACTTCCAGCTTACTGCCTGTGAGATCCAGGGGGCTGGATCTCACAGGCTTCCGTAGATAGCAGCCGGATGCCTAAGGAAGGCATCTGGCTGCTATCTAAGCCATCGGGTCCCCGTCACAGCAGCGCGGGGACCCGATGGACACCCCTTCCAACCACCCGCATGTGCTGCGGTCAGCGCTGACTGCGGCACATGAAGGGTTAATACGCCCGCATCGGTGTTTTCACCGATGTGGGCGTATGCAGCAGGGGTCCGGCTACTGGGAACAGCCGGCTCCCCGCCGCTGATCGGGCGGGCGCAGCTCCTGCACATGTACGGCGCTGGTCGGGAAGGGGTTAAATAAGGTCCCCCATAGTGTAGTATTTATTTTGTTTTAATGTCCCCAGGTTTGATAATGTCCTATGTAGGCCCTCATCTTAAATAATTTCCCCCATGGTTTAAATAAATGCCCCCACAGCTGCTTTTTGAGGATTTAAAAAAAAAAAAAAAACACCTCACCTTATCCAATTGCTCGCGCTGCAGCAGTCTCTTCTCTCTTCAGTGAACAGGACCTGCCGAAGGACCTGCGATGTGCGCGATGACGTCACTGCGCGCTCCCACGTGGTTACATCACCGCGCATATTGCAGGTCCATCAGCAGGTCCTGCTCAATGAAGAGAGAAGAGACTGCCGCAGCGCAAGCAAGTGGATGAGGTGAGGTTTTTTTTAACCCCTTAAATGGCCATATAGGTAAAGTGTACCCATTTGTAACGGCAGTTAGACTGGAGCACTCCTGTCAATCGACCGTTAAAAACGGTCCCATTGATTTCAATGGGGCCGTCTGGCCGTGGAAACAGACAAAAAATAGGACATGTCCTATTTTTGGACGGACGCTATTCACTGGTCGTTAAAAGAACGGCCATGTGAATAGCCCCATAGACTTTCATTGGTGCTAAAAATGTCCGTGTGACGGCCGCTACTTAAACGGCCGTCACACGGCCATTATTCACTGTCGTGTGCATGAGCCCTTAGATAGTTAAAAGGGTTATTACACCTCAGACATTGGTAGCATAGTCAGATAGCTAGGAGTGGGTCCCAGAGGTGGGACCAGCACCTATCTCCAGAACCCTAAGGATAAATGCACACGCTCAGGATTTGGATGCGGAGAATCCGCACTGAAATCCGCAGATGTTCGCAGGGAAATCTGTGCGGACAATCCACATCAGGAAAAATAAAATAAATTGACATGCTGCGGAGTTTAAAATTCGCACCGTGTACATGAGAATTTCAAATTCACATAGAATACAGTGTACATTACCTAAGGTACAGATTTTCCGCACGCAAATCCTGATTTTGGCTGCTTTCACACAAACGAGTTGTACACTCTGGACTCGGAGCGCGAGTATAAGGGTACTCTCACCCCTGCGGCGCGGGGCTCCGGCAGGCTGTTCGTGGATGAACAGCCCGCCGGATCCGTGCTGCCGCAGGTGCGGAACTGCGCTCCAGCCCCATTCACTGTAATGGGGGCGGACCGCGGATCCGGCCACAGCACGGCAACCCCTGCCGAGAGGCGGCCGGAACAAAAATACAACATGTACACAGCCCCCGTCCTGAACTTCTAGCACTGCCAGGTCACATAGCATTATATTCATCCTCAGGACAGCTGCGGCAGGGGAGGGAGAGGCGTCTACCCTGCCCGTTCCTCTGATAGGCTACAGGCCTAGTGCATGACGCCTATCAGAGGCCGGCTCAGGCAACGTCATCGCGCCACCTGATCTGTACAGCGCAGGACACAGGCCAGAAGAGGCCTGCATCGCATCACTGAAAGAGGCATGGAGGTAAGTATGTGTTTTGTTTTTTTTTTTGGTAAAATACAGGAGAGGAGCGCTGGGGGGGGGGCATCTATGGGGGCACTTGGTACTGGCACATTATAGGGGGGCATCTATGGGGGCTCTTCTTACATTATTGAGGGCCTGTAGGGGCATTATGGGGCACTTCTTACTGTACATTATTGGGGGGCACTGTGGGAGCATCTATGGGGACACTTCGTACTGGCACATTATTGAGGGCACTATGGGGGCACTTTTTACTGGCACATTATTGGGTGACACTATGGAGGCATGTACTGAGGCCACAAAGAACTAGTATTTTATATGTGGGGCACTGGGGAAATTGTCTTGCGAGAAACTGGTCCCTGGTGGAAAAAAGGTTGGGGACCACTGATCTAATAATTTCCAGAACTGTAAAACTTACATAGCATCATATGTGACCCGGCAGTGCTGGGAGTTCAGGACGGGAGCTGTGTTATACTCACGCTTCGAGTCCAGAATGTACAACTCGCTCATGTGAAAGTGGCCTTTGTGCATTTAGCCTCAAAGTGAGGGAGAGCAGCTAAACTGGCACAGCTGCCCTCCATTCATTTCTATGGAAGTTATGAAAATCTGCACCTATCTGACATTGGTGGCATATTCTGATGTACCAAAACCGTGATATATAGTGGGGAATCGTGCTTTTTTTTTTTCTTTTCGGTTTTGGTTCAGATTTCATGCGGATTTTATGCATCCACCCTAATGAAGCTGCTGTAATGATCAATAGGGGTTCAAGTGATCAGATATTTATTCATTTTGTGGATTGATGAAAAATGTCTATTGTGGGGAAAACCTCCTAAAAAAAAAAAAAAGGATATATGGACATACAGTATACACTCTTTTGGTATACATAATGAATCCCTGCAGTTACACTTAACGGATGTTCTGAGAGCTGTCCTTTAGGGTGCCTGCACACAGTGCAGACTATACACAATTTTTCCGTGGGTTTCATTTGGAAAAACCACAGAGTAATACAGTACCAGCCAAGTGTATGAGATTAGACACTTTGCTTTTTTTAGTGTTGGAAATTGACCTGCTGTGCGAATTTGGAAATCTGTAGCCGGTCAATTGGTGCTTTTTTTTCTTGTGTGGATTTCACCGTTTTGACTGGAAGGGAAAATACACATCAAATCCACACCAAAAACCACATAAAAATACACCAAACATGCAATAAATAGTGCGGATTTATGTGTGTTTTTTAGTGTGGATTTCAAATAAATCTACACCCTGTGCTTAGCTCGCTGCGGCATATGTTTTCATACTAAGCCACGCCCAATGCATAACTATACACATCCAATCCCAGCCAGTCCCCTTAATACCTCCACATAGTAATTATTACCCCTTTGTGCCCCCTTCACAATAGTTATGACCACATTGTGCGCCCTTTACAGTAGTTATGCCCACATTATGCTTCATCATAGTAGTTAAGTGCACATTGTGCCCCTTCACAGTAGAAATGTCCACATTGTGCCCTGTCATAGTAGTTATCCCCATATTCTGTCCCTTACTGTAGTTATGCCCACATTCTGCCCCATCACACTAGAAATGCCCACATTGTGCTCCATTATAGTAGTTATTCCCACAACATGTACTTTCACAGTAGAAATGCCCACATTGTGCCCTGTCATAGTAGTTGTCCCCAGATTGTGCCTCCCACAGTAGTTATGCCCATATTGTCCTCCCTCACAGTACTAATGCCCACATTGTGCCCCCCCACAGTAGTTATGCACATATATGCCCCTTCATAGTAGTTATGCCCATATATGCCCCTTGACAGTAGTAATGCACAGATGTGCCCCCATTTAAATCCACACCGCAAGTCATTTTATGCACCAGATGTTTTTACACAGCGTCTGTATGAGATTTCTTAGAGTGAGTTCACACACAGTTTGTTCTGCACTGAAAAAACATTTCTGAAACTGACTAAAAGAAAAGCTGTCTTTGTTTCCCGTAGCAACCAATCACAGTGCAGCTTTCATTTTGCAACTATAAGAAATGAAAGCTACACTGTGACTGGTTGCTATGTGCAACAAAGACAGCTTTTCTTTTAGTCAGTTTCAGAAATCTGCTCTATTGCATTTTTTTTACAGTTTTTCATACTACCCATTACAATGGAAACTTTGGATGTGGATTCGGCCTGAACACGGCACTTCTTTCATCTGTGCCATGTTTTTTAAAAACACAAAGTTTAAAAAACACACTGTCTAAATTGCCGTGTGGATGGCGCGTGTTTTCTGTGTAGGTATTAGGTGTGGAATCTGACTGAAATGTCAGAGATTTTCTGCAGCAGGAGATCTGCAGCGTTTCTGCTTCCAATCCTCTGGATTTCTTTGTGGAAATGATTTGATGCAGATTTCACTCTTTATAAAGGGTGACATCTGAAATAAAAACCTGCAGCGTAATTTAAAGTCCTGCAGGTCAACTTCCTGTGTGGATGTAAATTGCTAAAAACTCATCCCCTTTGTCGGTACTCCACAACATAGCTGATTTGCTGCAGAAAAATCCACAACAGCAAAATTGCAGCATTTCAGTCACCTGTGAATGTATGCTTAGGCCTCGTTCACATTCCTGTTTTTCACTGACGTATGCTGTCTGCATTTTCCATGGCCAGCACACGTACCCAGGGGCAGGCTGAAAACTTAAAAGGGTTATCCAAGACCTATAATGCCCCCCTCACCCCCACTGGGCCACTCACAGAGGTTGTACTTACCTCACGGCACCCGCATTGCTTCTGATGCCGACATGGCTGCCGCTGCATCTCCCCATCGCGCGGATGAAAACATCCGGCAATGGGGCAGGATGGCAGCCAATAGAAGGCCGCGATGGGAACGAGCCTCCATAGGTAGGCTCGTCCCTGTCGCGGCCTGCTATTAGCTGCACACCCCCCCCTCCCAACACCGGATATTTTAATCCGTGCGACAGGGAGATGCGGCCGTGCCGACATTAGGTAGTGAGGTAAGTACAACCTCTGTGAGGGGCCAGGCATATGGGGGGCATTATAGGTCTTGGATAACCCCTTTAAAGCGGCGCTGAAAAAAAAACTAAAATGGCCTATGTTGTAGGTGGGTCCAGATTGATAGGGGGAGGCTACACAAGTAGACAGGACCAAGACAAGTAGGCGGGGCCAACAATACCATAGTGCAACACAAAATACTGCCCCAGCAGAACTAACTAGTGCAGCACAAAATACTGCTGCCCCCTCACCACAGTATTCAGCCATATGGCTCAATTCAGACGTCCGTGGATCACGATCTGTGAAATTCCGGACCGTACTCCTTCTGAGAGCAGGAGCACTCGGCGTCATTGGTTGCTATGACGCCGTGCGCTTCCTGACGCTGCCGCTGTACAGTGATACACTGTACACACTCCTATAGAGTGTATCACTGTACAGCGGCGGCCTCAGGAAGCGCACAGCGTCATAGCAACCAATGACGCCATGCGCTCCTGCTCTCAGAAGGAGTACAGTCCGGGATTTCACGTATCGTCCAGGATCGTGAAACAAGGATGTCTGAATTGAGCACTGATCTGAGGATGGCAATACAGTTGAATTCAGCAGGGTGTCAGTACCTAATGTTCTTTGATTTAATTAATGCTGAGAGTAGAAGATCGTTACATGGCCGTGTGGAGGGCTTGTGTGGCCCTCTGGGCATTGGCTCACCAGGAAATTTCCCTGTAGGGTATATAGCCAGTCTGCCCCTTAGAAAAGCACCATGGGTGTTTCCATCTTATAAAGTGATGGCATCTAGCTAGGATATGCCATCGCTTTACAGTCTGTGGGGACCTGACCTCTGGGACACTAGTGAGCACATCACTATGACTCCCTGCATGTTCCTGGCCACCCTGTGGCACAGCTGTGGTGAAGGACTAGAGGACCTGCTGCTCTATTACCAGCAGAACCTGAGGAGATCGGTAACTAGTTTTGTGGGGGAAAAAAATCAGTAGAACTAAGGTGCTCTACACAGGATGTAAATTAAGCAAGAAAAGAATTTGCTGTGAATCTGGAAAAGTCTCATTCACTGTCACCAGCCTTGCTGGCTGGATGTAGTTTCGTTTTGCCAGCTTGCGAAGTACTAACAAGTACTGGTGTGCGGAGTCTAACAAGCCCCCGGGTTTTCACCAGAGCCCGCCGCAAAGCAGGTTGGACTTGAGCAGCCGGAGACTTGCAGGTCTCGTTGCCGTGTGGAAGCAGTGGAAACAGCCGAGGACCGGATCAGCAGTAGGCTAGCTGAGACGAGAAGGGGCTGAACAGGAGCTGAACTACACTGGGAAAAAGACCTGATACTCTGGCATCAGGCTCACAGAGCTGCCTTAAATAAGCCTCTAGATAGGATTCAGGAGCAGAACTAATGACTGTTCCACAGAAGGTTTAGGAGCCGTAGTACCGTCTGCCAGCCCCTAGATGGAGCGAGAGTACAGTTACTGCAGATTCTGTGCTGGCTGCTGAAATCACCGCATTATGCTCCTTTTACACGAGCGAGAGACTCGCATGTCTCCCGCAACGCATCTACAGGGCTGGACTCCGCACTGACAGGGATCGCATAGCATTATATGCGATCCCAGTCAGTGCCGGAGTCCAGCCCTGTAGATGCGTTGCGGGAGACATGCGAGTCTCCCGCTCATGTGAAAGGGGCATTAGGGGTTGTTCACATATCAGTTTGATAAGTTATTTCCATCAGTTATTGTGAGCCAAAACCAGGAGTGGACACTAAACAGAGATCAGATATAATGAAAAGATCTGTACCTGTTTGCTGTTTTTGACCCGCACCTGGTTTTGGCTCACAATAAGGCTTCATTCACACGACCGTATGTGTTTTGCGGTCCGCAAATTGCGGATCCGCAAAAAAAACGGATGACGTTCCGTATGGCATCCGTTTCCGTTTTTTTGCGGATCCATTTTAACAATGCCTATCCTTGTCAGCAAAACGGACAAGAATAGGACACGTTCTATCTTTTTTGCGGAACGGACATACGGAAACGGAATGCACACGGAGTACCTTCCGTTTTTTTTGCGGACCCATTGAAATGAATGGTTCCGCATACGGTCCGCAAAAAAAACGGAACGGACACGGAAACAAAATACGGTCGTGTGAATGAAGCCTAACTGATCAAATAACTGATATGTGAACAACCCCTAAGACGTTTGTGGAGGAAAACAGACAGCAGCTGCCGGGGGGGGCGACACCGCCGACGGGGTGTATGTGACATTCACTTTCCAACCACAAAATCATTTCAAATGACTGGGTGCGCAATAATAACAGACAGCACACGGACATATATGTGTGCGTTCCGTTTTAATGGCCAGAACATGCACAAGTTTCAGATAACTCATCTGAAAGAGCCCCAAGGGGGGCTGCACACGGTGCAGATTTATGTGCAGAAAATGTGCACCAAAGTTGCACAGAAAAATGCACATAAATCTGCCCTATTTAATGCTTTTTGGGTGTGTTTTTTGTGCAGTTTTTATGCATTTTTTGGTGCAGCTTTGATGTGGATTTTCCACAGATCTCACCCTTCTATTGAATCTGCACAAAAAAACGCAACAATTGACCGGCTGCAGATTTCAAAATCCGCAGGGCAGGTCAATTTCTGCACCTCAGAAAAAAAGCAAAGGGTCTCATTTATCAAAACTGGCAGAAAAAAAACTGAAAAACTGTCTTAGTGGCCCACATCAACCAACCAGAGCTCACCTTTCATGTTTAAAGAACACTTTAAGAAATGAAAGGTGAGCTCTAATTGGTTGCAAGACAGTTTTCCTGTTAGACACTTTTGCTAAATGAGGCCCAAAGTGTACATGAGATTTGTCTAATCTCATACACTTTGCTGGTACTGTACTATGCTGCGTTTTTCCGCATGCGAAACTGAGAAAAAAACGTGTGTAATCCGCACCATGTGCAGGCACCCTAAGGGTATTTTCAGTTGTTGCATTGCTGCATGCTTGATAAGCCCATAATAAACTGCATTTGGTTTTACTGTGATTTGCCAGGGTTTGTGTCATGATAACTATGACCTCATAGTCCATCATAGAAACCGGAACGTCACTGAAGGAAGAAAACCTTGGTCACATACCATGTTCTTGACAAATTAAATGTTATATAATAAGGGCTCATACACACGACCGTATCTTCGGTCCTCATCGGATAGGATTCGGCCCATTCGTCTCAATGGAGGCGCAAAAGATGTGGACATCACACCCGTGTTCTGTCCGCATCCGTACGTCCGTTTAGCGGCCCCAGAAGAAAATAGAACATGTCCTAGACGGTGAAAAAAAGGGGCATGCTCACATCCGGAATTAGTGTTTTGCGGATCCATGATTTGCACATCACAAAACACTTAAAGGGTTATTCCCATCTTGGACAATGGGGGCATATCGCTAGGATAAGCCCCCATTGTCTTATAGGTGCGGGTCCCACCGCTGGGACCCGCACCTATATCGAGAATGGAGCCCCAAAAGCGACGGAGGGCGCACTGTGCATGCGCAGCCGCCCTCCATTCATTTCTATGGGGCCGCCGAAAATAGCCAAGCGCTGCGCTCCCATCCATTTCTATGGGAGCAGCGGGGAGCTGTGCCTGGTGGTGGCCGGACCCCGGGAAATCCGGGGTCCTCCAGGCGCAGTGCTCCCTGCTCCGTTCTTGATATAGGTGTGGGTCCCGCACCTATCAGACAATGGGTGCATATCCTAGTGATATGCCCCCATTGTCTAAGATGGGAATACCCCTTTAAGACCGTGTGCATGAGGCCTAAGGCTACATTCACAGACCGTATCTTGGGTATGAGTCCGATCGTCATTTTTGCGGATTGCACACGGACCCATTTATTTCTATCGGTCTGCAAAAAATGTGGAGCACACGAATATCATCCGTGTGCTGTTTGCGTCTGTATGGACATTACGCAAACTATAGAACATGTCAGTTTTTGAGGACAAGTATTTCTAGAACAGGGCCCACAGATACACATGGACGATATCTGTATTTTGTGGACAAAACGTATATACGGTTGTGTGAATGTAGCCTAAAGGTTTTCTTGCACAGGGGCCCCATGTTCACTGCTGTATGTCGGACCCCGCATGCAGTGGCTCCAGTACTACAGTAACCTTCTCTCTGGTTACTGCTCTTACACATCCACAAGGAGAGGAGATATATTCTGCAGGAGGACATGATGGGTGGCTCATCATGAGGCGTTATCTGCCTTCCCGCTCATAATAGCCTTTTAATAGAGAGATTCTCCTCCAAGAAAAATGCTGGTAATGCACGCCTTATGCTCTAATAATCATTTTGCTAATTGAGGCATTTACTTTCCTCCCGCTGCCTTACTAATGCATCCTCACATACCGGCAGCCTCGCACTTTCCCTCTGACTTTCAATTCCACTCCCTTCTGACAGCAGGGTGACAAGCGGCTGGCAAGTAGGCACATTGAAGAGAAAATTGAAACCCCTGCAATATATATATAACATTTACACATCTACTAGAAGGTATGAAGCCATCCGTCTAATCCAATGGGTTTTAGTCCACCCACTCTCAAGGGCAGAAGTTTCCTCCAGCTCTCTTCCATAGCTCCTTGTATTGAGCTACAAGAGTGAAGTAAGAGCTCACCGAGTTTCATGGCTAGAAAACTATATCAGCCTCTCACAAGGTCTTTATTGTGCGGCCGTAGTGTTGATTTGTAGGAAAATTCAACGTTTCAATCTTAGGGCTCATTCAGACCGTATGTGTTCTGTGGTCCTCAATTGCAAATCTGCAAAATACGATACAGCTGTGTGCGTTCTGTATTTTTCACAATGGCCTACCCTATGATAGAAATGCCTATCCTTGTCCACAATTGTGGACCAGAATAGGACATGTTCTATCTGTTTTGCAGGCCCGCAGAACTGAAGTACGGATGTGGATAGCACATGGTGTGCTGTCCACATCTTTTGCAGCCCTTTTGCATCTGTTCTGCAAAATTGTGGAATGGATGCAGACACAAATATACGGTTGTGTGAATGGGCCCTTAGTGGGAAATGCTGCAGTTATCTTCTAGTAGTGGCAGATGGTTTAGTATCTGGAGTCAGAGGTGCAATTATCATTTTGTCCCTGCTGGTCAGTGGTAGGACCATTGTTCTGCACCAGGTGGTAAGGAGCACAGTCACAAAAAATCCCTGATAGTCAGTGGAGCAATGTCTGGTTATAACATGACTTGTTTGTATCTCAGTAAGGCTAGGTTTACACAAGCATGGAGCATGTGACTGCTATATGTCCCAGACCGATCGTGGCTCGCCTGACCCAAACTCACTGCATCATAGAATAGCCTGCTTAGCTGGTCACTGGCTGCAGTGGTGGCCAGCCTCATCCAGTGACTGGCAGAGCAGGCATCTCCAGGCACTACCCTCATGTCAAACCAGAAATGGTAAGCAGGCACCTGGTAGGAATATCAGTGGTGAGGGATCTGTGAGGTTCTTATTAACAAATGCTCCTGTTATATAAAACAATTGAATCAGGACCCTATGTAAGTTCAGCACAGTTACAGGTTTGTACTCTTAGTCTACTTTCACACTAGCGTTTACAAATTCCGGTATTGAGTTCCGTCAATAGGGGCTCAATACCAGAATAAAACGCTTCACTTTTGTCCCCATTCATTGTCAATGGGGGTAAAACTGAACTGAAGAGAACG
Source organism: Rhinella marina (assembly GCA_900303285.1). Lineage (NCBI taxonomy): Eukaryota > Metazoa > Chordata > Amphibia > Anura > Bufonidae > Rhinella > Rhinella marina. The sequence continues at coordinate 118,903 of ONZH01028412.1, read as the reverse complement.
GAATGCTCCAAAATGCATTCCGTTCAGTTCTCTTCAGTATACAGACTGGAGAGCAAACCGCCACATGCTGCGGTTTGCTCTCCGGTCTGGGCATCCCAAGGAATGACCCCCAATGCAAGTCAATGGGGACGGATCCGTTTGGTGTGACACAGTAGTAAACGGATCCGTCCTCCATTGACTTTCAATGGAGTTCATGACGGATCCGTCACCTGCACTTTTCCCCACAGCTCCCTCCTCCCTCCAGCAGAGGGCGCTGTTGGGAATCTTCCCTTCCTTTGTGTGCCATCCTCCTCCTCCTGTGCTGTCCAGGGCTGCTGGGGCCTATGTAAGTATGTATGTATGTATGTGTAAGTGTATGTATGTATGTTAGTGAGACTGTGTCTGACACGTGTGGGACCGGAGCGCGGTTCCGGCCCCACACGTGCACCTGCAGCAGCACGGATCCGGCGGGACCCTTCACCCGCCGGATCCGTGCTGCCTATAGTGTGAAAGAGGCCTTAGTAGAGAAAAACGCACCAAAACCAAAAAATTGCCCTTTGGCTAGTACAGGAGCTGTAGGAGCATCATATTTTTGTTTGGTGCATCCATGAGGAGCGTTCATGTGTTGGTCTGCAAAAAACGCATCTGCAAAATAGGGCTAGCTTCCATGTGCATGCTGTATTTTTCTGACTCCCATCTTTAGAAAGGGCTATTGTCATCTGCAAATATGGACAGGAATAGAACCAGTGAGATATGCTGACTGGGCATACCCCCAAAAAACAACAATGTGTGTATCACCTCATAGAAATTAAGGGGTCAGTGTGCTGCCCATGGAAAAACGAATTGCACACTGAAGATAAATACACTCGTGTTCATGAGTCCTTCTACATAGCTGAGTCACGTTATTATGGTAAACAGCTTATATCCAGATTAACCACCATTGGAGCATGGACAGCAGATAGATGGACTTGGAGTGACTCAATAAGGTCCTGGTAGGTTGTCACATGTATCTGGAGCCATGCTGACTGCACTCAGCAGACCACAGCTGCTGGAGGGAGCGTAGGGGAGGATCCATAGAGCGAACATAACAATCAAGGTGGTCCCACAGATTCCCATTTGGTTTCAAGTTAATTTAGGGGCCAGGGTAGTACTTGAAAGTCTTGGTCATGCTCTTCTAACCAATGTTGGACATTTTTAGCCATGTGACATGTCGGATTGTCTTGCTGAAGGATCCCATGTGTCCCAGGGAAGACAATCAGCATGTATGTGATCTGCAAGGATGGATTCATACCCAAATCAATGGAGAGTGCCTTCTACATGGATGAGTGGGCCGAGAGAATGCCACAAAAACATTCCCCAGACCATAATTCTGCCAACAACAGCTTGTGGTCCTCCAGCAATGGTTGTGGTGTTTCTTCTGATGTCTCTTGCATAACATACCTGCGTCCATCCGTCCGATGAAGCAGAAAATGTGACTCATCGGAGAAGACAAACCTCTGCAAATCAGCGGAGGTCCAATTCCTATACTGCAGCAAAAATTGAAGCCTTTTCTGCCAAAGCAACTTCATTAGCAGAGATGCAGAGACCATACGTCTTCTTTGATGCAGTAGGGGTCACTGAACTGTTGCATTAGACACACATCTGGTGCATTTCGGGATGAGATGCTCAACTGTAGCATGTTGGTCCACCCTCACACACTATCATAGCTGATGTTGACTTCTCGCATCAATGGCACGTGGTGCTCCACAGTTTCCATGTCACTTATTCACAATGATGAAATATTTCCACTCATGATGCACTTTCACCACAGCAGCACGAGAACCGTTCACAAACTGCACAGCCTCAGATTTTTTCCAACTCACGACAACATCACTTCCTTCAGTCATAATCATGGGTGCACCGACAGGGGGGGGGGGGGTCCAACGGGTCTGCCCCCCCCCCCCAGAAGCCATTCATTTTTTTTTTTTAACTCTCCCAATCGCCACAGGCGGCGCGGCCCTGGATCTAAGTGAAGGAGGCTGTGGTAGGGCAGTAGGAGATGAGCGCTTCCATTGTGGAAGCGCTGATCTCCATATTGATCTGTATCTCCGTCCTCAGGACGGCGATACAGATGCCTGTGCTGCGGTGGGGCAGGGGAGGGAGAGGCATCTCCCTTCCCCGTTCTTCTGATAGGCTGCAGGCAATAGTGCCTGCAGCCTATCAGAAGCCGGCTAAGGCAGCGCGATTACGTCATTATCATCGCGCCGCCTGAGCAGGGCAGCACACAGCGGAGGAAGACCTGCTAGAAGAGGCCTGCATCGCATCGCTGCTGATGGAGGTATTATTTATTTATTTATTTTTAGATGGCACATTATAGGGGCACTAGGTAACACTAAGGGGGCATTTCCTACTGGCTCATTTGGGGGAGGCACTATGGGGGGATTTCTCACTGGCCCATTTTGGGGGGGCTCTATGCGGACATCTGGCGGCATTTCTTTATGGCCTATTTTTGTGGGGTCATCTGGGGGTCATTTCTCACTGGCCCATTTTGGAGTGTGGGCGGGCATCTATGGCTGGGGGGCATTTCTTACCTGCACATTATGTGGGGGGGGGGGGGGGCATTTCTTACTGGCACATTTTTACATTTTTTTTTTTTGGGGGGGGGCATCTGGTGGACTTTCCTACTGGAAAATTACGGGGGTGGCACTATGGGGGCATCTGGGGGACTTTTTTTACTGGCACATTATGGGGGGACACCATAGGGAAGAGGAGCACTATGGGGGCATCTGTGGGCTCTAAAGGTGCATTTTATTATTGGCACATTATAGGGGCCACTATGGCATCTGGTGGCACTATAGGGGCATTATTTGGGGGCACTATGGGGGAGTGGAGCACTGTGGGGCATCTGGGGGCTCTAAAGGGGCCTTTTTTTTACTGGTACATTATGGGGGGCACTATGGTGAGAGCAGCACTATGGGGCATCTGGTGGCTCTAAAGGGGCATTTTTTTACTGGGCATTATTTGGGGGCACTATGGGGGAGAGAAGCACTATAGGGGCATCCGCTGGGGGCAGTTAGAAGGGGCATTTTTTTTACTGGCATATTATGGGGGGACACTATGGGGAAGGGGAGAGGAGCACTATGGGGCATTTACTGGGGCACTATATAGGGGTATTTTATACTGTCATAAGGAGAATTATTACTACTAGGGGTATTATGGTGAGCTTTACTACTACTGGAGGGCTATGGAGAACATGATTACTAGTATGGGCACTATGGGGGCATTATTACTACTAAGTGTGAATTATTTCTATTGGTGGGATTTTGGGGAGGACTGTTACTTGGGGGGGGGGGGCACCCTGGCACAGTATCAGCTTAGCACTATTATTTTTGGGGGACATTATCTTTATACTAGTGTATTAGTGTCTGGGCGCAGTCATTCTTAGGGCACTTTGTGCCAATAATTATTGAAGGGGGCTGTGTGGTATTAGTATTTTCAGGGGGACTGTTTCTCCAGTATACTATTGGGGAGCACAGCGGGCACAGTATTGGGGGTGGCAGGAAAGGGTGTTCAGAAGATTTGAAGGTGATGGAAATGTGGGAAACTAATGTCTTTTTGTCAATCTCTGCAGAGACGGGAGATAGCTGAAAAATCATCATGGCGGTCTGGTCTGAATGGAGAAGATGAGGAAAGAGAACGTCTACATCAAAGGTGACATCACTGGATGTAAGAGGTATGGGGCGCTATGTAGGAGAGGAGATGCTCCGTCTCCTCCCCCTGCCATTTGCAGGAGGAGGATTCAGAGCTGGGTGAGGATGGCCAAGGGGGGCAGCAGGCCACGGGCGGGTGGCAGATGGTGGTGGGGAACCACAGGCCTTGAGCAGGATCTGAGGAGAGCGGAGGAGCTTCCTGGCTGTAGCCTGCTGTTGTTTATTGTATAATGTGAGGCAGGCAGTGCAGCCAGGACACGCCCTCCCCTCTCTGTATGATGTGTAAAGACAGGCCTCTACAATATAATTTCAGCTGTATAGTGTTTGTTGGGAAGTGGCCTATTATATATAGGAGGGGCTTATAATAATGGGTGGGGCTAAACATTTTGCGTGGTGCATTTTTACATATAGGAGGGGCTTTAAGAAATGGGTGGAGCTAAACATTTTGCGCGCGCATTTTTACATATAGAACGTGCTTTCAGAAATGGGCGGGGCGAAAAACTGGCGCTGCACGCTATGCGTGCCACGCTTTTAGGTGTTTGGACCCCCCCTAGACAAAATTCCTGGGTGCTCCCCTGGTCATAATAATGTGACTTTTTTTTTGTTTTTTTTTAGTCCTGATTTGGAACAAAAAAACTACACAGAAAGTGTGAACAAGGCCTGAAGTGTCACTCTACTTCTAAAATGCAGATATTTCCTAGAACTGCTAGTTTAAGAAAAGCACACTGTGAACCTGTGTGTATATAAAATGTGGTATTTTCCCAATTTCCAAAGTGGTAGTGGTGCAGCTAAGTGGGCCAGCCGGAAAGCTGAGCAGAGGGCCAGCATGTAGCTGCCAGTGTTACTAGGACAGTGTGGGGAATTTATCAATGCCTGTACATTTTTACACCACCAATTGTGAAAAGTGGGCATCTTTACCCCGTCGAGCTGATTCAAGTTAGATTTTTCATCTCTACAAAAAATGTTGCAATTGCGTGGTGGAGTCTGCACATGACACTGTTGATGCGGGCCCGCAAATATACGGTCGTGTGAATGGGGCCTAACAGAGGGCAGGACGTAGCAATCCACAAATGCAGAAAGTACGCGGCCGGCATCAGTGTTTAGAGGACTAAAAAAAGGCTATGGCTGTGTGCATGAGCCCTTCCATTTTGTGGTCCTCAAGCTCTGTTACGGTAAAATACGGATCCTGGCCGCATGCATGCCACAAACAAAAAAAAAAAAACATAAACCAGATGACCCAAAATACAGTGACACAACCTGTGATTTACATGACTGTGACAATGCTATGTGGGCCTATGACTGGCCCCTTTGCTGCCTCTGTCACAGGTGTGCTGGGCATCAAAATAACGGGCTGCATGATGCCACCTGCCTGCCACCCCCGGCTGTGAGATCAGACATGTGCCAGCAGGCTTGTCCGGTGCAGGACGGGGGCTCGGGATGTGTGCACAGGTAGGAACGTCAGCGGCACGGCGCTGTTTCTGGGGACGCACATTTCAGTGATGGACTGTGTACATCTCTATGGATAACGTGTGTTCTGGCAGCTGGTGACCGCCGTGTCCGCCGCACCCCACCCCTGGGTGTGGGGTATGTATGGGCTACAGATCCGGGTGTACGGCAGCTGCAGAGACGTGGCGGAGGAAGGCAGAGGGACCCCGGGGGGTGGGAGCTGGCAGCCATGAGGATCCTCTTTCTTGCCTGTATGAGAGCAAACACTGGGAATTCTACCACCGCCGACAGGATCAGGTAAGTGACAGATAAGTGAGCATGTGTCAGGCTGACTACCTGAGCAGAGAGCCTGCATCCTGGAATTCTGGGACCCAGGACATCATACAGCCACATCAGTGCAGGACATAATACTGCCATGAATACACATGACGACTGTAAGTGTCCGCACACCGGCCATGTGGGTTGAATGGATCCACAAGATACGGTAAAAGATAGGGCATGTCCTATCTTTTGCAGAATGGAGGCACTGATTGGAAGCGCTTCTGTGGACTTTAGGGTCTGTGCCTTCACACCGCAAAAGATGGGACATGTTCTATATATTTCCATCGCTTGCGCATCGCGGACCCATTCGATTCAATGGGTGCACAGATCCCGTGCATTGCATTTGCTCATGGCGGGGTACGTGCTTTGGTCTGAATGGACGGGCCTCTTACACACTTCAGTAGTTCCTCCTTGGAGATGTCCATGAAGGATCCTTGTGCCCGTTTTTTTTTTTTTTTTTTTTGGTATGCTGAAAACAGCATCTCCTACCAACGGTCCCTGAAAATCACTGACAGAACACGGATGACATCCATACTGTGCCATAGGTTTTCACGGACCTGTGGACTATAATTTGCGTGAGGGATCCATAATCGCGAACAAACAGGTCATGCTTCCATGGTGTCACCCAGAAAACCACTGATGTGCATTAGGCGTCTTTCACATGACTGTTGTGTCAAATTGTGGATCCGCAAAAAAAAACAAAAAACGGATGCCGTCCGTATGGCATCCGTTTTTTTTTTTGGCGGATCAATTGTAACAATGCCTGTCCTTATCCGCAAAACGGACAAGAATGGGACATGTTCTATTTTTTTTTGCGGGCTACGGAACGGACAAACGATGCTGTCAGTATTTTTTGCTGACCCATTAAAATGAATGGGTCCTCATCCTATACGCAAAATATACTGTTGTGTGAAAGAATCCTTAGACAGTGGATGCTTGTGATTCTCTGACGTGTCTGAGGCCATACATGCAGATTTGACACGATGTGTATCTAAAATCTTCACCGCGTGTGGGTTCGTTGCGGACTTTGTGCGCAGTGTGTAGATTTTCTTTAACATCTCATTGGCTTTCCTTCACTATAAAATGCAGCAGGTTTTTCTTCATTGAAATCCACTGTGGAAGGTTTGCAACGTTTCTGTCCTGTGGCCGTAGTGTCAGTCTGCAGACGTATAAGGGTTCCTCTTGCCCTGGAGTGGTGGGCCGTAGTTTATCACCTGCGCCCATGCCAGGCTTGTATTTGTATGTATCACCTGGACGGGACATCTCCATTGTGTACATTGCACAACGCTTTATGGAACCGATGCCACGCGGAGAATTAATATTTGAAATGTTTTATTTTTTCATGAAGGCAGCATCTTTTAACTGAAATTTAGTGTGATGATGATCAAGTCTTCTCTAAACCACGGTGATCCACCACTGGGACTCTGACCGATCAGGAGAAGGGGGACCTGGTACCCCAAATGTACTGTGCTGTTCATTCTGGATGGGACTAGTTAGTGAAGTACCGGCTCTTACCAGTAATCCGATACAGAATGGAGCTGCAGGGAGCATGCCCTACAAGCCACTCTATGGCCGGCTGTGGATAACTTCAAACATGTGGAATACCCCTTTAAGAGCTACAGGTTGGACACCACTGTTCTGGTGAACCACTATTCTGACACATGCCTCGTCATGAATGAGCCGTCTACTAAGACCGGCGTAAAAAGCCGTCTTCATCAACCTTTACCTCAGCATTTCATGTTTGTCAGAAACAGTGCCTTGTGGTGTTCTATACAGTGGTATAGCAAATATCCATCTGTTTGTCTATAGGTTTTACTAATTTTAGAGCTTTTATGACCTCTTCCAGGCGTTATGTTTCTTCTGTCATGTTGTCATTATTTGCTTAGCTTTGTCTGACAGATTGTGTAACTGGTTTGGTGATCCACGTCAGCTATGTTATGGAGCCAGTAACTTCCCCTTTCACTAGGTGCACGTGACCCTGAGCAGTAGTCGTCCCTGTCTTACAATGTGTGCTCAAGGAAAGACTGGTGCCCTGGCCAGAAGCTGAAATGTAGCATTGCCTGTCTGTATAAAGTAAGGTTCTGGTCGGTCCTTCAGAGCAAGAGACTCTCTTCAAAGGGGTTCTGCAGATCTTTTTTACTGATGATCTGTGCTCTGGATATATCATCAGCATCTGATCGACCTTCTGTCTGTTTCCCTCAGGCCAGTGACGTCACGACTAGTATCACTGGACTGGGTGGAAGCTCCATTCTAGTGAACGGGGCTTAGCCATGCCCAGGCCAGTGATACTAGTCGTGACGTCACTGGCCTGAGGGAAACTGAAGCGGCGTTGTCATCTCAAACAGCTGATAGACAGGGGTCCTGGGTAGGCATGAGCGAATGAACTGGGAATGAAACTTCCGAAGTCGATTCGCATAAAACTTTATTTCAATACTGTACGGAGTGAGTGCTCCATACAGTATTACAATGTATTGGCTCAGATGAGCCGAAGCTATTACTTCATAATAACTTCATAAATTAAAGGGGTTTTCCAGGATTGTACTACGGATGACCTTTGCTCAGGATAGGTCATCGGTATCTGATCGGTGGGGGTCCAACACCCGGGACCCCCGCCAATCAGCTGTTTGAGAAGGTACCGGTACTCCTGTGAGCACGGCTACCCTTTCGCAGCTTACCAAGCACAGTGCCGTACATTGTACAGTGGCTGTGCTTGGTATCGTGCCGCTCCTAGGCCACGTGACCGATGAACGTGACATCACTGGCTTAGGAAAAGCTGAGAGAAGGCCTCAGTGCTCACTGGAGCGCCGGTGCCTTCTCAAACAGCTGATCGGCATGGGTCCCGGGTGTCAGACCCCCACCGATCTATCACGGAAAACCCCTTTAAATTGCACTGTAAAAAATCATTTCCCGAACTCTGGTTCGGTTCCATGGGCTTCTGATCCGTGCCTCCGTACCGCAAAAAGATCATGTTCTATCTTTGGCTATGTGTTGTGGATTGCAGACCTATTCACGTCAGTTGGTCGGCATTCACAAGCGGAGTGCACGCAGCCAGTGCCCATGCATTGTGGAACACAATTTGAAGTCCACGACGCGGGCACTGAGCATGTACACTCGTGTGCATGAGCCCTTAAAGGGGTTGTCCGCTTTTGTTATATTGATGGACCCCCCCAGGATACGTCATCAATATGAGATCAGCGGGGGGCAGACTGCCAGAACCCCCGCTGATTGTTTCACTGGAATAGGAAGTGAATGAGGAAGGCATAGGTCATCGATATTACAAAAGCGGACAACAACCAGTTCAGTTATGAAGTCACTTTGATGGGTTTGCAGAATGGAAACCACCCATAAATGACCCCATTTAAGAAATTACACCCTTCAAATTATTCAAATGTGATTTTAAAAACTTTGTTAAACTTTTTAACCCTTTAGGTGTTCCACAAGAATTAAAGGAAAATTGAGATGGGGCAGACTGGGCAATTAAAGGGGTTGTATCACTTCAGCAAGTGGCATTTATCATATAGAGGACGTTGATACAAGGCACTTACTAATGTATTGTGATTATCCATGTTGCCTCCTTTGCTGGTTGGATTCATTTTTCCATCACATTATACACTGGGGTTACGACCAATGCTGCAGTGCACATACGGGGATGGAAGCTGCTGCGCATGTGTGCCTATGTACGCTGCCTTGGCCACCAGAGAGCACAGTGCCTTTTCCTATAGTGTCCACACACGACCACTGCTGGATTGCAGGGTGGTCATAACCCCTGGAAACAAGCAGTGTATAATGTAATGGAAAAATGACTATATTTATGGGAAATGATTCTGCAAAACTGGCAATTTATTTATTTAAATCTCTGCTCTTTCTGATCTCGGTAGCAATGTGGCCATCTTATCATTGATTGACGGCTATCTACAATTAGTTTATACACCTATATAGGGAAGGCAGGTTTGCATGTTCAAGGCCCCTACGTTCACTAAAAATTACAGTAAAAATCAAATTAAACAAGAATACTAAAAGTTCATATCACTAAACAAAAAATAGCCTGCTCCTTAAGGGGTTAATTGAATAAATTACGAGTTTTGAATCATTTCCAAAAAAAAACCTATATATCAATCTGCTCAATATTATTATTATTTATTATTAAAACGCCTGTGCATAAAAAATATGAAACAACTGAAAGAAGTGTGAAGAAGACTAGCTGGAAACCGGTACAGAGGAGAGAGGACCCTGCCCACAAGAGCTTACAATCTACAAGGGAGGGGTATAGTGGCAGCAGGGTTACTGTAGGTTGTAGGCTTGTCTGAAGAGGTGGGTTTTGTGGTGTGGGGTTGAACGGGAGAAATCTTACTTACATACCCAAACCTTAAAACTGTCCTGCAGGGTGGTTTCATGCTAGGTTTTTTTAAAGCTCCTTTATATATATATATATATACATGTTGACTAATAGAAAACTGTAAAACTCCCTACAGACACTGTGTTTATTTGTAGCCGTGGCCAAAATCGCAGCCTGCTCTGGCAGCACCTTTAACGTTAAAGGCTACTCATTGATCTTTGGCACGACAGATGCCACAGCGTAGCCATAGAAATGAATAGATTCACAGCAAAAAAACAATTTCGCAATTTGCTGATAAATTCCTAGCAAGACCTGAGAATTAGAAAGCCTCATAGAATGGGTAGTTACTCGGCTATGAGACCAGACACACACGAGCGAGTTCATTGCGAGAAACTCGCATCGTTTGTCAGTGTGAGGTCCCGGTCTGACCTCCGCTCCTCTCATAGGATCGCACAGCATTATAGGTTTATAATACTGTGGATTTAGAATGCCCGACTTTCGGGCAGATTATTGGGAACGTCCGGTCCTGCGAATGTTTGTTCCCGACAATCTGCCCGTCTTAATGTGCCGCCTATGAACACAAAGCACTCATTAATCCGGTGATCCTGTCGTTAGAGCAGACGCATCAGGTTGTGCTATCTAAACAGCAATCTGCTGCCCAGAAACCATGATTCTGTATGGGGACGAACGATGGCAGTAGCGATCCCTCATTCTCATACTGTGGAAGTGATCGCTGCTTGTAAATGCAACGGTCTTCTCTGAACGAGCAACTGACTGTCGGGAGGGAACGCCTCCTTCAGACAATCGGCTGCTACATTGTGCAGTGTAAACCCGCCTTAAGGGTTACACAACATTAGGGCTCATGCACGTGACTGTTGTTGTTTTGCAGTCCACAAAACACGGATACCGGCCGTGTGCATTCTGTATTTTGCAGGACTGAATGTCAGGCCCTTAATAGGACAGTCCTATCCATGTCTGTAATACGGACTAGAATAGGGCATGTTCTACTATTTGCAGGTCTGCAGAGTGGACAGCGCTCGGTGTGTTGTCCGCATCTGAACCGGCTAAACTAGGACCTTACAATGACCCATGCTGTGAGTTCCTCGCAGCTCCCTGGTGTGAATCTGGTCTAGATTAGCCCTGCGGCACCATTGGTTGCTCTCCATTAACACTCTTGGGACTGGGAAACCCCATTCTAGCAATTAGTTCAATGGGGCTTATCTACGTGTGATGTGTCATGTCAATTCTTTCTCTGAATGGATGTGCAGAAATGTCACTCAGCGGGCCTAATCTGTGTAGGGCTGCCCATGACGGTTTCTGACATGTCCGTGTTGAGCTCCATTGCGGCATTCCTATTTCCCACAGGTTTTAGCCGTCGCTCTAAAAGTTTCTATTCCTGGGCTCTGAGTATTAATGGTTGAGCTGTTTCTGTCACTCCCTCTTGACATGACCTTACTGCTCATGTCCTGCTCCGTGTTCCTTATACTACAATCACTGGTGAAGTTCACCTCTGATGATCAAATAATTGTCAGCGAGATAGCTCTGATTATACTGCAAGGAGGCTGGAGTGACTGAAATTGGGTATTTACAGCCCCTTGGTCTGTGTGCTGGTTGCAGAATACAGACTGTTGTAAATAACAGCCCGGGCTCTGCTCCTAGATTTGCAGGGCGGCACCATGAGAATCTGAAGTTGGTTGTTTAATTATGCTGCTGCTCTGAGTAGAAATGATGGAATTGCTTTTTTAGGGCTCATGCACACAAAGGTTTTTTTTCTCCTTCAGTTTCTGTGCCGTTGTTTTGCGGCCCCAATAAAGTGAATGGTTTTGCATACAGGCCGCAAAAAGTGGCACAGAAACGGAAGGAAAAAAACCCTTTGTGTGCAATGACTCTGTATGTCCACATGGCTGTTCCGCAAAATAAATAGAACATGTCCTATTATTGTCCACGTTACGGACAAGGATGGGACTGTTCTACTAGGGGCCAGCTGTTCTGTTCGGCAAAATACGCAATGTACATGGCCAGTATCTGTGATTTACAGACTGAAAAATATCCAGCGGTCGTGTGTGAGCCCTTATCCTGCTATTTTGTAGCAGTGAGGTTACTTGAATGAAATCATCTGTGGTATTATTTAAAGGGAGTCTGTCACCTCATTTTCCCCTATATAACTAACAGCAGTGCCCCACAGAAGATTGCAGAGACATCCCAGACATACCTGTGTGCACTGTGTCTGTATTACATGTCCAGAAAAAACACTTTTAGGCTCCATTCACACGTCCTGTTTTTCCTTCCTGATTCGATCCTGATTTTTTCAGGACCCATTGAAATGAATGGATCCAGATCAGGATCGAATCAAGAAAGAAAAAAAGGACGTGTGAATGGAGCCTTATTCTGCAGGAAAACAGCTCCCAAGTGCCCGGCTGAAAGTGAAACTAAAAACAGCTTTGCTCGACTTAATTTCTAACAGCTGTATCTTCTAATATACTGGATGTAATGCTGTGATTTTGGTATAATTTGAAAGCTTGGAATGCCAGCTTTCAAAGAAGGACCGTTTTTCTATCTGCTACCAGTCCCAATATATGAGCAGCTAAAGCAGCCCTCCCCTCTTCAGTCTGGTTTGCAGCCACAGCAGAGCCGGGCACTTGGGAGCTGTTTTCCTGCAGAATAAAAGTGCTTTTTCTGGACATGTAATACAGACACACAGTGCACAAAGGTATGTCTGGGATGTCTCTGCAATCTTCTGTGGGGCAGTGCTCTTAGTTATATAGGGGAAAATGAGGTGACAGACTCCCTTTAACCCCTTCGCGACCAGCGCCGTACATGTACGGCGCTGGGGCGATGCGGGTGCGGCGGGCGTCATGGCCAGCAAGTCTCTGCTGTTTCTAACAGCAGAGACTTGCCGCTACTTACCGCCATCGGCGGCGTCTTCCGGGGTGACTAGATGCCGTGATCACACGTGATCACGGCATCTAGTTGCGTCTAAACCCGGAAGCGTTCGCTTCCGGGTGGTGTACAGACACCCCGTGTGGCCAATCGGGGTGTCTGTACACAATATGAAAACTGTAATCCTCGCTGGTGAGGATTACAGTTTTCAAAAGTGCAATTCTTATTCTGGCCACTAGATGGCAGGCCAGGATAAGAAATGAGCAATTGATGGATTTCTGAGTCTATAAAACCCAGAATTGCTCATAAAGAAAAAAAAAAAGCCACAATTTATAAGCCCATATTTGAGCTTTCTAATAGTAAAAAAAAAATTAAAAAAAATGTTAAAAAATATATAAAAAATAAAAAAGATGTAAAAGTTCAAATCACCCCCCCTTTCCGTATAAGTAAAAAATAAATACCTAAATAACAATAAATATAGACATCATGGGTATCACCGTGACCGAAAACGCCCGTACTTTTAAAATATAAAAAAAAAAATTCCAATACGGCGAATTGTGTGGCGGAAAAAAGCGTCCAAATGGCGATTTGCCGTTTTTTGTCGCTTTTTTTTCTAAAAAAAATTAAATAAAAAGTGATCAAAAAGTCATACACACCCCAGAATGGTATCAATAAAAACTTCAGATCGTCCCGCAAAAAATGAGCCCCCATACAGCTCTGTACACATAAATACCAAAAAGTTATAGGGGTCAAGATTTGACAAGGAAAAAAAAAAAAAAAAAAAAAGGGCAACTTTCTAATTATTTTATCACTATGAAAACGCAGGAAAAACTATACATATTAGGTATTGCCGGATTCGTACTGACCAGTAGAATGAAAGTAACGGATCAGTTTTAATGCACATCGAACGCTGTAAATAAGTAGCGGAATAGCGTTTTCTTTGCAATTTCACCCGGTTTGGAATTTTTTTCCCGCTTCCCACTACACCGTATGCAATATTAAATGGTGGCGTTGGAAAGTACAACTTGTCCCGCAAAAAACAAGCCCTCATACAGCTATGTGAACAGAAAAATAAAAGAGTTATGGCTGTTTGAAGGCAGGGAGCGCAAAACGAAAATGCAGAACCGAAAAAAGCTCCGGGCGCGAAGGGGTTAAAGGAGATTTCCGTCAGAAAGGGTTATTGTGTTTAAACTCTTTATTTATAGTAGGGCTGGGCGATTAATCGAATTGATTTGATTAATTCGCCAATTGAAAGCCTCACGCCCGCCAGATAAAATAAAAAAAATCTCTCACCTGTCCTGCGCCGCGGCTCCGCTCCAGTGTCCGGAGCTCCTCTTCTTCTCCGGGGCCGCGCTGCACTGTCCTGACCGCGTACAGCGTCCGGACGTAGTGCGCGCACTCTGACCTGACGCTGCACGCAGTCAGGTGACAGTGCAGCGCAGGGAGAAGAAGACTGAGGAGCGCCGGACCTGGAGCGGAGCCGCGGCGCAGGACAGGTGAGAGATTTTTTTATTTTATTCCTATGGTGGCCTAGTGGGCTGTTCTGAGGGCTGAAGGGGGCACTACTGTGGGCTAATCTGAGGTCACTACTGTGGGCTGATCTGAGGTCTGAAGAAACACTACTGTGGGCTGATCTGAGGTCTGAAGGAGGCACTACTGTGGGCTGATCTGAGTTCTGATGGGGGCACTGTGGGCTGATCTGAGGTCTCAAGGGGGCAATACTGTGGGCTAATCTGAGGTCTCAAGGGGGCAATACTGTGGGCTAATCTGAGGTCTCAAGGGGGCAATACTGTGGGCTAATCTGAGGTCTCAAGGGGGCAATACTGTGGGCTAATCTGAGGTCTGATGGGGGCACACTGGGCTGATGTGGGGTCTGATGGGGCACAATGGGCTGATCTGAGGTCTGATGGGCACAATGGGCTGATCTGAGGTCTGATGGGCACAATGGGCTGATCTGAGGTCTGATGGGCACAATGGGCTGATCTGGGGTCTGATGAGGGCACAGTGGGCTGATGTGGGGTCTGATGGGGGCACTGTTGGCTGATGTGGGGTCTGATGGGGGCACTGTTGGCTGATGTGGGGTCTGATGGGGCACTGTTGGCTGATGTGGGGTCTGATGGGGCACAATGGGCTGATGTGGGGTCTGATGGGGCACAATGGGCTGATGTGGGGTCTGATGGGGCACAGTGGGCTCATGTGGGGTCTGATGGGGCACAGTGGGCTGATCTGAGGTCTGATGGGGGCACAGTGGGCTGATCTGAGGTCTGATGGGGGCACAGTGGGCTGATCTGAGGTCTGATGGGGGCACAGTGGGCTGATCTGAGGTCTGATGGGGGCACAGTGGGCTGATCTGAGGTCTGATGGGGGCACAGTAGGCTTTTTTTATTTATTTTTTTATATTTTTAATAACATAAGAAAATCGAGATTTAAATCGTGAATCGTCCAAAATTTTATTGTGTGTGTGAGCCCTTATCCTGCTATTTTGTAGCAGTGAGGTTACTTGAATGAAATCATCTGTGGTATTATTTAAAGGGAGTCTTTTACCTGTTTCTCACCAATATAACTAACAGCAGTGCTGTTATGGGGGCACAGTGGGCTGATCTGAGGTCTGGTGGGGGCACAGTGGGCTGATGTGAGGTTTGATGGGGGCACAGTGGGCTGATGTGAGGTTTGATGGGGGCACAGTGGGCTGATGTGAGGTTTGATGGGGGCACAGTGGGCTAATGTGAGGTTTGATGGGGGCACAGTAGGCTTTTTTTATTTATTTTTTTATATTTTTAATAACATAAGAAAATCGAGATTTAAATCGTGAATCGTCCAAAATTTGGCCATATCGCCCAGCTCTAATTTATAGAAAACCTTATTTTCCCCAATTTTTCACTTTTTTTTATTTATCATTTCGGCAGCACTATACCTTTAGAAATTGGGGGGGACATATACCAAATCAGATATGTCAGTCGCAAGTCATGGTGATTCTGCTTTTTGCGAAATTAGGTGATCCTCGACACCTTTCACAGAGGTCTATGTTTAAGAGCTAAAATTCAGTTTAGCCCTGGGTTATGACACATTTACTATGTGTGACTTTTGCAAAAGTCCCAGTCTTCGCCAGGCAATCCCCTGATATACTTTTACACATGTAGGTGTAAGCCACATTGCGCTCATACCAGATATACAGGGAAGTGAAAAATCTCAGGACAACATTTTTTTTTTTTTTTCAGAAACAAACGGGAAAATTAAATATCTGAATATCCCAGCAAGTCCGGAATATGGCTGCCATCTTGAAAGCCACCATATTGGATAACGTAGTAGAAGACCAGAATTTTCTCAGAAATCGATTGCCACAATCAGATTTGCAATATTTCTTGTGGTTCAAAAGTAATCAACACAGAAAGTTCAAAACGTCAAAATTCTGTGTTCAACACCAGGGACAACACGTTGAACATGACAAATAGCTGTGCATCCCTGTTGATGTTGCAACTTTCTGCGTTGATAACTTTTGAAGAGATATTGCAATTTTTTAAACACTGGATTAACCCCTGAGGAGATAAATGTGAGTCTCAGATGCCACTATCAGCATTGAACGCAGTATCTTACAGGTTAAATGACGGGGCGGCTCGATCGCCGCTCCATACAATGAAAAGCAATTTGTGACAAAGTAATTAGTAACGAATAGACTCTCTTGACGAAGTTTGGTGAAGCTACCAGATGTGATATTACTACTAACCAATACTCGCCTCTCTGATCCCGTGCACCTCCAGCGCTGACCCTCCTGTAGTCTCCTCCGGTTGTGTCCACGCCACTGCAGCCATGACATGCCATACATCCACGTGGCTGCTCCAGCCATTCACTGGCCTCAGCGATCTTATCCTGTACATTTCAGTTTCACCTCTGAGGTCAGTGCTTGCCTGCAGTGGTCATGTACATATACGACATGTCTACACAAAGACCACCAGGGACCATTGGAGCTGTGGGGGATGGAATAGGTGACTGCTGGTTACTTTTTATTTTATCATATTTAGTTTAAGAAGCCATTTTTCTGCCTTCATGCATATCTTTTAATAAAAATATGCTTTTTTTTTAATCCATGCACACATATAGTTCACTGGAGTTTCTTTCCATTCATTATTTTTTGTGTTTCCTAACATTCAGGAGTCACCTTGAAGCAGCAGGCCATGAGTGTGAGCTCAGAGACGCGGCCAGACTGCAGAGCTCATCAGAGGTAGCCAAACTGATTTCCCAAAGAAGGTTTGATGCCGGACTGGCTATCCACGTGTACAAAGCGGGCAGATTTCTACTTGGTAATAACTTTTTAATGTATTTTGAAACCTTTTTAAAATTTAAAGGGAACCTGCCATCTCAGAAACACCCCCTGAACTAGAGTAAGTGTTGTATAGTGTAAGTGATGCTGAATCCGAATATGTAAGTTTTATCTTCATACTCCCTTCCATTCTGATGTTGTGCTCCCACAAACCAGCAGTAAAATGCACTCAGTGGACTCCGGTGCTCACTCACATAATGGAGAGGACTCAAAGAAGAGTCCAGTGAGTGCATTTTACTGCAGGTTTGTGGGAGCACAGCGTCAGAATGGAAGTGAGTATGAAGATAAAACTTACATATTCGGATTCAGCATCACTTACACTATACACCGATTACTTTAGTTCAGGGGGTGTTTAAAGGGGTTCTCCGAGAATTAAGAAAATGGAAGTACTTAAATATTACTTCAATATAAATATATTCCCAAATACATTTCATTAGTTATAATGGCTCGTTTTGTCTGGGAAGCAATCAGCAGGAGAAATAAAATGGCCGCCGTCCTATTAGTGCACACAGAACCTGTCCTAATCACACAGGAGGACAAGTTACTTCACAACACTGAGGTAAAGAGCTGCCTCATCCTCCTCTCTGCTCTACTCCTCAGGGACTATGATCCTGAATACAGATAAGATCTTCAGCTGAATCTCTGAAGGAATGGAGTTCATGAAGAGACATGAAGTAGAGGACAGGATTTGTGTGGACTAACAGGACGGTGGCCATTTTGTTTTTTCCTAATGATTGCTCCTTAGACAAAACAAGCCATTATAACTAATGAAAGGTATTTGGGAAAATATTTATAATAAAGTAATATTTAAGTATTTTCAGTTTCTTAATTCCCGGAGAACCCCTTTAAGCTTGAAATCCAAAAGAAAGAGTGGAGGTTTTCCTACTGAAGATATAAGAATACATTGACTACTGGGCGTTATCATTCCTCTTCTTAAAAGGGTATGCCCCTTCACCATCAATCATTGGTGACAGGAGCATCAGGACAAGGGGGAGAGGGCAGTACCAGCAGGAGATAATACTCACCAGCTATGCTCCTCCGCTCTTGGTGAGGCCTCTGGCGCCACCACTTCCAGGCTCACTAGAGGAGCACATCTGTTGGGAGGGTGGTGAGGTATTATCTCCTGCCCATCCTGCCCTCTCCCCTTTGTCCTGATGCTCCGCTGCCACCAATGAGTACCGGGACCTGCGTGTAACCCACAGGACACACTGACACAATGACTCAATCGGCATTATCAGTGGTTCCACACAACTGAACCACCCATGATTATTTGTAACGTTATAAGGCCACTGCGGCACACCTGACCCTGGTCAACCCAAGTTTATGGGCGGGAACACTCTTGACCTTTTTTGTTTTATTTTGTTCTTATTTTCAGGTAACAGAATACCTTTTGGGGTCATCTTTGGTGGGACGGACATAAATGAAGATGTTAAAAATGAAGAAAAATACAGGGTAATGGGAGCTGTGCTTGAGGATGCCAGGTACGGGAGCAGACTTTCAGTTTACACAGTCATGTTGTTACACATCGCAGACTCATGATAGGGTTGTCACGATACCAGAATTTTGAGTTTGATACCGATACGTACAAAAGTATCACGATACTCGATACTGATACGATACCTCGCCAAAATAAAGAAGAACCTATTAATGCCACCTGGCCCTTATCTGTGCGCCCCCCCCCCCCCAGACCTTGCTTTTGACCCTGCTCTGTGCACCACCCTGGCCCTTTCAATGCAGCCCCTGGCTCTTATCTGTGCCCCTTTGGCTGTGCCTACCTGGCCCCTGTCTGCACCCCTGGGATCTGGCCCTTGTCTTTGTACGCCTCTTCCTGGTCTGCGCCCCTGGGCCCTTATCTGTGCCCCACTCCCTCTTTCTCTGTGCCTCTCTGGTTGTCGTCTCTGCTGCCCCCTGTGTGCGCCACCCTGGCCCTTATCTGTGCACCCCTCACCCCTCCCAGGACCTTGCTTGTGACCCTGCCCCTTACCCCTGATCTGTGCGACACTGGCCCTTTTCAGTGTAGCCCCGAGCCTTATCTTGGTCCCCCCAGGCCTTGTTTGCACAGGTGTACTGTGACATCAATGTGTTTATTATCCCTGTACTGTGACATCAATGTGTTTATTATCCCTGTACTGTGACATCAATGTGTTTATTATCCCTGTACTGTGACATCACTGTGTTATTTATCCCTGTACTGTGACATCACTGTGTTTATTATCCCTGTAGAGTGACATCGCTGTGTGTATTATCCCAGTGCAGGAAGAGGTAAGTGGTCTGTGTTTGTTTGTTTTCTATTTTTCAGGGTCGTGAATGCAGAGGACTACGTCGGATTCGGTGGACTACGTCGGACCAGCTCTTTTTTTTTTTTTTTTTTTTTTTTAAATAAAATGGTCAAACAAGGGTCTGGGGGAGTGTTTATTTCAATAAAATGTTTTATACTTGTGTGTGTGTATTTTTTTTTACAATACTACAGTTTTAGTAATTACGGCTATCTACAGACGGCCCTGATTACTAATACTGGGCTTAGTGCTTGCCGGTATGGCAGTCCAGCACTAACCCCAACATCTATTACCTCGGCACCCACCGCCACCAGAGGTGCCGGGAAGAGCCGGGTACCCGCAGGACCGGACCTTCTAAATTGAGGGTCTGGCTCTGGGGCGGCTGCAGGCTGGTACCATTAGGCTGGGAAGGGCCAATAACCGTGTCCCTTCCCACCCTGGTAGTGCCAGGCTGCCGCTGCTGGTTGTATCTGGCTGGTGAAGGAAAAAAGGGGGGGACCCCACGCCTTTTTTTTTTTTTAAATAATGAAATTTGATATATTTTTTGAAATAATGAAAAAAAAATGGCGTGGGGTCCCCCCCTTTTTTCCTTCACCAGCCAGATACAACCAGCAGCGGCAGCCTGGCACTACCAGGGTGGGAAGGGACACGGTTATTGGCCCTTCCCAGCCTAATGGTACCAGCCTGCAGCCGCCCCAGAGCCAGACCCTCAATTTAGAAGGTCCGGACCTGCGGGTACCCGGCTCTTCCCGGCACCCCTGGTGGCGGTGGGTGCCGAGGTAATAGATGTTGGGGTTAGTGCTGGCCTGCCATACCGGCAAGCACTAAGCCCAGTATTAGTAATCAGGGCCGTCTGTAGATAGCCATAATTACTAAAACTGTAGTATTGTAAAAAAAATACACACACACACAAGTATAAAACATTTTATTGAAATAAACACTCCCCCAGACCCCTGTTTGACCATTTTATTTAAAAAAAAAAAAAAAAAAAAAGCTGGTCCGACGTAGTCCACCGAATCCGACGTAGTCCTCTGCATTCACGACCCTGAAAAATAGAAAACAAACACACAAACACGGACCACTTACCTCTTCCTGCACTGGGATAATACACACAGCGATGTCACTGTACAGGGATAATAAACACAAGGATGTCACCGTACAGGGATAATAAACACAGTGATGTCACCGTACAGGAATAATAAATCTCAGATCAACACATTGTGCCCCCATCAGACCTCAGGTCAGCCTCTGTGCCCCCATCAGACCTCAGGTCAGCCTCTTGTGCCCCCATCAGACCTCAGGTCAGCCTCTTGTGCCCCCATCAGGCCTCAGGTCAGCCTCTTGTGCCCCCATCAGGCCTCAGGTCAGCCTCTTGTGCCCCCATCAGGCCTCAGGTCAGCCTCTTGTGCCCCCATCAGGCCTCAGGTCAGCCTCTTGTGCCCCCATCAGGCCTCAGGTCAGCCTCTTGTGCCCCATCAGACCTCAGGTCAGCCTCTTGTGCCCCCATCAGGCCTCAGGTCAGCCTCTTGTGCCCCCATCAGGCCTCAGGTCAGCCTCTTTGTGCCCCATCAGGCCTCAGTCCCCTCTTGTGCCCCCATCAGACCTCAGGTCAACCTCTTGTGCCCCCATCAGACCTCAGGTCAACCTCTTGTGCCCCCATCAGACCTCAGGTCAGCCTCTTGTGCCCCCATCAGACCTCAGGTCAGCCTCTTGAGCCCCCATCAGACCTCAGGTCAGCCTCTTGTGCCCCCATCAGACCTCAGGTCAGCCTCTTGTGCCCCCATCAGACCTCAGGTCAGCCTCTTGTGCCCCCATCAGACCTCAGGTCAGCCTCTTGTGCCCCCATCAGACCTCAGGTCAGCCTCTTGTGCCCCCATCAGACCTCAGATCAGCCCACCCAGCCACTTTAAAAAAAATCATACTTACCTGTTCCGGCCGCCGCTGTCCTCAGGTTCCCCGCTCCACTCTCTTACCTGCCGGCGCTCACTATGACCTGACGCTGCGTCAGGTCATAGTGCGCGCCAGGGAAGACGGTGGAGCGCGGAACCAGTGAGGACAGCGGCGGCCAGAACAGGTAAGTATGATTTTTTTTTTTAAGTGGCTGGGACCTGGGTGGGCTGATCTGAGGGGGGTGCGGGGGCCCTGGCAGCGCGGCAGCACGGCAGGCAGATATTAGAACATGGGGCAACGCATTAAAGTGATGCGCGCGCCATGTTCTAAGTATCGGACTGCAAGAAAACTCGGTATCGAGCTTCGGTACCGCACTAGGTACCGAAACCGTACCGAGTTTTCGATATATCATGCAACCCTACTCATGACACGTCTTGACGTCCAGATGTGGGTAGTGATGGGTTAATTCCACATGACACATGAAATATCTGTCAGAGCTTCCTCTTACTCTGTGAATGACCTGTTCCTGCATATTCTACTTCTTCTTTTGATATTCGTGGAGGTGATGATACAACTCATTCTCAAAAGTGCATTAATGGTATACAAGGCCGAGAAGGAGGAACTTGTAAAGTATCAATGAACCATGTAGCCTTTATTATCCTTTGGCTTTTGTCACAATCTGTTATTACTTTACTGGTATCAAGAGTTTTGCAGCCTTTTTATAAAACCTCCCTGTGCATTTCAATACTTTGATCATTTTCAAGGGGTCAGTGCTTTGGCATTTTCTGGCATGGTATAGGATTGATGCCCTAGCTATGTGAGCCCGTCACTTCATGGTGACACTGACTTCAGTTCATGGTACCTCTGGGTATGAACAGCGCTTTCTAGAAAGCTAGGTTGGACTTGGACCTTTTATATGTTCTTTAGTTACGTACTTGCTCTAGTGAGGAGATCTATTGCACTTGTCATCTGCTACAACAAGCTCCTTTCTTCTGGGGACAGGTTTAGCGCCATGTTTATCAGCCGATCCTGGGCTTTCGTATGGTCTGCTTGATTGTCATGTTGTAATATTTTTGAAACTTTTCAGGATGCTTTCACATATAGTTTTTTGCTGGCATTTTTCTGCACGTTTGTGGTTTGAGTGGCGTTTTTGCACCTTTGCAACCTTTTGATGTGGTTTTTGCGGTAAAAACTAGGGATGAGCGAATCGACTTTGGATGAAACATCCGAAGTCGATTCGCATAAAACTTTGTTCCAATACTGTATGGAGCGGGAGCACAGGGTACACCTACCATCAAGGTGTGACTCCGGGGTCAGGGCCCAGAGGTAGGGGCAAATAAGGTCAGTTAATACCCGCCCCCCCCATTCATCTGGGGGCCCCTGATTTTACCGATATTATTACTTTTTTAATTTATCTAATAAAAGTTATATTTTATGACTCTCTTTTAGTGATATATGTTTAAGCAGTGTCAAGTATTGATACATTGGTAACTTGTCAGTGATTCAGTGATAACCTTTTTAATATTTAAACAAAAACCATAAAAACCTGCAGTTTTCACATTGGCCACTAAGCCTAATAATTGGCGCCACTTCTTGGTCTGTACAGATCACTACTGCAGTGATATATTATTCTAATCCTGCCTGTAATTATATCACCTCTGTGTATAGATCAGGATCCACCATTCACAATAGGTGATGGTCAGAGCTTATCTCGTCTTTTCCTTGTACAATGACCTCTGCACAGATCACAGAGCCTAGAAGACTCTACTATAGAAGTAAGGGAGGTCCCCTCCTGACCATTATGTCTATGGCCCATGGGACTGCCCCTCCCCCCCCAAAAAACAAAACAAAACAAAAAAAAAACGGTTATGATGTAGTAATGCCTGGGGTGAAAACTGTGATTGATAAAGAAGTGATATAATTAGTGGGATATGTAATAGCATATCCCTAGAATATGTCATCACTTTCTGATCTGTGCAGGTCCATCTACGAGAATTGAAAGGACCGTCGTGCTGTTATGTGGCGGCCTCCCCTTTACCATTTTCTCTGCACGGCAAGTAGTAAAACATTACGTCCAGTATTTGATGTTACTGCCTCTCTGCATATAAAACCAGGATTCCAGCAATTTGAAGTTAACTGTTAGATTGGTGGGGGTTTTACTGCTGGGACCACTGAGAGCAGGGACCCCCAAAGTGAACGGATTAGCAGGTCAAGCATGTGTTCTGCCAGTCCATTCATCTCTATGAGATCTGCACGAGCACTGTTCTTGGCGATCTCCAGCAGTGTCATAAAGATGAATAAAGGGGACCCTGCAAGTTGTGGTTAGACCCCCAGTAATCTATTCTGTGGGTAGGGGATTACTTCAATATACAGGAATACCCCTTTAAGTGTAAATTGTAATAAAGAGGTAGTACTTAAAAGAACATGAAAGTGATACTGGAACCCGTGAGTAGGTTACATTGCGTTATCTTGCGAGAATGAGGAATTGAAGCTGGTATAACTTTGAAGGGGGCACCCCCTCCTCGTCTGAAGTGAAAAAATAGTGAGGTAAGTCTGCATTATAAAAAAAATGTTCACATATTTGAAATATGCCTCCCAGTACTTTTCACTCCTGGATGCCTTCATGCCGTTTTGTAACAAATGCACCTAATGTTTTGTAAAAAAAAAATAAAATGCATATTGATTCCTGTTTATGGCGGCTAAAAGTGTGACCCAAGCAATACCTTTGTTACATATTAAGAGTTCATACATGTCACTTATGTGAATAACCTGCAGTGAATGGCTGTATTGGTGATATCTCAACACCTTTGAGGTCACCACCGCTGGCAGTGATTGGATGCAGTGGTCCCATGTTGTGTCAACACTGCATCATTGGAGGATGAAGAACGAAGACCAATGGAGGACCCAGGAATTGTTGGCATGGGATCGGTGGAGGATTGGTAAATAGGTGGCTGGTCAACCCCTTTCCGATATAAACAATTCCACCTGAATCCCATTCATGACATTGGGCATACATATACGCTCTGTCAGGTCTTTAAAGATGGCGCCAACTTTGGAGCGCAGTGGGTACCACAGCCTGCGTGTGTCTGCTGTTTTACACCACAGATACCCCGTGGTAAAGTCTGCGATAAACGGCCAGGAATAGGACTTGCCCTATTATTTGTGAAATGGCCACTTGCAAAAAATACAGATATGTATATGGCCAACTTTTACACTGAGAAACGGTCTATTAAGCACTGGTACATGGCTTACCTGGTGACCTTTGTTAGGCCAGTGCTATTACAGAGGGGGGCACCTCTCTGTAAATCCACTTAGATGCCATGGTTGATATTGACAACTGCATCTGAGATGGCCATTAGAGATGAGCGAGTGCCATTTTCGCGTATTTGCGTACGCATTTTAAAATCGGTATGCTAATCATACGCATATTTTAATCTGTACACAAATGCGTACGCATAGCGTACAAATTTAAAATGCGTACGCATTAGTGTACAGATTAAAATATGCGTATGATTAGCGTACCAACTTTAAAATGCGTATGCGAAAATGGCGCTCGAGCATGCTCGCTCATCTCTAATGGCCATTGCAACAAGTAGTCAACTGTACATTAAATGTTTTATCTGGAAATTTGGTATTGATGGCCTGTCCTCAGGATAGATCATCAGTATCTGATCGGCAGGGGTCCAACTCCTGGGACCCTCGCCAATCAACTGTTCAAAGAGGTTGCAATGTTTCGTGAGCGCCTAGGTCTGTTGCTAGGGCAGTGATGTGGGCACAGCTCCATCCCATTCAAGTGAATGAGGCTGAGCTGCAATTCCAAGCACAGATGCTATAGACTATCTGGCACGGTGAGCTGTGAAGAGACCATAGCGCTCACTGGAGCTCCCTCTGATCCTGAGGATAGGTCATCAATAGCTAGTTCCTGGAAACCTCTTTAATACTCTGCTGTGGTGCAGGAAGTAACTGCTTGTCACACTGTACTGTTACAACACAGTATGGGAAGGGGTTATACTTGCAATGTTATACTTTTTCCAGGATTTCTTTCTGATGTGTGATGTCTACCACTTCAGGACATTTCATGGTTCACTGTGTGTTGCCTCATTTTTACCTCAGAGCATCTGAGCCTTTAGGTGGTTTAGTCTGTGCGTGTGACGTGAACTATGTAACGTGTTTCATGGCATTATTGTGAAAACTTTTTTTATTTTCCAGATTTGCAGTTGCGTTTACGTGTAAGATAAAGGAAGTTGCAGCAAAACATTGGGTGAGGAACTGATTATTTCTTTTCTTGAATGAACATTGTAGTACAGTCATGGCCAAAAGTTTGGAGAATGATACAAATATTAATTTTTACAAAGTCTACTGCTTCAGTTTTTATAATGGCAATTTGCATATACTCCAGAATGTTATAAAGAGTGATCAGCTTAACAGCAATTACTTGCAAAGTCAATATTTGCCTAGAAAATGAACTTTATCCCCCAAAACACATTTCAACATCATTGCAGCCCTGCCTTAAAAGGACCAGCTAACATCGTTTCAGTGATTGCTCCATTAACACAGGTGTGGGTGTTGATGAGGACAGGGCTGGAGATCAATCTGTCATGATTAAGTAAGAATGACACCACTGGACACTTTAAAAGGAGGCTGGTGCTTGGCATCATTGTTTCTCTTCTGTTAACCATGGTTATCTCTAAAGAAACACGTGCAGTCATCATTGCACTGCACAAAAATGGCCTAACAGGGAAGAGTATCGCAGCTAGAAAGATTGCACCTCAGTCAACAATCTATCGCATCATGAAGAACTTCAAGGAGAGAGGTTCCATTGTTGCCAAAAAGGCTCCAGGGCGCCCAAGAAAGACCTGCAAGCGCCAGGACCGTCTCTTAAAAGTGTTTCAGCTGCGGGATCGGGCTACCAGCAGTGCAGAGCTTGCTCAGGAATGGCAGCAGGCAGGTGTGAGTGCATCTGCACGCATTGTGAGGCGGAGACTCTTGGAGCAAGGCCTGGTCTCAAGGAGGGCAGCAAAGAAGCCACTTCTCTCCAGAAAAAACATCAGGGACAGACTGATATTCTGCAAAAGGTACAGGGAGTGGACTGCTGAGGACTGGGGTAAAGTCATTTTCTCTGATGAATCCCCTTTTTTGATTGTTTGGGACATCTGGAAAACAGCTTATTCGGAGAAGACGAGGTGAGCGCTACCACCAGTCTTGTCTCATGCCAACTGTAAAGCATCCTGAAACCATTCATGTGTGGGGTTGCTTCTCAGCCAAGGGAATCGGCTCTCTCACAGTCTTGCCTAAAAACACAGCCATGAATAAAGAATGGTACCAGAATGTCCTCCGAGAGCAACTTCTCCCAACCGTCCAAGAGCAGTTTGGCGATCAACAATGCCTTTTCCAGCATGATGGAGCACCTTGCCATAAAGCAAAGGTGATAACTAAATGGCTCAGGGAACAAAACATAGAGATTTTGGGTCCATGGCCTGGAAACTCCCCAGATCTTAATCCCATTGAGAACTTGTGGTCAATCATCAAGAGACGGGTGGACAAACAAAAACCTACAAATTCTGAAAAATGCAAGCATTGATAGTGCAAGAATGGACTGCTATCAGTCAGGATTTGGTCCAGAAGTTGATTGAGAGCATGCCAGGGAGAATTGCAGAGGTCCTGAGGAAGAAGGGTCAACACTGCAAATATTGACTTGCTGCATTAACTCATTCTAACTGTCAATATAAGCTTTTGTTACTCATAATATGATTGCAATTATATTTCTGTATGTGATAAAAACATCTGACAAACACACATAAAAACCAGAGGGCAGCAGATCATGTGAAAATATAATATTTGTTTCATTCTCAAAACTTTTGGCCATGACTGTATACTCCCACAACTCACCACTGAAATTGTCAAGGAAAGAGAGGAATCTGATTGTGAGGACCAAAGACAGACTTTGTTTGGTCGAGTTTGCTCTTGAGAAATTATTTTGATGTACATAAAAAGTTTTATTGACAGCTTACTTCTTTGCCAGGTTATCAATACTGACACGTCTGTCTTGTGTTCTGGCAGTTCACGGTTCTCATTGGGACTCTCTCTGTTCCCATATTATCATAGACCTCAATGCCCATACATACACTTGCATGGCTGTCACTATATGAGTCATTTTAACACTCATGTGAATGGGGAGTTGAGCCAACAAAGTTTCTTTATACTGGTGCTGGACCTGGAGGACATGGAAAAGAAGTTCTATTGTGAGAGGGAATGAATACAGAAAAGCTGAATGCATTAGGATATGCCCCCCCCCCATTGTCTGATAAATGCGGGTCCCACCTCTTGGGCCTGTACCTACATGTAGAACGGACTCCTGAAGATTGTGGAGGGCGCTCTGTGCATGAACAGGCCGCCCTCCATTCATTTCTATGGGGCTGCCGAAAATAGCTGAGCTCTGGCTCAGCTATTTCCGTCAGCCCCATAGAAATGAATGGGAGTGGTGACCGCGCAAGCGCAGTGCACTCCCATTCAATCCTATGGGGAGCGTGCTTGGCGGTGGCTGGACCCCGGAAAATCCGTGGCCCTTCGGCCATCACCTTCCCCGTTCCATTCTCAGTGTACCTTTCAGACAATGGGGGCATGTCCTAGCGATACGCCCCCTTTGTCTGAGATGGGAATACCCCTTTAAGCTAGCCATACACAGTCTATAGCTGTCAGCCAAACAAGCAGCCGAGACCTATCTCTCCCTAATCCCCCATACATGTTCAGCAGAGTTTATAAGGGGTTGTCAGTGGGGAGAGAGGAGAAATCCACTGCCTGACACCTCTTATGGCAGCTTATTGCCTGGGAGAACAAAGGTGAAAATATTCAGTTCACCAAATCCTTCTCTCCCATTATCTGTCTGGGAGTCGGGAGCTTCCCGAACCTTTTGGCAGAACCTGCTGTTACTTTAAATCTATCCATAGATCCCAGTTCGCCTGAAGGAGGCCACAATAAGTGTCCTTTTGGCCTCTGTCCGGCTGATCTACGTTGGTCTACTTTTTGTTTTTTTGCTGTATGGAATTGCGCAGTCTACTGAGGCATGTAATACACAAACATATCCAACATAGTATACGTGTCTTATCATGGGAGCCTATGAGCGACAGATGTGGTTGTGTGTGCATACAGTGACACCGTTAAGTAATCGGGAAACACAGTGCACCTTTATACAAGAGATATAGTGAAAAATATACCGGGGGATGGGGCTGGGTGTTCGGGCCCAACATTCATTAAGGGAATAGCATTGCATACTATCTTGAAAAATGTGTTTTTTAATCACCAAAGTTCTGGTTAAAATTGAAACGGTTCACCTAAGATCCTCTCCATGTCCTGATTTAGGTGTACACCTCTTTTACTGCTGTTTGTGATAAATGAGCGTTTTATGGGCAGCGGCGTGCCCGTCTGCCGCACATTTATCCTCAGATACTGATGCTTCCCATTAGCCTCGCTGTGAATGGAGAGAAAAGTTGTCAGCGAGCGTGGAGCTTACTGATGTATGAATTATGTTCTGTTTTCCGTAGTAAAAACTTTCCTTTTTCATTATTTCGTAGCCCCAAGCATTATCTAAGATACACATCCAGCCTCAAGGTAAGATTTTCCAGCGATATTAAATGTGCTGAGCGACACGAATGTTTTACAATGGCATCACTTTTAACAACTTCTAAACTTCCCATTTTGCTAGGCAAGGAAGTTCTGGTGATGCAGTCTGTATGTGCTCGTAAAAGCTCCTATTCGCCAGTCGCACAACGCCATTATCCTAACAGATTATCAAAATTTGCTTTTTATGATGCGTCTGTTATTGAAATGTGAGGCAGCGTGAAATGGTTCAGACTTTGTTTCCCCGAAGCAAGGACTGATGTCTTCAAACATGTTCTGGGGCTAAAATCTCACAAATGTAATCATCAGTAATAGGGTTGCACGATATATCGAAAACTCGGTACGGTTTCGGTACCTAGTGCGGTACCGAAGCTCGATACCGAGTTTTCTTGCAGTCCGATACTTAGAACATGGCGCGCGCATCACTTTAATGTGTTGCCCCATGTTCTAATATCTGCCTGCCGCGCTGCCAGGGCCCCCGCACCCCCCTCAGATCAGCCCACCCAGGTCCTAGCCACTTAAAAAAAAAAATCATACTTACCTGTTCTGGCCGCCGCTGTCCTCACTGGTTCCGCGCTCCACCGTCTTCCCTGGCGCGCACTATGACCTGACGCAGCGTCAGGTCATAGTGAGCGCCGGCAGGCAAGAGAGTGGAGCGGGGAACCTGAAGGACAGCGGCGGCGGCCAGAACAGGTAAGTATGATTTTTTAAAAGTGGCTGGGTGGGCTGATCTGAGGTCTGAGGGGGGGGCACAACTCGCTGACCTGAGGTCTGAGGGGGGCACATGGGGGCACAAGAGGCTGGTCTGATGGGGGCACAAGAGGCTGGTCTGATGGGGCACAAGAGGCTGACCTGAGGTCTGATGGGGGCACAAGAGGCTGACCTGAGGTCTGATGGGGGCACAAGAGGCTGACCTGAGGTCTGATGGGGGCACAAGAGGCTGACCTGAGGTCTGATGGGGGCACAAGAGGCTGACCTGAGGTCTGATGGGGGCACAAGAGGCTGACCTGAGGTCTGATGGGGGCACAAAGGTGACCGAGGCCTGATGGGGGCACAGAGGCTGACCTGGGCCTGATGGGGGCACAAGAGGCTTGACCTGAGGCCTGATGGGGGCACAAGAGGCTGACCTGAGGCCTGATGGGGGGCACAAGAGGCTGACCTGAGGCCTGATGGGGCACAAGAGGCTGACCTGAGGCCTGATGGGGGCACAAGAGGCTGACCTGAGGCCTGATGGGGGCAAAGAGCTGACCTGAGGCCTGATGGGGGCACAAGAGGCTGACCTGAGGCCTGATGGGGGCACAAGAGGCTGACCTGAGGTCTGATGGGGGCACAATGTGTAGATCTGAGATTTATTATCCCTGTACGGTGACATCGCTGTGTTTATTATCCCTGTACGGTGACATCACTGTGTTTATTATCCCTGTACAGTGACATCGCTGTGTGTATTATCCCAGTGCAGGAAGAGGTAAGTGGTCCGTGTTTGTGTGTTTGTTTCTATTTTTCAGGGTCGTGAATGCAGAGGACTACGTCGGATTCGGTGGACTACGTCGGACCAGCTTTTTTTTTTTTTTTTTTTTTTTTAAATAAAATGGTCAAACAGGGGTCTGGGGGAGTGTTTATTTCAATAAAATGTTTTTATACTTGTGTGTGTGTATTTTTTTTTTTTACAATACTACAGTTTTAGTAATTACGGCTATCTACAGACGGCCCTGATTACTAATACTGGGCTTAGTGCTTGCCGGTATGGCAGGCCAGCACTAACCCCAACATCTATTACCATTCGGCACCCACCGCCACCCCAGGGGTGCCGGGAAGAGCCGGGTACCGCGCAGGACCGGACCTTCTAAATTGAGGGTCTGGCTCTGGGGCGGCTGCAGGCTGGTACCATTAGGCTGGGAAGGGCCAATAACCGTGTCCCTTCCCACCCTGGTAGTGCCAGGCTGCCGCTGCTGGTTGTATCTGGCTGGTGAAGGAAAAAAGGGGGGGACCCCACGCCATTTTTTTTTTCAAAAATTTCATAATTTAAAAAAAAAGGCGTGGGGTCCCCCC
The DNA here is from genome assembly GCA_900303285.1 of Rhinella marina. Lineage (NCBI taxonomy): Eukaryota > Metazoa > Chordata > Amphibia > Anura > Bufonidae > Rhinella > Rhinella marina. The sequence goes on along the minus strand of ONZH01028412.1, from coordinate 88,102 downwards.
TTTTTTCCTTCACCAGCCAGATACAACCAGCAGCGGCAGCCTGGCACTACCAGGGTGGGAAGGGACACGGTTTATTGGCCCTTCCCAGCCTAATGGTACCAGCCTGCAGCCGCCCAGAGCCAGACCCTCATTTAGAAGGTCCGGTCCTGCGGGTACCCGGCTCTTCCCAGCACCCCTGGTGGCGTGGGTGCCGAGGTAATAGATGTTGGGGTTAGTGCTGGCCTGCCATACCGGCAAGCACTAAGCCCAGTATTAGTAATCAGGGCCGCTGTAGATAGCCATAATTACTAAAACTGTAGTATTGTAAAAAAAAATACACACACACACACAAGTATAAAACATTTTATTGAATAAACACTCCCCCAGACCCCTGTTTGACCATTTATTTAAAAAAAAAAAAAAAAAGGCTGGTCCGACGTAGTCCACCGTATCCGATGTAGTCCTCTGCATTCACGACCCTGAAAAAATAGAAAACAAACACACAAACACAGACCACTTACCTCTTCCTGCACTGGGATAATACACACAGCGATGTCACTGTACAGGGATAATAAACACAGTGATGTCACTGTACAGGATAATAACACAGTGATTCACCGTACAGGGATAATAAACACAGTGATGTCACCGTACAGGGATATAAACAGTGATGTCACGTACAGGAATAACACAGTGATGTTCACTGTACAGGGATAATAAACACAGTGATGTCACAGTACACCTGTGCAAACAAGGCCTGGGGGGACCAAGATAAGGCTAGGGGCTACACTGAAAAGGGCCAGTGGTGCACAGATAAGGGGTAAGGGGCAGGGTCACAAGCAAGGTCCTGGGGGGAAGGGGGGGGGGGTGAGGGGTGCACAGATAAGGGCCAGGGTGGCGCACACAGGGGGCAGCAGAGACGACAACCAGAGAGGCACAGACAAAGAGGGAGTGGGGCACAGATAAGGGCCCAGGGGGCTCAGACCAGGAAGAGGCGTACAAAGACAAGGGTCAGATCCCAGGGGTGCAGACAGGGGCCAGGTAGGCACAGCCAAAGGGGCACAGATAAGAGCCAGGGGCTGCATTGAAAGGGCCAGGGTGGTGCACAGAGCAGGGTCAAAAGCAAGGTCGGGGGGGGTGGGGGGCGCACAGATAAGGGCCAGGGTGGCATTAATAGGTTCTTCTTTATTTTGGCGAGGTATCGTATCAGTATCGAGTATCGTGATACTTTTGTACGTATCGGTATCGAACTCAAAATTCTGGTATCGTGACAACCCTAATCAGTAATATACACTGAAAATACAAGGGGGTTAACTCCCTATAGGCCACGGTGTCTAGACGAATAGAAGTAAACCGGAAAGACGCCATTTATCATTGGGATATGTTATTTATTAGTCTTTGATTTATTGCACCTTCGAAAAGTACATTCAAATTTAGCTTCTTGTCTCAGGAGTTCCCTCTATGGACAAGCAGCCGGCAGAAATGCCATTCTACAGGTATCAGCTTCGGTAGAGAGAGTATCAAAATTTGAATGCAATAAAAAAAAAAGCCCCAGCCCATTGTGTAAAAAATCGGCCTCTTTAATCCTGTATGTGTTTTTTTTTTTTTTTTTTTTTTTTTTTTTTTAAATTTTTTTAAGTTTTTAGGGTACAGCCACTGAAGGCTTAGTTTCCCACAATTCTGCAGCATACAAAGATTGAATGAAATCCACAGTAGATATCCACAGCGTATATTTAAAATCTACTCTGCAGATGAATTTATGCAGCAACATTTTTAATTTTTTTTTTTTGCAGTGTGGATGAAATTTCATTCATCAGATCTGCGGTGTATCCTTCCCATGTGGAAATACCTATAGGGTACGGCCTCATGTGAAAGGTCCACTGTCTGCTAGATTTAATGCTGCAGATTTTTTTTCAGCAGCATGTGGATGAGATTCTGGATTAACCTCACGCTAATCCTCATCGTGTTCGGTTTTGGTTTCATTTCATATTTTTGTGCAAAATAAAATTGCAGTTGTTTATCAGTCGATGCTCATTAAAGGGGTTGTCCCAAAAATATTCTTTTAAATTTTTCAAACCAGCACCTGGATCTGTGTTATTCAATAAAATCTATCTGTATAGCGCCACCTGCTGTTAGTTCTTTTCCCAATTTCTCTGTCCACCTTGCTGAGGGGGGTCACACATGCTGAATCCCATCCAACTGCCACCCATCCTATCTCCTGTTAGATGCTGTGACTCTCACAGAGAGAGAGAGAGAGAGCGGCAACAGAAAAGAGATACCCCTGAGAAAGGACATGCCCCTAAATGAATCTAGGGTAGCAATGAAGTCTGGATCCATGTGAGGTGCAGGGTTGGTTCTAGCTTTCTTTAGGAAGCTATTATCATGTACTGTATAATGTATGGTTTTAATTTTTTACATTAATCATGGGATAGCCCCTTATAAGGGCATCTGTCAGCAGATTTGCACCTATGAAACATGATCACTGCCTGACCCTGATATGTGTATTAACCCCTTAGCACTGCCTCTGTTTAATGTGCTTAGGGGCTAAGCCCTCTCTAGACCACGGGTGTGAGCTGTACATTGCAGCTGACACTATGTAGGCACAAGACTACTCCACTTCGGTAGTGCCATGGCAGCCAAGGGTTTATTGAGGACCCCCAGGTATGCCATCTTGGTGCATTTTTCTCTCATGTTACCATGGCCTCAGGTTACAATATTTTCAACATACAGTGTTCTGTCCTGGGCCACAACATACAGTGCGGTTCTACATATAAGGACACATGCCAATTGCGTTCCGCAATGCACAGGCACTGACTGTAGGGCCGCCATATGCGGACGCAGGACCCATTCACTTTAATGGGGTCTGCGATCCGCATGGTACGGTCCACACTGCAAAAAAGTAGTGCAAGAGGCACGGACGGAAAACCCTGTTAATGGGTGCACATCCATGATGCGGTGCACAAAAACCGTGCCCGTATATTGCGGACCTGCGTTTCCCATTTGTTGTGTAAAGGCTCATGCACACAAGGGTTGTTTTTTTTTTTTTTTCCTCATCCGATCCACATTTTATTCATGTCAGATGTGGGGCCGCAAAAGATGCGGACAGCATGCTGTGTGCTGCCCGCATCTTTATGTCCATTCCGTGGCAAATGTGGCAACATGTCCTGTTCTTGTCTGGACAAGGATAGGACTGTTCTATAGAGGGCAGCAGGTTCCATTGCTCTAAATGCGGATCGCGTGTGGCTGGTAGCCATGTTTTCCCCTCACCCATGACGGCACCCATGCGACTAGGACCTCCCATCCAGGACAGGAAACCTGCTGAGATAAAAAGGTTCACACCCACAGCACACCTCAGTTTTTAGGTTTCCTGTCCTCCGGATAGGATGTTCCTAGGTGGCTTTTAAGCTCCTAGCCTGCTATTTTCTTTTTTTTTTTTTTAGGTTCACACAGGGAGCTGTGGAGGGCCCAGGTCTACTAACCGTAACGGGGCCTATTCCAGGCAGCGTAAGTCTTCACAGGAAGCAGTGGCCAAGTCTGCCTTCCTCCTGTCTCCTCCCTCCTCTCGGGGAGCCGCTGTGGCCGTGTTCAGGCGGCTTCCGGTCCGGGCGGTAGGGTTTCTGCTTCCTCCAGGAATGGCAGCTGGATTCCTTTTTGGGGTCTGCGCATGCGCGTGTTGCCGCGCTCACGTGACCGGAGGCGAGTTCTGGCGTCTGTCGTCACTTCCGGTCACGTGGGCGGAAGTGGGGACCCGGCTTTCTGGATTAGGAATCAGGGCCAGTAGGTTAAAAGGAGGCCGGGCGCGCTACAAATCGGCACAGGAGAAGGCAGCCAGCTCACAGCGATCGCACACAGTGCTGTGCAGGACCGGTATCCTGGTTAAAGATGTCGGATCCGGTTGATGGTGGACGCGCCGACCCTTTGGAATCCTTGAGACCCCCAAGTCCGGTACTGGGCAAGGATTGGGAAAACACACCTTTCGTTTATGGTGAGATCCATTCTAATTCTATTTGGGTTGTTGTTTGCTTTTGTATTTTAGGTAGCAAAACCCCCAAGAAAGTGGCGTGTAAATCTAAACACAAGGAATGCAGTGGCTGTAAAGTTCCGTTACCCGCTTCATATTTAAAGCCCTTATGTCAGGGATGCATTGAGAAGCTAGTAATGGAGGAATCTCAATCCTTATCTAAAACCATTAAGGCTCTAGTCAAGTCTGAAGTCAAATCTTCAATTAGATCTTTAAAAAGATCTCGACCACAGTCCCCAGAAAAAGTCATGCTCATGGGAGACACGGATTCTGACATTTCTGACGGAGAAATCCCTTCCAGTCAAAATATTTCAGAAGATTACTCATCCTCTGATGAGGAAGCGGCAGGTAAAGCTCTTTTCCCGGTAGAGGACACAGAGCTACTACTAAAGGCGGTTAAAGCTACTATGCAATTAGAAGACTTCAAGCAACCCAAATCCGTAGCTGATCAAGTGTTTGAAGGTTTAGCTCCTAAGCACCGCAGAGTATTTCCGGTTCATAGAAATATGGACGCTCTAATTAAAAAGGAGTGGAAAAATCCCGACAGAAAATTTTTTATTCCCTCTTCTATTAAAAGGAAGTACCCTTTTGAAGAGACGGTGTCTGAAGTCTGGGACAAAGCCCCCACAGTGGACGCCCCGGTAGCTAAAATAGCTAAGAAGTCTGCTCTCCCCTTTGAGGACTTAGGTTGTCTAGGTGATCCGCTAGATAAAAAAGCGGATATATATTTGAAAAGGGCCTGGGAATCAGCTTCTACTAGTTTAAGACCAGCCATTGCAGCCTCTTGGGTTTCCAGATCTCTCAAGCTGTGGTTGAATCAGTTGGAGGCTCACATTAAAGACAAGACACCTCGAGACGAACTTCTTTCATCTCTACCCACCTTTATTAAAAGCTGCGGATTTCCTAGCAGATGCCTCCACTGATTCCGTCAGGTTCTCAGCTAGAGCAGCAGCAATGTCTAACGCTGCCAGGAGGGCCATATGGCTTAGATCCTGGAAGGGGGATCAGGGGTCTAAAGCTAGATTGTGTGCGGTGCCTTGTGTGGGTTCAAGGCTCTTTGGCCCCTCCTTGGATGAGATTCTTGAAAGAGCCTCAGACAAGAAGAAAGGATTCCCTCTTCCTCAAAAGCCCCCATTTTTTCGTAGGCCTGCTACCAATTTTCGTAGACAAAAAGGAAGACAGGCAGACAAGAAAGACTCCAGATTCCCTAGGAAAACTTCCGGTTTTCTATTCAAGCCTCAGGACAACAGGCCAAAGGATAAGCAGCAATGACGCCAGGTGTCAGGTGGGAGGAAGACTATCCACTTTCCTTCCAGCCTGGAATCAGATAACTCAAAACAAATGGGTGTTAAGTGTGATAAAGGATGGGTATCAAATAGAATTTGTTTCCCGTCCTCCAGATTCTTTCGTATGTACCAAGACCCCTTTAGATCCTCAAAAAAGAGAGGCCCTAGAATTAGAAATGTTATCCCTGTTAAACAAGGAAGTAGTCTGTGTTGTACCAAAAGAAGAAAAGGGAAAAGGGGTGTACTCCCCACTATTCATGGTAAAAAAGCCAAATGGTTCCTACCGGGTTATACTAAACTTAAAAAAGTTAAACAAATCACTAAAATACAAAAAATTTCGTATGGAAACCATAAAGTCTACTACAAATCTCCTCTTCAAGCACTGCTGGATGGCAAGTATAGATCTGGAGGACGCATATTATCATGTGCCTATTCATCAGTCCTCCCAAAGGTTTTTAAGAACCGCGGTCTGGATAAAAGGAGAATGCCTACATCTGCAATACAAGGCCCTTCCCTTTGGGATTTCTCAAGCCCCAAGGTTGTTCACCAAAATAGTGGCGGAGATGGCAGCCTTCTTAAGACTGAAAAGAATCGCCTTGGTACCATACCTGGACGACTTCCTTATTTTTTCTCACTCAGAGGACGGCCTACTAAAAGATATAGACTGTCTATGCAATACCCTGAAACACTTGGGGTGGAAGATAAATCAACACAAGTCAAATCTGATTCCATCACAAACCTGTGTTTTTTTAGGAATTCTGTGGGACTCATGTCAAGAGAAAAACTTCCTAACATGGAAGAAAAAGGAACATATCATCCAGCAAGTTCAGCTATTGTTCCATTCTTATCTATGTACCATCAGAATAGCCATGTCAGTGCTAGGCCTGCTAACCTCGGCCATTCCGGCAGTATCCTATGCCCAGATTCATACAAGGGATCTTCAAACAGATATCCTAAGGGTTTGGGATGGCTCCCCCAATTCTTTAGACAAGAATTTTCACTTGACGTCTGTAGCCCGTGTTTCCCTGTTATGGTGGACGAATCCATTAAATCTAGACAGGGGAGTTCAATGGAACAGTCAAAATCAAGTTATCTTGACCACAGATGCCAGTTCCTGGGGTTGGGGGGCTCATTCTCAGGGCAGAGCTTGGCAGGGCAGATGGGATCTGGAGACAAGGTCCAAGTCTTCAAATTTCAGGGAGTTGAAGGCGATTCTGATGTCCCTTCAGATAGCTCTTCCCTTAATGATGGACAAACAGATTTCCATTTACTCGGACAACTCCACCACGGTGGCGTATATAAATCACCAAGGGGGTACCAGAAGTCCATCTCTCCTAGGTCTGTCAAAAGTAATCTTCTCCATTGCAGAACAAAGGGGTCTGTCGCTATCAGCTGTCCACCTAAAGGGAAAAGAGAATTCACTGGCGGATTTTTTAAGCCGTACCTCTCTCAGGCAGGGAGAATGGTGCTTGAACGAGGAAGTTTTTCAGTTACTAGTCGAGAGATTTGGTCCCCCCTCTATAGATCTTTTCGCTACCAAGACAAACAGGAAGGTAGAAAGGTTTTTCTCCCTCAATGTGTGGGATGGTCCTCTGGCTTTAGATGCTCTAGCTCAGGATTGGAGCAGAGAAAGGGGGTATGCCTTCCCCCCCTTCTGCCTTCTCCCCAGAGTTCTGAGGAAGGTAGAGAGGGAGGGGGCATCTATAATCCTAATAGCCCCCTTTTGGCCCAAGAGAGCCTGGTTCTCGTCTCTTCTGAAGCTGGCGGCTCTTCCTCCATGGCCCCTTCCACTCAGAGAAGATCTCTTAATGCAGGGTCCCTTGTTTCACCCCAATCCAGGGATCCTCCAGTTGTCGGCCTGGATATTGAAAGGCAGGTCTGGTACAGAAGGGGGCTATCTGTGTCAGTAGTCTCCACTCTGTTGAAAAGTAAAAAGCCTGTTACCTCTAGAAAATATCTTAAAGTATGGAATACTTTTTCAGTTTTTCTAGGCACTAATCCTGATCCTTTAATGTCTCCTGACATTCCAAAGATTCTAGAGTTTCTGCAGGCAGGCCTTGAAAAGAATTTAAAAGCCTCTACCCTCAAAGTCCAGATTGCCGCCCTAAGCTATTTTTTGATTTTAAACTAGCAGATCATCCTTGGATCAAAAGATTCTTGACAGCCGCTTCCAGGCTTCACCCCAGCCTGAGACCCCTGTCTCCTCCTTGGGACCTTAATTTGGTTCTTTCTGCGCTTTGTCAAGATCCATTTGAACCAATAGATAAGATCTCTATTAAAATTCTCTCCTCAAAGATGTCCTTTCTTTTGGCTGTTACCTCAGCTAGAAGAGTATCTGAAATCAATGCCTTCTCGGCCTTCCCTCCATATACGACCATACTAGAGGATAAAGTCATTATTAGGCCTCTTGATTCCTTTCTACCTAAGGTAGTCTCTGATTTTCATCGTAGCCAGGATGTCGTTCTTCCTTCCTTTTGCCCCAACCCAACTAATGATTTGGAAAGGAGATTCCATTGCCTTGATGTTAGGAGATGTTTGTTGGCATACCTTGGGGCTACTGCTTCCTGGAGGATAGATGAGAATCTTCTTATCCAATTCAGTGGTAAATCTAAGGGGCATAAGGCCTCTTCCAGAACTATTGCCCGATGGGTCAAAGATTCTATTATTATGGCCTATTCCTCCCAGAATCTCACTCCCCCTTCGGGGTTTGGTGCTCATTCCACTAGAGCAGTTGCGACATCCTGGGCAGAGAAAGCGGAGGCTTCTCTGGCCCAAATTTGCAGAGCAGCTACTTGGAGCTCTCCGCATACTTTTTTCAAGCATTATAGACTAAATCTGAATTCTGATGCATCCTTTGGGAGAAAGGTACTGCAGGCTGTAGTCCCTCCCTAATTTTTTTTGATTAATAGTTCATTCTCGCATGGGTGCCGTCATGGGTGAGGGGAAAACAAGAATTGCTTACCGTAATTGTTTTTCCGGAAACCCATGACGGCACCCCTAAAATTTTTCCCGTCCCATTAATGAAAGAATATTATTATATTATGTTATGGTGATTTTGTTTCTGAGGGACTTCCCTCTACTTTTTTTGATGGGGATGTAATTTACCGTACTGGTTCCCTTCTCTTTAATTTTTTTGTTTTATCTCTTTCTTTGGTGAAAGTCACGCCTCCGGAGGTGGGTCATTTTATATCACTGAGGTGTGCTGTGGGTGTGAACCTTTTTATCTCAGCAGGTTTCCTGTCCTGGATGGGAGGTCCTAGTCGCATGGGTGCCGTCATGGGTTTCCGGAAAAACAATTACCGGTAAGCAATTCTTGTTTTCCGGATTCAAAATTTGCGGACTGCAAAAACACCAACGGTCATGTGCATGAGCCCTGAAAATTACAGACAGTAAAATAATAAATATAATTGGCTTCTTCATGCCCAAAAAAGTCCAAGCTATTCAAATATCAGATTTGCAAAGAAAGACTGCAAGCACTGGATATATAAACTAATGCTATAAAAATGAATCAGAGGTACTTGGCAAATATATTTTAGTCAGAATTATTTGTATCCATCTACCACGGCAAGATGACCTCTTTCAGATGGGACCCTGCTCTATAATGACTCCTCTCTTTTAGAAGATACGGTTCAGTTCTAAAAATGAAAATACAGTAGCCTTACAAAATGTAACCATTCTTTGCAGTATCTAATGATGAAAAGACATACACAGACATGCCAAAAGCATCTGACAAATTTTCACAAAGTCTATTTTGTGTGTTACTTTAGGAATTCTAACCATGCCAAGTGTATCGTTTGATTTTGAAGCCTTTCTTCACAATGCAGGTAAGTAATGACTCACATACAGTGGGGGGAAAAAGTATTTAGTCAGCCACCAATTCTGCAAGTTCTCCCGCTTAAAAAGATGAGAGAGGCCTGTAATTGACATCATAGGTAGACCTCAGCTATGAGAGACAAAATGAGAAAACAAATCCAGAAAATCACATTGTCTGATTTTTAAAGAATTTATTTGCAATTATAGTGGAAAATAAGTATTTGGTCAATAACAAAATCTTCTACTGACGGCGAAAAGATGATTAGGTTGTCGTACAGGAATTCTCCATACTTTATTAGGGACAGGCTTGGGTCATCTGCAGTCTTGAAGGAAAGGTCAAATCCCCTGTCGCTCAGCCTGCGAAAAAAGAGTGAGTGCGTCTCCCGCAGGAGAGATCTGCATGACCAGCGATGAGACTGGACGTGAATTTCTTACCATGAAGGAGGAAATTTAACATAATTTGAACACCACAGACAACTGAGTATAAAGTGAAGTCTCCTATTTTGGGACTTATCCAAAATTGCATTGACAGTGACAATATAGCAAAATTTTGTTCAACCACTTAATTTCTTTAACAGCTTCTAATTATGTGGTGCGTTTTGTGGTCTTGTGCGTCTTATAGTCCAAATATATGGTATACAATTGCATAGATTGGAAGACTTGTGTCTGTCAACCTTTCTTAGTAGTAGTAAGTCAAAATGTTGTTTAAAGGGAAAGTGTTATCAGAAAAAGACCTAGGGGCACATTTATTAAGAACTGCATCTTAGACCCATCGCTGGCAGTGGATCCACTAAAGTTATGAGGAGGCGCAGGCCTCTCCAGAACTTTGGCACATCCAGCACCAGCTCTAAATGTAAGAGCTTCCTTGTTGTCTGTTGTCATTTAGACATTTTTATGCACCTAAAACAGGCATAGAAAATGATGAATAAGACCGGTCTGCTGGTGCGTCCCATTCTCCGCCCACGCCATGCCCAAAATGTTAGACTTGGCATGAACCCCCTCCCCATTGTTTAAATCATGGTTTTTATGTTTAAAATATGTTTAAATATTTTTTTATGGTGTTATTTTTAATTTTCCCTGCCAACATCTGTATTTAAACAAAAAACATAAAATCCTGCATGTTTTGCACTGCCCACTATGTCTAAAATTGGCGCCTCTTCTTGGTCTGTATAAATCCCTTTAATGCAGTTACCTGCTTATCTGTCATTCTAATCCTGCCTGTAATGATATCACCTCTGTGTATAGATCAGGATCCACCATTCACAATAGGTGATGGTCAGAGCTTATCTCTTCTTTGCATGTACAATGACCTCTGCACAGGTCACAGAGACTAGAAGACTCCACCATGGAAGTTAATGAGGTCCCCACCTGACCATTGTGTCTATCGACCACAATGGTAAAGCAATAGATATATATATATTTTTTTTATTGCTTTGTAAATGCTGTTAAGGACAGCTCAGGCGAGATGGCCGCCCCCATAATCATGTTCAGGAACTAGAATAAAAAAAATCTACAATTAGAAAATAAAAAACAGATTAGATAAAAAGGATGTGTATCACTATCTGGTTTTAACTGACAGACAAAATTTTTGGTGACACATTTCCTTTGGGGAACATAGAGGGCAACCTTAGTGGTGAATGGGGCTGTTTGAGGGCACCTCTTGGGTATATAATACTGACACAGAAGAGCCAGCCGTGCAGAGATTAAAAAGCCTTCCTTCAGAGGTGGAGAATAGACTAATTGGGAAAGTGTTACGCCATGGAAAAACCCTTTGTCTTCAGATTAATCCTGAAAACCTCAAGTCTGCCAAAACCCCAGCTTTCTAAAATGAATGAAGATGTTAAAGCCATTGGATTTAGCATCTCGCAGTCTGTCACGCTAGTATTCCTATTGTGTAAAAAAAAAAAAAAAAATGAGCCATGCTCGTCACGTTGGTAAGTACATGTCATTATTCAGTACCTGTGTCCTACTTTACATCTTAGCAACGTCGGCCTGTGACATCCCGCACAAATCCCAGCCTATGATATTACCGTTTATGTATTGTAAGAACCATCCAGACAGAAAATATCATCCCTGTGGCTGGCGTGGATTAACATTCTCTTTTCTTGTGAGGACACGGAACTTGGATCGGTTACAGTAAAGACAAATTTGAATTAATGCCTCTTTGGCATCTGTCACCTCGGCTTTTGAAGAAGATTTATATGAGAAGAAAAGAGGATAGGCGCCTTACATGTGCGTTGTCTGGGGAAATTACTGGAAAAGAAGCTGAGATCTCTTCTCTTAGTATTCTTTACAGTTATTTTTGTCATATAAACTTAATAAGGTTGTGTCCTCCTCTGTAGTGGAGGCTCTGTTACTGATTTAGGCAGGCGAACAGCATTGCATGAAATAAAAATCCATTGGTCAGTTATGTTATAGTCTAGAAATGATTACTGCTTTGGTTCTAATTTAGTCTGAAGTCCATAGCGCCAAATCTTTTGATAATTGACATTTTGTTAGGCTACTTTCACACTAGCGTTTTAAAATTCCGGTATTGAGTTCCGTCATAGGGGCTCAATACCGGAATAAAACGCTTCAGTTTTGTCCCCATTCATTGTCAATGGGGACAAAACTGAACTGAAGACAACGGAATGCTCCTGAAAGCATTCCGTTCCGTCTTTAGACCGGAGAACAAACCGCAGCATGCTGCGGTTTGCTCTCCGGTCCAGGCATCCGCACCAAGACGGATCCGGAATGACCCCCAATGCAAGTCAATGGGGGTGGATCCGTCTGGTGTGACCACAATGGTAACCGGATCCACCCTCCATTGACTTTCAATGGAGTTCATGACGGATCCGGCTACACATACACACAATACACACATACAGACATAGACATAAACATAAACATACACAGACATATACACATACAAATACACATACATACTTACATGCACCCCGGCAGGTCTTCAGAGCGTCGGAGGGACAGGACGGCGCGCACAGGTGACGATTCCACCAGGCGCCCAGCAGAGGGCGCTGTGGGGAATCGTCACCTGTGTGAGCCGTCCTGCTTCTCCGTCGCTCTGAAGACCTGCCGGGGGCATGTAAGTATGTATGTGTATTTGTCTGTGTATATGTGTGTGTGTCTGTGTGTGTGTGTATGTATGTACTGTGTGACATGTGTGGGGCCGGAGCGCGGTTCCGGCTCCACACGTGTCGCTGCGGCAGTCCTGATCCGGCAGCACCCTTCACCTGCCGGATCAGGCCTGCCGCTAGTGTGTAAGTAGCCTTAGTAGGGTTTTATGGGACTGTAAAAACTAAGGGGGTCGTTTAAGTCTTAATGTCCCCTATAGCTGGCAGTGGACCAGAGTGCCGAGTGGTGCCGGCCTCTACGTAACTTCGGCAGATCCACCACCGCTTCTAAATGTAAGATGGCCTCTGTATCTTTTTATAGTGACTTTTTTTTTTTCCAGTTCGGTACCTGCATTTTGCTTCTTTAATCCTTTAAATGGAACCGGTCATCTACTTTATGCTGCCCTCACAGAGGGAAGTGTGAAGTAGTAATAAACACTGATTTCAGCAAGATGTCACGTGAAAGCCAATATTAAAGGGGTGGTCAAGCCTGTTTATAGGGCTGGGCGATTAATCAAATTAATTTGATTAATTCGCCAATTGAAAGCCTCACGATTTTATTTTTTAGGAAAATCGTGAACTCGATTTTCCTAACATGGCGCCCGCCAGATAAATAAAAAAAAAAATCTCTCACCTGTCCTGCGCCGCGGCTCCGCTCCGGTGTCCGGCACTCCTCTTCTTCTCCGGGGCCGCGCTGCACTGTCCTGACCGCGTACAGCGTCAGGACGTAGTGCGCGCACTCTGACCTGACACTGCACGCAGTCAGGTGACAGTGCAGCGCCAAGAGAAGAAGACTGAGGAGCGCCGGACCTGGAGCACAGCCGCGGCGCAGGACAGGTAAGGGATTTTTTTATTTTATTCTTATGGTGGCCTAGTGGGCTGTTCTGAGGGCTGAAGGGGGCACTACTGTGGGCTAATCTGAGGTTTCAAGGGGGCACTACTGTGGGCTAATCTGAGGTCTCAAGGGGGCACTACTGTGGGCTATGAGGTCTCAAGAGGGCACTAATGTGGGCTGATCTGAGGTCTGATGGGGGCACACTGGGCTGATGTGGGGTCTGATGGGCACAATGGACTGATGTGGGGTCTGATGGGGCACAATGGGCTGATGTGGGGTCTGATTGATTGGGCACAATGGGCTGATGTGGGGTCTGATTGGGCACAATGGGTTGATGTGGGGTCTGATGGGGCACAATGGGCTGATGTGGGGTCTGATGGGGCATAATGGGCTGATCTGAGGTCTGATGGGCATAGTGGGCTGATCTGAGGTCTGATGGGGGCACACTGGGCTGATGTGGGGTCTGATGGGGCACAATGGGCTGATGTGGGGTCTGATGGGTCACAATGGGCTGATGTGGGGTCTGATGGGGCACAATGGGCTGATGTGGGGTCTGATGGGGCACAATGGCTGATGTGGGGTCTGATGGGGCACAATGGGCTGATGTGGGGTCTGAATGGGGGCACAATGGGCTGATGTGGGGTCTGATGGGGGCACAATGGGCTGATCTGAGGTCTGATGGGGCACAATGAGCTGATCTGAGGTCTGGTGGGGGCACAATGGGGCTGATCTGAGGTCTGATGGGGGCACAATGAGCTGATCTCAGGTCTGGTGGGGGCACAATGGCCTGATCTGAGGTCTGATGGGCACAATGGGCTGATCTGAGGTCTGGTGGGGGGCACAATGGGCTGATCTGAGGTCTGATGGGGGCACAATGGGCTGATCTGAGGTCTGATGGGGGCACAATGAGCTGATCTGAGGTCTGATGGGGCACAATGAGCTGATCTGAGGTCTGGTGGGGGCACAATGGGCTGGTCTGATGGGCACAATGGCTGATCTGAGGTCTGATGGGCACAATGGGCTGATCTGAGGTCTGATGGGGGCACAGTGGGCTGATCTGAGGTCTGATGGGGGCACAGTAGGCTTTTTTTATTTATTTTTTTAATAACATAAGAAAATCGAGATTTAAATCGTGAATCGTCCAAAATTTTTAAAAAAATCGAGGTTTTTTTTTTTGGCCATATCGCCCAGCTCTACCTGTTTATATTGATGACCTGTCCTCTGGATAGGTCATCAATATCTGAACGACGGATGTTGGACGTTCAACACCCAGCACTTCCGCAATCAGGTCTTTGAAGAGGAGGCAGCACTCCATGTGAGCATTGCTTCCTTTCATTACACTACACCCGCAGAACGGGTGCGGGCCCATTCATTTCAGTCAGTTATCAAAAGATGCAGACTGCAAACAGTGTGCTGTCCGCATCCATAGTTCCGTTCCGCGCCCCGCAAAAAAGAGCATATCCTATTCTTGTCGGATTAGCATGCATGTGGAGCCTGCATCCTCTATAGTTAATGGAGGCTGCTATGGCACCTAGTGACTATGGCGTTTAGTGTTAGGTTCTCGTCTTAAAGAGATCGCCTTGATGTAGGGCAGACGGGCACAAATAATTTTTGTACAAAATTATTTGCCAAGAATCTCACATTTACAATGTAGCGCTAGTATCGTGTGGATGGTGAGTATGGCAGTATTATATGTACTCAATTTATTGTCTGTGTTCGCAGAGTGCTGTTGCATTTTTTATGTTTTACTATTCTTGTCCGCAATTGCTTAACAACACACAGCAAAACACTGCGGTCGTGTGAATGCAGCCTAATGAAGAGGAAGCAGCGCTCACATTGTGCACCGCCTCTTCAAACAGCTGATCGGCAGGGGTGCTGGACCCTATTAGTTTATCTATGCATATGTACAAATACTAAATATGCCTGCTTACTATGTATGCCACTGTCTATATGTGACACCCTTTTCAGCCTATTTTTGATTTTTTGAACTGGGGTTATCACCATAACACCTTAGATCATGGTGCCAACTCACTGGCCCTCGGTTCCAAAAACACATAATAGGGTTGCCCCAATCTGGGGAAATTGATGCGACTTATAAACCTCTTTCATGTCATAATATTCATTGGCAGCCTTTATAGTATGTAATCTAATTGATATGATATTCAGCATACTATGACTATGTACATTTGAGCACCCTTGATTGATTTAGTTAGTATTAAGTATTTATTGTTATTTTTCTTTATGCACAAAAGCTTGATGAAGGGCATTATACGCCCGAAACGTTGCCACTGCACCATTGTCTGTGCATAATGTTCGGCTGAGAATTAAAACACTCATCTTCAAATTGCAAATTTGAGTGCTGTCTATTTTCTACGTATAACTTAAATGATGACCCTGAGGTGAAGCAGGATCCTGAACACAGACGTGCACCCACACTTGCCTTGTCTCGGACGAGTGCTGTGACCCCACGTGGAAATATTGGACCCTCGCCCATTGGATATTGATGACCTATATTGTCCCTTTATAATCATTGCATCCCTTGCCTGGAAATGAGTCACTTATTCAGGAGCCACTGCTCTCTCCACTTACCTGCCAATGATTGACAGGCGTCATCTAGGGAGAGAACTGTCAATCAGCAGGTGGGTGGAGAGAGCAGAACCGTGACTCTTCTCAGACAACCATGACTCTTGCAAGCTGTGATGATTATACTGCTTGTTCTCAGCAACCATTTAGCTTATGAGTGACACCCCACTGAAAACAGGGTGTCTGTCACTACTTCATGTGGCCATCACTGAGGACAGCATGAAGTAGATGACAGGTTCCCTTTAAACCTTCAAGAACTCATCACCTACATTAACAATATGGTAGAACAGATTGGAGGCTGTCCTGTTTTTGTGTAGAGACCCGGGAATGTGACATCTGAGGTTTGCTGATAGATCCTCTGCTTTGTTTTCCTGTACAATCAGTGTTGCCTGTCTTTCTGTATTAGGGCCGCTCTTCATTTAGCTGCATCACGTAAGTCATTCCAATCATTATTTAATTCTTAGATATTTTTCCATTAGCAATGTGTTAGTTAACGAACGCTATGCGTTGCTAGTCATCTGAAGTGCTGGCCTATTGCCTCCTAATAAAGAACGAGATGTTTGCTAATCGACGTTTCATAAGCCAAGGCGCTGGTGCTTCTGCTGATTGCTGAGTATGCAGGAAGCTTAAGGCCCTTTTACACGAGCCGATTATCGTTCAAATAATCGTTAAAACGTTCGCATTTGCACCATTATTGTTGTGTATAAACACGGTTAACGATTTAACGACGAACGAGATTTCGTTCGCTTCTCGTTGATCGCATCTTTTGTCCTGCCAATAAATTAATCGTTAATCGTTCGAAAATCTTCCAGTTTAAACGAAAATCGTTTAGTCGTTGGCAGATGGTAATGGGAGGAGTCAATTGTTTATATAGGCGTTATTCATTCTAATTAGTCCAATAGTTCGGCACGTCCCATTAAAATTCCATTGGCTCACGTAGCGACCGGAAATACGTGTCTTCTTCTCGCGTATGAATAGTTTGAATTTCAAACCTGGTTTTATTTCGGCGCGAAGATCTGCTCGTTGTTGCGTTCGTATTTCGTCCTCCATTCTGCTCGCAACTTCATCCGCCATTGTGCTGTGCCATCATTGGCGAAATCTTGTATTTTTGTACAGTAGGAGGTTATGAGGGCGGTTCATGGGTGGTAATTGAACACCTGTAAACACCTACTTCTTTTCACTTTTTAATTCACTCACACCTTTCCCCTTCCCTGTAAGCAATACATCGGTTAATGTAAAAGAAAGGAACGATCGTAATAACGATTATAAAACGACCGAAAGTACGAAGATTGTGAACGACTTCTTTCAATGTAAACGGTATTTACATTGCATCGTTCGATCGTTCGTTAATATACGATTTATCTTTCCGTGTAAAAGGACCTTTAGTCTCCCGGGAAGTTATGAATACAATGCACAATTAACCTGACAGAATGGAGATAAAACAGAATACACAGGACCTTCTATATAGGAGTGTGCACACTGCGCCGCCTCTGCAAGCCAGACGACGCGCAAATAACTTTAAAGCAGAAGCAGCGTTCATACGAGCGCCGCTACCACTTCAAACAGCTGATTGGCGAGGGTGGCAGGAGTCAAATTTTTGCCTATCTAATATTGATAACCAGTCTCAAAGATAGGTCATTAATATTTACTTGCAAGCATACCAGGCTAGGGTACAAAAAAAAAATCAATAAATCAGAGACAAGTCTTTTAAAGGGGTTGTCCGAGTTTTTTTTTTTTTTTTTGTTCTTTGTATGTTTCTACCTAATCAAATATAAAGGCTTTACCACGCACTTACTGCATCTGTAGTGGCTCCTTTCTCAGATTTTACTGAGGGTGACATGACCTGTGATGTCGGCTTCTCTCCCTGCTCTGTTGATGTTTTGTGTACAAGCCTGAGGGGCAGAAGAAGAAGAGGGGCAGAGAGGGGCAGAGATTGTTGTTATTGCAGGTAAACATAGCACCCGAAGAGAACCAGGGAAATGAGGAAATATTATTTTTTTGCCTAAAACTTAGGCTAACTTCTTAGCTTAGTTATATATTGCTGGCCATCAGATTTACAGTGCTATATATATATTTTTTTTTCATAACTCAGACAACCCCTTTAACCCTTACACTCCGGCGCTGGGGCGATGCGGGCACATGGCGCCCGCTCGCAAATGCGTCGGGCGTCATGGCCGGCAAGTCTCTACTGTTTCTTACAGCAGAGACTTGCCGCTACTTACCTGATCGGCGGCGTCTTGCTGGGCCTTTAGATGCCGTGATCACGGCATCTAGTTGCGTCTGAACCCGGAAGCGTACGGGTGGTGTACAGACGCCCCGAGTGGCCAATCGGGGTGTCTGTACACCGTATGAAAACTATAATCCTCGCTGGTGAGGATTACAGTTTTCAAAGTGCAATTCTTATTCTGGCCACTAGATGGCAGGCCAGGATAAGAAATGAGCAATTCTTGGATTTATCTCAGTCTAGTAAATCCCTGATTGCTCATAAAGAAAAAAAAACCCACAATATATTAGCTTATATTTGAGCTTTAAAATAGTAAAAAAATTTTTTTTTTTTAAATGTTAAAAAATATATAAAAAATATATAAAAGTTCAAATCAACCCCCTTTCCTTATAATTAAAAAATAAATACCTAAATAACAATAAATATAGACATCATGGGTATCACCGTGACCAAAAACGCCCGTACTTTTAAAATATAAAAAAAAATTTCCAATACGGCGAATTGTGTGGCGGAAAAAAGCGTCCAAATGGCGATTCGCCGTTTTTTGTCGCTTTTTTTTCTAAAAAATTAAATAAAAAGTGATCAAAAAGTCATACACACCCCAGAATGGTATCAATAAAAACTTCAGATTGCCCCGCAAAAAATGAGTCCCCATACAGCTCCGTACACATAAATACCAAAAAGTTATAGGGGTCAAGATAGAACAAGGAAAAAAAAAGGGCAACTTTCTAATTATTTTATCACTATCAAAATGCAGGAAAAACTATACATATTAGGTATTGCCGGATTCGTACTGACCAGTAGAATGAAAGTAACTGTTCAGTTTTAATGCACATCGAACGCTATAAATAAGAAACCTGTAGAACTGTAGTTGAATACCATTTTTTTTGCAATTTCACCCGATTTGGAATTTTTTTCCCGCTTCCCACCACACCATATCAAATATTAAATGGTGGCGTTGGAAAGTACAACTTGTTCCGCAAAAAACAAGCCCTCATACAGCTATGTGAACAATAAAATAAAACAGTTATGGCTGTTTGAAGGCAGGGAGTGCAAAACAAAAATGCATAACCGAAAAACCTCCGGGAGTCAAAGGGTTAAGGGGCATACAGCTCTGGCCATTAAGAGGTTACATAATATGAAAGCCCCTTGTATCTTGCAGAAAGATACAGAAACAGAAAGAAAATGTTTTTTGGGGTAGAGAAAGAAAAAAAATAAAAAATAACCTTTGAATAATGCGGCAGGGGGGTAGGTGAGGTGAGTAATGCTTCTTTTTTAACCTATTCTGTCCCTTTCTAACAGTTTTTTGAGGTGGCCAACTTTTTGTTTTACTTTTGTTGTCCTCTGTTCAACAGAAAATAATGTTGTGCTTTGTTAACTATATGATTTTAAAGGGTTTGTATGAGGGGAAAAGCATGGCTGCTTGCCTACTCCCCACCTTGAATATGTAAACGACTCTGGCTGTTTCTGAAAGGAAGCAGACATATTTCATGTTGTGACTCTCTAGATAATTTTTTTTCTCTTAATTCTGTTTTCAAGGTTCATGTAAAAACTCATCCCAGCAGATTACCTAAAGATTTTATTGCATTTATTGAATTGGCTGTGTAATAAAACTGTGTTCTGAATTGTAGGGATGATGCATCGCCCAGGAAATACACACATTTTCCTATTAGTTTGTGGCCTCAGAAGAGTTAAAGACCCGCTGTACTTGGTTGAGGCCTTTGCAGGTGAGTTTTCATACATTTTCATGATAATTCGCCCGCCCTACAAAGCTGGAATAGCAGGTGGTGGCTCAGCATGTGTTTTACAGCTTCAGCACGTGTAATTCATGGTCTGTTGTACATAATCAAGAAAGTTTTTCACTCCGATAGAATTTTTCACTTGACCTCTAAAGAGGTTGTCTCCATAGAAATGAATGGGAGCGCACCGCACATGCGTGGCCCAGCTCCCATTCATTTGTATAGAGCTGACGGAAATAGCCGAGCCAGTGCTCGGCTATTTTCGGCGGACCCATACAAATGAATGGAGGGTGGCCGCGCATGCGCGGTGCACCCTCCTTCACTTTCGGGGCCCCGTTCTCGATATAGATGCAGGTCCCAGCGGTGGGACCCGCACCTATAGGACAATGGACATTGTCCAAGATGGGAATAACCCTTTAAAGGGGTTGTCTGGGTTCACCCAGGCAGCCCGCCCTGATGTTAGCATCGAAACATTTCATTCTCCAATGCTCCCCCTTGCCCTGCGCTGGATCATGCAGGGCAAGGGCTTTTTTATTTACAATAACACACTGTCGGGTGGAAGCTTCCGGCCAGCAGTGTGTTTGGTGATGTCACCTGCTCTGATGGGCTGGCTTTAGCGCTGCCCTAGCCATTTTATAGCCATTAGTATAATCAAGGCACATTCAACCTGGAGTTGCCACGCCTCCAGGAATAAACGTACAAACAAACTCACAGAAAAAAAAAGTGGTCTCAAATGGCAGAAAATGCTCAAAAACCCCAATGCTGTAGCGCATTTATAACCGGGGGAACAAATCCCAAACATGTGGCCCGCTGCCGAACGTAATCCCCAGCAAAAAATGCATACAATGGAGGATGCCTGCAGCGGACCACATGTACCACAAAGACATCCTACACAGGGTAGACAAATGTGCGGATGTGACAATCTACATAGAAAAACAATTCACGGAAAATGGTGCACTACAGCGGAAAATGCAGTTGACAATATATGGCTAAACCCTCACTCTGATGTTAAAATGAGACTTTCGCCAATATATCCTTATATCAAAGACATACCGGAGCCCGAGCACCGCGTCGGATGTGACAATTGCCAGTCACTCTGAATTTAAAAGGGTATGTTCTTTATGGGTTCTGGTGTTAGGGTTGGACCCTCAGTGATTTAAAGGGGTTGACCACTTTCGGGTTACTGTTGACCAATGTGTTTGTGAGATGATTATGTGGCACTTGCTAATATAGTATTTTTGGAAATTCTGCACCTTTTTCTATATTTTATAAGGCATGCCCTCTTGTTTGTCAGGTCTTTTGTGCTGTCTACGTAGAGGTCCTGTCCATAAAATGGCTGCTGATGGAAGGTCATGTGACAAGGCAGACCACCACCATGTGATGTCTCCTCTATTCAAAGCCAATGCTCCGGCCATCTGTACTTGTATTGAGGAGACATCACATGGAGGTATTTTGCCTGATCACATGATCCTTCATCAGCAGCCATCTTGTGGACAGGACCTCTGTGTAAACAAGGGAGTATACCTTATAAAATATAGAAAATAGTCAGTTTGAAAACTGGAATATTCCAGGATTTTTTTTATTTCAAAAAGAAAAATATTTAAAATGAAAAACTAATTTGAAGGGGATGTCCACGATTTTGCCATTGATTGCCTATGAGGATATGCCATCAATATCAGATCAGCGGGGGTCCAACACCGTGCACCCCACCAATAAGCTGTTTAGTTGTTCTGGAAGTTGAAGCCAGAACAACACAGCTCTGTCCATTCTGTAGTGGTTGGAGCTGGTAACCCCATTCACTTCAGTGGACAGATTGACTGATGTAGTGCCATGGCTACGAGGTAACAGCTGCTCAGTGGGGGTGCTTGGTGTCATACCCCCTTCAATGTGAGGATAGGCTGTCAATATTGAAAACCTGGACAACCCTTTTAAACGTCATTTACTGATGGTGAATGAAGAACCATTCAGCTGAGCCTTACCTCTCTTCTCGCCGAAAACAAACTGAAACTTTCTACTGAGCCCATCTTCCACTAGCGAGCAGAGGCACAGCATGGGTGAGCCCTTATAACCCCTTGTTTTAACAATTGATGGAGGTCTCAGCTCCTGGACCCCCATCGATTGAAACTTTTAAAAGGCTTTTCCGAGACTTTGGATAGGTCATGAGTATTCAATCAGCGAGGGTCCCAGGTATTAGCTGTGTGAGAAGGCCCCGGCGGTCCTGTAAGTTCTGCTGCTTTCTCACGGCTTAACAAGCACAGCGCCGAACATTGTAGAGTGGCTGTGCTGGGTATCGCAGCTTGGTCCCATTCACTTGAATAAGATTTAACTGCGCCTAGGCCATGTGACCGATGAATTTGACGTCATACGCCAGGGCCTTCTCAAACATCTGATTGGTTGGGGTCCCTGGTGTCGGACCCCCAACTATCAGATACTGAAACCTCTTTAACACCTCACCATGACTGTTGCACTTTTAGACCCTCTGAACAGCCTGGTGGGTGACATGATAGCACTGCAGCCTGAACTTCCATATGGTCAGTCTTTCCATATCTAGCTATAAATACCAGAAGCGTCCTGTGAACTTGTAATGAGAAATTACTGTCAACAATTGGCAATAAATGTGTTTTTTCTGTTAATACACAGTGACTGCTCTTCTGACAGACTGGTTGGAGGACATTTATCTGTAGGATGCCAAGATTATCTATGACCAAAACTGCTTTCTGCCTTTATAATAATCACGTTCTCATGCTTTATAGAGTTTAGTGTTGTCTGTGCATGTCTATTATTATGAGACTCCTGAATCTACACTGTTCCTATAGCTATAGTCCATGGGGGGAATTTATCATGAGGGTCCGTTTTGCTTCAGTCTGCTTTGGAGTACTTTGCGCCAAATTTATCAAACTCTGCATGTTTGTTAAATTTGCACCTATTTAAATTAAACATTTTTGTCTAGAAGTGACTTTGGGACTTCTTAATGCGACTTTTTAAAGAGTCCCAGCGATAAATCTGGAATAAAACATGACTAACCACACCCATATTCTCATCTACATTTCCAACCTAGAGTAAGTGGTTTACAAAGGTCAAAGTCACA
Source organism: Rhinella marina (assembly GCA_900303285.1). Taxonomy (NCBI): domain Eukaryota; kingdom Metazoa; phylum Chordata; class Amphibia; order Anura; family Bufonidae; genus Rhinella; species Rhinella marina. The sequence goes on along the minus strand of ONZH01028412.1, from coordinate 65,424 downwards.
CAATTTTTACGCAAATTATACTAAAAAGTCGCAGAAGCCCTATTTTCTTTTTAAGACAGAATTCTGGTGGGCAAGAAGTGATAAATTCCCCCTCTCCTCCATGTGTCCGCTACCAATCTATTGATTTAACGTACAAGGAAAGCTTCAAGAGGTTCTCTGCCTTAATTACATGTACGAATATGGCAGGAGGTGATGGTGAAAGCTGAATCCTGCCGAGCCTCCTTGCTTTCTGTTAACGTTTGGACTGAACCTTTGTAGTTTTAGGCTGGCTTAATATTACCACTTGGAGCCTCGATCAAGGGATTCCATAATATTAAGGGGGATAATGTAGCTTGGAGCCTCTGTTGGGGCATTTCACCATAATGGACGAGTATGGAGCCTCCAACAGGGGATTCCATCATATTGGATGGGAAGCATGGCTTGGAGTCACCATCAGATAATTTCTGCATATTGGACATGAAGCATGGCTCAGAGCCTCTGTCAGGAGATTCTGTTGTATTGGACAGAAAATATAGCTGGGAGATTCCGTCATATTGGATTAAAACCATGGCTTTGAGCCTTTATCAGGTGATTCAGTTGTCTTGGATGGGAAGCATACGACAACTAGGAGCCCAGTCCAGGGGTTCAGTCTTATTGGCCAGGAAGCATAGCTCAGAGCATCCATCAGGGGTTTCTGTCATATTGGATGGGAAGTGTAGAGCTGTTTTTCCTGTCAAAATGAAAGAGACTGCATTGGCCCACATTATAAGTCAGGGGTGTAGTTTGGCCCCACTGATGGCTGTCGTATGAGGCTTCCGGTACTCCGTGTTTTTTGTCTTTAGTCTTTGCTCCTTTGATGGAACAGAAACAGGAACATTTGTGAAATGCAAACAGAGCCCTAGCCAGATTAGTAAGCGGTTGAACGACTTGCATATTAGATTGAGATTGGCTACAACGATTCAGATCAGTTTCACATCACATTATTAGTAGGAACATTCTAGATTGAACTACCACATCATTATTATGTTTAAAAAATTTCCTGGTACAAAGTTTCAGTCCAACATGACCAACCACTTCCTAGTTAATTGTGGGTCATTTTCACCACTTTTTGACTTTTATTTAATGCCCATCTTTAGGCAATTCACAATTTAATTCCCTCAAAGCTGGAATTGCACTGTGAAAGTGGCAGAGATTGTACAGCGCAACTAGGCAGCAGTCCCACCATTTCATTCTTTACCCCTGAACTTTGGTTTTAAGCAGATTTTACGAACAGTAAATTTAGGTGGAGAACCTCTTACACTATATTACCTTGCAATTTGTTATAATGCCATCTATTGCCATGTATTTGATTAGTACCTTTTTCTGGCACAAAGAACTTAAATGGATTCAAAATTTTTAGCTAAATTCAACTAACAGAGTCACTGATAACAGAAAAACCATCAATTAAATTGCAGAAATCGCAGAAATTTAGCAGTAACTTTCCTTCAGCTATTGTTTGCTGCCAATTTAACGATTCATACTCTTTCCTAGAGTGGCATGAAAGGGAAGCAAATGTTTGCTTGGCTATTATTGGGCCAATGGTAAGTACTACCTTTGTTAATAATTGAGCACAATATCATGTACATTTATGCCATGTTGAATGTTTGATTTTGGGATGGAAAGCCATTATTTGTCTACCAAGATTTGATGCAGATTGAATTTCCGGAACATATTTGCCATTCTCAGTGCTTTTATCCTTAGACTGAAGTGCATTGTTCCATAAATCATTACTACACTTATCAGGCTCCTTTTTTCCTCCTCCCCTCATCCTCCTTAAAAATGACCTGTCATCAGGAATAGCATATTTTTTATTTTTTTGCTTAAAAACTAATTTGAGATGGCTTATATAAGGCAATGGAAAGGGGAGGGAACAGGAGGCAGGAGACAAAATCCTGCTCCCTTATTTCTGTAGCACTCTGTAAATTGGACGTGAAATCCAAAGCCTTGGCCGGTAAAAGGTGTCTACACAAACCATCAGAAAGTGTTTGCAGAACAAGCTACAAGACGTCCAACAACGGGTGTTCCATTGACCTCACGCCACCACTCTAAAAGGATATCATGGTGCACAGCAAGATGGTAATGGAGGCTGAAGTCTATCCTATTCAGAGATGTTACGCTTTTGTCTTGGACGCAGTCATAGCCGGAGTCTGCCTTGAGACCATATGGGCAATGGCATGAGGAGGCCTTGATGAGGGAACTTCACACTAGTATTATAGTGTGGGTTTGCATAATATATAGTAGCTGGACCCCTCTACTTTTCACTTCGGGTGTACTAACAGCTCAGCATTACATTGATTTCATCGTTGAACCAGTGGTACTACTATACTGCTATCATAAGGGGGAGAGCATAAATGAGGTTGGGCATTTCCTCCATAATGTTTCCACCCACTGATCCTCCTCTTGGCAGTCTGTATTCTCATCGTCCTGACAGGACCTTATGATGTCACTCCATCATGTGACCCCTGTTTTCAGACTTCCAAACGTCAAAACACTTATTTGATTAAATTATGTTTAATTTCATAATATAAAGGGGCTTATAGAATGGCATAGCATAGATATATCTATGCATTTTATAGTTCAGTTTGTCTGGTAAGTGTAACCCATATGACTTGATCTGGTCACATGACCTTGCAGCTTAGTGATTGTAAGCATTCTATGTTGGTGTGGGGGCTGTACTGGGAGGAATGAAGAGCTGCTGAGGGGCGGAGATACAGCAGATGACAGTCTTCCTTTAGTCTCTGCTTGTAGTTTCCATCTGCACAGGAATGGGAGAAACTGGCTTCCCAGGGAAGACATAAGTATAAGGTCAGAATGGTTAGTCCTATTTAAGTCACATGATGCAGGAACTAAAAATTAAAGATGTGAATTTCTGTATAAACTAAGCATCTAAAAATGAGTTAGAGGACCTTTCACGGTTTTGAATTACTGTAGATAAATACCTCTTGTCCCGGGGTACCCCCCGCTGATGCTGCCACTCTGCCTAGTTTTTTAAAATACAGCTCCTACTCCCCACTGTGCCCGCCTGTAGTTTTCGCGCTCAGTATGTAAATACTGAGCATCAGTACAGGGAGGAGGAGACGCCGGCATTTCTCAATGGGCGTCTCCTTCTCCCTGGCTGTGCCGCGATCCAATCACAGCGGAGAGCGTCACAGCCAGGGAGAAAAAAAAACCTCACCTTCTTCCTGGCTGTGACGCTCTCCGCTGTGATTGGATCGCGGCACAGCCAGGGAGAAGGAGACGCCCATTGAGAAATGCCGGCGTCTCCTCCTCCCTGTACCGATGCGCAAAAACTACAGGCGGGCACAGCGGGGAGTAGGAGCTGTATTTTAAAAAACTAGGCAGAGTGGCAGCATCAGCGGGGGGTACCCCGGGACAAGAGGTATTTATCTACAGTAATTCAAATCCGTGAAAGGTCCTCTTTAATATCTATGCAAGTCTGAAAAAAACATGGTAGTGGTTCTGTAAAAAGTGTTCTCCTTTCTGAGTGAACATTTAAGGGAGGATGTGATGAGGAACCTGATAAGTGAAGAAAGACATTTTTCTTTAAGATAAGATTATTATCATTGTACCACATGGTTTAAACTGGCCACCACCATCTTGTCCCAGAATGTGAACAGGACTGGTTGTCTCCAGTTGCAGAGCTGCCTAAGTAGGTGGAGATCGGGGCCTCACTGTACTGCTCTACAATACATGGTAATGATATTATGGCTGAGCAGCCTGACAGGCAAACTCAGTAGTGGTATATGCAAGTACCAGAGTGTAGTGTGTAGTGAGGACCCCCACCACGATCTGCAGCTCTGCAAGTAGACAAAACTAGTCCTGCTCACATTCTAGAATCATTCCCAGAGCACCCCTTTAAGAATTGGCAACTTTATTGTGGCTCATTAAACTTGGATTAAATTTTATTTGAAAATGTGTGTTTCACAACAGTCTTATCTTTTTATCTAATATTTTATATATTTGTTATTTAAAAAAAACTTTGCTTAAAGCGGTTTATTTAGAAACCTATTTTCAAATACCCAATGACATAATTCCATGACAATAGAGGGAGCCTGCCATTAAGCACCCTCACCTTTTAGTTATTGGAGTGGCTACAATTGTCGCTTTCTTTGGAGGATCTGGCATGTCTGTATGATACAGACAGCCATTCAATAAGAACTGTGTAGTGGACCTGCACAGGGAAACAGGCATTTTTGCAAGTCACAGTAATGCAATTTTACTGTGACCAAATTTTACTGTTGATACATTGTTACTTTGGACCCTCCTTAGAAGCCATTGAAATAATTGTGCATTAGTCCCCTTTCAGACGAGTGGGTGTCACGCTGCGGACTCTCATCGCAGCACCTGGCCTGAACTCCCAGCACTGCCGGGGTCACATTGCATTATATTGATTTATGATGCTATATAACCCTTAGAGGTCTGGAATGTACTGGACGACATCTGCATGGAGTTTGTATGTTCTCCCCATGTTTGCGTGGGTTTCCTCCGTGTACTCCGGTTTCCTCCCACACTCCAAAGACATAGTGATAGGGACCTTAGATTGTAAGCCCTATTAGGGACAGTTGGATGTTAATGTCTGTAAAGCACTGCGGAATATAGTAGCGCTATATAAGTGCATAAAATAAATAAATAAGGATAACACTGACAGCATTATGTCAGTGTTATCCAATACATTCCAGAACTGTAACAGTTACATACAGTGCCTTGCGAAAGTATTCGGCCCCCTGGAACTTTTCAACCTTTTGCCACATTTCAAGCTTCAAACAAAAATATATAACATTTTAAATTTTTGGTGAAGAATCAACAACAAGTGGGTCACAATTGTGAAGTGGAACGAAATTTATTGGATCATTTAAACTTTTTTTGTAATAATAAAACTGAAAAGTGGGACGTGCAAAATTATTCGACCCCCTTGCATTAATACTTTGTTGCGCCACCTTTTGCTGCGATTGCAGCTGCAAGTCGCTTGGGGTATGTCTCTATCAGTTTTGCACATCTAGAGACTGAAATTCTTGCCCATTCTTCCTTGCAAAACAGCTCGAGCTCTTTGAGGTTGTATGGAGAGCGTTTGTGAACAGCAGTTTTCAGCTCTTTCCACATATTCTCAATTGGATTCAGGTCTGGACTTTGACTTGGCCATTCTAAGACCTGGATACGTTTATTTTTGAACCATTCCATTGTAGATTTTGCTTTATGTTTGGGATCATTGTCTTGTTGGAAGATAAATCTCCGTCCTAGTCTCAGGTCTTTTGCAGACTCCAACAGGTTTTCATCCAGAATGGTCCTGTATTTGGCTCCATCCATCTTCCCATCAATTATAACCATCTTCCCTGTCCCTGCTGATGAAAAGCAGGCCCAAACCATGATGCTGCCACCACCATGTTTGACAGTGGGGATGGTGTGTTCAGGGTGATGAGCTGTGTTGCTTTTACACCAAACATATAGTTTTGCATTGTTTCCAAAAAGTTGGATTTTGGTTTCATCTGACCAGAGCACCTTCTTCTGCATGTTTGGTGTGTCTCCCAGGTGGCTTGTAGCAAACTGTAAACAAGACTTTTTATAGATATCTTTGAGAAATGGCTTTCTTCTTGCCACTCTTCCATAAAGGCCAGATTTGTCAAGTTTTCGACTGATTGTTGTCCTATGGACAGACTCTCCCACCTCAGCTGTAGATCTCTGCAATTCATCCAGAGTGATCATGGGCCTCTTGGCTGCATCTCTGATCAGTCTTCTCCTTGTTTGAGATGAAAGTTTAGAGGGACGGACGGGTCCTGGTAGATTTGCAGTGGTCTGATACTCCTTCCATTTCAATATGATCGCTTGCACAGTGCTCCTTGGGATGTTTAAAGCTTGGGAAATCTTTTGGTATCCAAATCCGGCTTTAAACTTCTCCACAACAGTAGGGGTCTCAATAGCCAATCCAAATATTGGGAAAGCGGTTCGGTAACTGATCCAATGCCGGCAACAATGGGACGGCCAGGGGGACACTCAGCGGATTTGTGTAACTTAGGCAGGAAGTACCAGGTGGGTTTAGTAGGTGCGGACAACAACAATTTTTCCGCCTTCTTCCTAGACAACACATCCAACTCGACATATTTATGCAGTACTCCTCTAACTACTGACTGTATCTTCATAGTAGGATCGGCCTTCAAATGCTCATATACCTCCTCATTTTTTAGCTGTCTATAGGCTTCTTTCATGTAATATGCTCTTGACATCAATACCACATTTCCACCCTTGTTCGCCGGTTTCACAATAATATCATTTTGTCTTTGTAGCCACAAAATAGCGTAATATTCTTCTTTTGTGATATTATATTCCGCAGTGGGATATATCAAAGACTTCACTTCATCCAATACGAACCGCCTTGAACAGATCTATCTCAAATTGGACAGGGTCGAACTTTTCCACCAAGCTGAAACCAAGGCCTCGTTCGAGGACTCTTATGCAGGCAGGTGGGAGAGCTCGACCCGTCAAATTAGTCACCGTATTACAGACAGGTACATTGTTATACTCATCAACTTTCAATTTCTCCAAGAAACCTGTTTCCTTTTGAAACCGTTTTTTTTTTTGTTTCCGCTTTTTTCCTTTTCCCCTCCCCCTTCTGATATGTTTTCTAAAGGGTCATTCTCCATAGTGTCCATCTTATTGTGTTGGTTTGTCGTGGTTGCTTCATCAGACGCACTTGAATCGGAGTTGGTAGTCCAATAGTCACTTTTCATCCGTTTCGTTGTTCTCCTTTTGTTGATGTTATTAACCCTTACAGTACCAGCGCCGTACATGTACGGCGCTGGGGCGATGCGGGCACATGGCGCCCGCTCGCGGGTGCGGCGGGCGTCATGGCCGGCAAGTCTCTGCTGTTTCTAACAGCAGAGACTTGCCGCTACTTACTACATCGGCGGCGTCTTCCTGGGCGATTAGATGCCGTGATCACGGCATCTAGTTGCGTCTAAACCGTGTGGCCAATCGGGGTGTCTGTACACCGTATGAAAACTGTAATCCTCGCTGGTGAGGATTACAGTTTTCAAAGTGCAATTCTTATTCTGGCCACTAGATGGCAGGCCAGGATAAGAGATGAGCAATTCATCGATTTATCTGAGTCTAGAAAATCCATGATTGCTCATAAAGAAAAAAAAAAGCCACAATATATAAGTTCATATTAGAGCTTTCAAATAGTAAAAAAAAAATAAAAAAAATTTTTAAAAAAATATATAAAAAATAAAAAAGATATAAAAGTTCAAATCACCCCCCTTTCCGTATAAGTAAAAAATAAATACCTAAATAACACTAAATATAGACATCATGGGTATCACCGTGACCGAAAACGCCCGTACTTTTAAAATATAAAAAAAAAAATCCAATACGGCGAATTGTGTGGCGGAAAAAAGCGTCCAAATGGCGATTTGCCGTTTTTTGTCGCTTTTTTTTTGTAAAAAAAAATTAAATAAAAAGTGATCAAAAAGTCACACACACCCCAGAATGGTATCAATAAAATCAAAACGCAGGAAAAACTATACATATTAGGTATTGCCGGATTCTTACTGACCAGTAGAATGAAAGTAACAGGTCAGTTTTAATGCACATCGAACGCTGTAAATAAGAAACCCGTAGAACTGTAGCGGAATAGGGTTTTTTTTGCAATTTCACCTGATTTGGAATTTTTTTCCCGCTTCCCACTACACCATATGCAATATTAAATGGTGGCGTTGGAAAGTACAACTTGTCCCGCAAAAAACAAGCCCTCATACAGCTATGTGAACAGAAAAATAAAAGAGTTATGGCTGTTTGAAGGCAGGGAGCGCAAAACGAAAATGCATGACCGAAAAAACCTCCGGTACTGAAAGGGTTAAAGTTCCAGTCAAACATCCTTCCAGTTTCATAATACAGTTTGTCTCTAATAAATTTGTCTCTCTTTTTTTCTTTTATGTCCACCTGTATAAGTGTCATTTTTTTGTCATGTCTCTTTTCAAACAACTGGTACTGGTTATCTACATCTCTTTTGTAATTCTGTTTTTGCTTTTTGTAGCTCTTCCTTAATGTTTTCATATTCTTTTACATTTCTTCTCAGCACCGTTTCTAGTATCCGCAGGGAAAATTCAGCATGCATCTCCTGCCATTCCATGACAAAAGCGCTATCGTTTTGGAACTGGAATATTTCCTTATAAATCCTTAATCCCCTAGGGACTCTGTTACTCTCTCTATACGATCTCAGAGAGCTAACAGTCCAAAAAAGCCTCACCTCTTTGTCCGCTAGAGCACTGATTTTATGTTCAAGGGCTTTTGTGCTCAAAGTTTGCAAGCCATCTAGTGTATTGCATTGTGTGAAATACACGTCCGCCCCCTCTCTGCCACCATCAACTCCCAACTGTGTCACATCCATAATCACACTAGTTCCGGTTTCCGTTTCAAAATAACCAGGAATATGTGTGTGCTCTATCACTATGTTTGACATATGACGGCTAAAGCCATAATGACTGTGTCCTGATCATGGAAGGACTGAAACCCCTTCCTTCCAGGGGCTCATAAACCTGCCTAATAATGCATTGGAAGCTCAGACTCATATTCCTAGAGCCATGGGCGGATTGGCCATAGACCTTACAGGGAAATTTCCCGGTGGGCCGATGCCCAAGGGGGCTGCCTAGGCCCTCCTAATGGCCGGCCAGTGGTAGTTTTGGGGATGTATTTTGTGCTGCTGGCAGTATTTTATGATGGACTGTGGTATTTGGCTCTGTTGGGGTGGTATAATGTGTCACAATATGGTATTGCTGGCTCTGCCTTCCATCAATTTGGACCCAAGTACTAAACGGGGCCACTTTTAATATTTTTTTTCCAGGGCCACTTTAAGTTCTCAGTCCGTCCCAGCCATGAGCCCTCAGTGCCAAGAAGAGATAGGACATCCCTAATGTTTGCTTTGCCACTGTCTAGAGTTTCAAGTGATCTGCCTTTTCATGTCGTCATGTAGGTGATATGTGTAGGTGTAGGTGATATGGTGCCAGGAGCTCACCCTCTGCAAAAACCTGCTTGTCTCATAGATCTAAGCATCATATGAAAATTGAGTTACCTTTAGTTGGCAAGAGAGAGTGCAATAATGGGGGTGGTTAGCGGTTTGGAACCACCACTTGGCCGAAAAGCTTACTTACCTGCTTCCTGGCGCTGGCGGCCCGCTCCTTCTCCTCCAGACCTACAGTGCTTCGCTGAAAGTATTCAGTATGATGTTGCCTGCAGCCAGTCATCTGCCATGGTAGTGACTGCCTTCCCTTACATGACATGACACAAGGGGAATCAGTCACAGCCGCAGTCAGTGATTGGCCACAGACGCCATCTAACTGGATGTTTTCGAGGGTGCGCAGCGGAGCATCGCAGCGTTGAGGGAAGAAGGAGCAGGTAGTCAGCGCGAGAAAGTAGGTGAGTAATCTTCCCTTTTCAGGTCCAGCCAAGTAGGTGATGGGGAGGGGGGGGGGGTGTAAACCCACCTACCCCTACACCGCCAATTCTTGCACAACCCCTTTAAGTGATTGATCCTTTTTGTTGACTATAGATATCTGATATCCTTATGTGCCCATTGCAGTAAGTAACCTCTGAATATCTTTCTGACTAAACCACGATCAGTGAAACTGAAAGCCGTAAAAGAAGGACTGACCCTCAACTCATTCATGAAAGAGAATTTATTTTTGGGCTTAGTGTCACTCTGAAGTAGAACAGTGCCTTTAGTGGCTAAGCAGCTGAGGGAATGAAAGAGGACTTGAAAAAGTAAATCTCTTGTCAAAGGATCTCCTTAGTTAAAAGCATGTACTGTCCGAAAGTGTACTTTTCCTCTGTTATATACTAATGAAATCGCAATGTAGAATTCACGATCCCAAATCCCATGGCACCTGAGTAAAGTTTTTTTTTTTTTTCCGCCATCCAACAGTTTCATTGCATTAAAAATTGGATTGAAAGTTTTTCAGAGAAACGTTCTACTTCTTTTTTTTGTAACCTGGTTTAACCCTAGAGGCCTGTTCACATGGGTATAATATTGGGCCAGCTATTGGGAAGAAATATTTGTGTAAATGTGCTGCCATTCACCCGACAAATGACCAAACACTCTGCAGCAGATAAAATTGTTTCATGGCAGAGCATTGCCTTGTATAAACAGGGATCTGCTGCTGACAAACAATGACTTTGTATGGAAACGAACAATCATAGTAGTGATCATTCATCCCTATACGAAGGAGATGATCTGCTTGTAAATGCAACCTAGTGATTGGAATGAATGGTCATTGCTTTGCTTATTGGCAAGCTGTAAGTTTGGAAGCATTTTGGGATAAACTACTGCTCGCTCATTGTAATCAGGTCCCTGCTGAGTGGTGGTGAATGAGTTGCTGAATAATTTTTTATTTTTTTTGTTTAATACAAATAAGGCCTTATTCACCCCTCCATAGTAAAGCTTTGTACAGGAGCCACATATATCAATCAAAAAGGAATTGTTACCACAATACAACAGATTGTAATCCCTCCCAGTGACTGTGTGAAAGCTGATTATCTAGGCTCAGGCAGTACCACAGAGCTCTCATTAATGAGCTGATAAGAGTCAGTTTCCAGACTATAAATGGAGATGAGTATAACCAAGGAACCTGTTGTGCTGCTGCTTGTGACAGTACTTCGTTATATTATATTCTTACACACAAAGATGATGAAGTAACTAAATGAAAAATAGTTTTATGCCACGTATACCATATACGTACAAGGAGTTCACATCACTGTTTAGATTTCTGTTCTTCTGATCCATCAGAATAAGAGAAAAAAAAAAACAGGATCCTGTTGCATCGGTTTGAGCCTTTTCTTTTCAATTAAAAAAAAACGGATCTCAGACGGAAATGGCTTAAACGGATAACTTTTTTTTTTTCTCTCTCGTTTTCTGATGGATCAGAAGAACGGAAAGCTTAACGGTGATGTGAACTCAGCCTAAGGGCTCATGCACACGAACGTATTTTCTTTCCGTGTCCATTCCGTTTTTTTTGGCGGAACGCAAGTGGAACCGTTCATTTCAGTGGGTCCGCAAAAAAAAAAATTAACCCGGATGCATTCTGTTTCCGTATATCCGTATTTCTGTTCCGCAAAAAAATAGAACGTGTCCTATTATTGTCTGCATTACGGACAAGGATAGTACTGTTCTATCTGGGGCCAGCTGTTTCGATCCACAAAATACTGAATGCACACGGATGTCATCCGTATTATTTGCGGATCCGTTTTTTGCGGACTTCAAAATACATACCATCGTCTGCATGAGCCCTAATGGTGTCCCTATATACAAAGTGATTTGAAATTTTTGAACTTACTACTAGAGACCAATGAAAAGGTTAATCCATGTCCACCATTAGGCTCGGTTCACACATGAGCAAACTAGCACAAACAAGAACAGGTCTCAGAACCAGGAGCTCCTGAACATTAAAGGGAGTTGTCCAGTCCCTTGAAGTTTGACCAAAAGATTAACATGGTATAAAGTACCAGACTGTGTAATACTCACCTTACTGACCCCACCCAGCTCCAGTGCCACCGCTTCTTGCATGCTCAGCTGGTCTCTGTATCTTGGCCTCCAGCAATGACACTTTAACACAGACATGAGACTGTTGCAGCCAAAAATATCAAGAGGCTAGATATGAATAATGTGCTTGCAAGCGTATATTTCCTTGGGGCAGATTTGAAGCAGAAATTCCTGTGGTTTCTCACTATTCAGTGTAGGACAGTGATATTGCCACAGGTTGTGAAGGGGAATGATAACTGTCCCAGTCAAGCATCTTGTAATCCTAGTGATAATGTAACTGTATTAGTAGGTCTGCACCTTCATTGCCCTTCTTCAAGTGTATAGGAACGAATCGTCCCATAGAAGTGAATAGGATGGCTTCTTGTAATTACACCTGTGACGGGGAGCAGGAAAACAAACAAGGGAAGGCAGCCTTCCCTTCATCCAGTTGATCGGCGAAGGTTCTGGGTGTTGGAACCCCGCTAATCTGATATTGATGACCTATCCTGAGGATAGGTCATCAATATATATATCTCGGAAAACCCCTTTAAAGAGGCTCTGTCACCAGTTTCAAGATTTCAAGGTAGAAATATAAGCAGGTAGGGCTCAAAACACATACCATACACATATCTTTATTTCCCTTATTGAAGTAGCGATTATGCTGGACTATTATTGGAAGGGACGGTGCTTGCGGAGTTGCAGTGCTCAGAAGCTATAAGCACGCCTCCGAGTGCTCCGATGCCTAATTAGCATATTTATAAAAGTGAATATTCCAGCATAATCGCTACTTCAATAAGTGAAATAAAGGTATGTGTGCGATATGTGTTTTGAGCCCTACCTGCTTATATTTCTACCTTGATATCTTGAAACTGGTGACAGAGCCTCTTTAAGGGCCCTTTACACAGGCCGTGAATGGCATAGATCATCGCTAACGGGCATTCATAGTAACGCTTGTGTAAATGTACCGCCGATCACCCGAGTACTGACGATCCAATTGGATCATTTGTGTGAACACAAAAATCCTTGTTTCGTGACAGCAGATCATGCTGGGTAAACACAATCTGCTGCCGGGAGTCATAATGAGGGATAGGGATGGAATTAGCGATCGCTCCTTCCCATATCTGGAGGAGATCACTACATGTAAAAGCAGCGGTCTCTCCACCAGCAAGCAGCTGATTGTTGGGAAGGAACGCTTCCCTACAACATTCTGCTGTAATATGCCATAGACATAGCAACAGCAGCAGAAAGACAGACGTGAGACAGCATGTGCACACAGCTCGCCGTCTCCACATACAGATGATTGATGACTAGAGATGAGCGAACGTGTTCGTTACGAGCACTGTCACGCTCGGCTCCTCTGCGCAATGCCCGCAGGCATTGCGGATCCGTCCTCAACTGCATGTAAGTGAATGGGGACGGATCGGTTTGTTATGACACTCATACCAAACGGATCCGTCCTCCTCACCCGACTGAAAGTCAGTGGGGACGGATCCGTTTGGTATGAGTGTCATACCAAACCGATCCGTCCCCATTGACTTTCAGTCGGGTGAGGACGGATCCACAATGCCTGCAGGCATTCTTTCGCAGTGGAGACGAGCGCTACAGTGCTCGTACCGAGCACGTTCACTCATCTCTATTGATGACCTATCCTGAGGGTAGGACATCAGTATTAAGAGCCAGGAGAACCCCTTTAAATAATTGCTTATGACCACTTAGTAAATTAGAGATAAGGGTTATTAGATGACTGGCACAAAGTGGATGTAAAAAGTAAGATTCACACAGCTAGACAACACTAAACCTTTTGTGACAGAACGGCTCAATATTTTAAAATAAAGACCAGTTCGAAAAAATGATTTTTAGCCCAAAATGAGTAAAATGCAATCATAAAAAATGTATTTTGAAGTTGTAAATAAGTTTTACGTGTTCGGGAAATATCTGTTTTCATACTTTGTCCAAGGCATTGCACCATTTGACGCTTTTCAGCAGCAGAAACATCCTTTAAGGGCACACACGTAATATTTTACATTTTACCTTGCCGGTTTGGTCCTTCTGATTTTTTTTTTTTAGCAGGCCATATATGTTTATGGCATGTTTCTATTATTTCACATTTTGCTTTGTCTATTTGGTCCCAGTGATTTTTGTTTTCTTTGCAGGTAGATCCGTTATTTACAAGTGAGGTCAAAGCTAAGCTTCAGAAGTGAGTATTTTAAGTGGGATGTAGTATATCATGTCTTTTAGATGGCAGCTTATCAACTTTGTACTGTAAATGGTTCTATTTTTGAAATAGCAGATTTGATGTAAAGGCTTGGAGAAGTACATAGCTCCTCTGGCTTACATACTTGACCAGAGGTATCACCTGCATTAAAGCGGTATTCTGGATTGGCGGTGGTCCGACCGATAGGAACAGAGACCATTCACAAGAACAGGGGGCCCCATACCCCACTGGGAGCCCAAAAATGAATGGAGCAGCATGCGCACTGCTGCTCCATGCGTCTCTGTTGGACTGATGGAGATACCAGCCTGAGTGTAATCACTTGGCTATTTCCGGCAGTCCCATAGAGATGGATGGAGTAGTAAGAGGCATGCTCCAGCTGCTGCTCCATTTATGCGGGCCCCCATTTTTTTTGAATGGTGGGGGGACTTAGCGGTCAGATCCCCAGCAATCTAACTTAAAATAATCGGAAATACCCTTTTAAGTTTGGATATTCTTTTCTGCACCTAATAGGCTTCCTATAAAATTACAGTGATTCCTCAAGATACAATGGCCTCAGGATACGATATTTTCAACATAAATGGTCTTTTCTGGGTCATCATAAGTTGAAACCAGACTCAACATACAATGCCTCAGACTCAGATCCAACCAATCCAGGTCACTTCTCTGGTAAAATAGCTGGATTATTTCTAGTTAGCAGATATTCCTGACTGTTATATGTAAGGACATGTTGTATCAGTCTTAGTTATCTGCTTATTTTTCTTAAATCTTCATTTTCTCTTATCTTGGATGACATTTTGGGGCTTTGGAACCGATTACTCAACTTACAATGGTTTCAACATACAATGATCGTCCTGGAACCAATTAATATTGTAACTTGAGGGACCACTGTACCGTTATTGTGTAGTAAGTAGAATAAATGAATTAGAACCAAGTAGATTACCGGTAAATGTGAGCGATACTATTAGACCGTGTTCACATATGTGCTGTGAATTCCTGCAGTCTGTTTCGGTGGAGGAACAGACTGCCGTAGTTCACTGTATCTGGCATACCAGGATACCACCATGCACCGCCAGATCCCCATTTACTGTAACGGGATCTGGCTGCTTTCTGGTATATACACAGACTTTCAGCTGGACATTTTTTTTGTCCGGCATATATGTCAGATACAGTGACTGGATAAGAGTGCCGAAGTTCACAACGCAGATGTTACCCTGGCGTTGGTGAGGAGTACTGCAGAGTGTTTCGGCAATCTTTGTACTTGATTGTGGCGGAGTGGATCGGGGCCAGAGTTATGGCTGAAATTTCCCTAGCCTCTCTAAGCATTTTACTTCTCATATAAATGCTTTGTGTGGTCTCCTATTTATAAACTTTTCACAGTTAGCAATATTGTATGTGTCTATAATGAGATGAGTGAAATAGTGGATGGGTGTGCAGCAGCTTTCCCCATTTTCTTCAGATCCTTGTGAAAATATTATCCAGTTGTCTGTCCCTCCCTGATAGAACCAGTATACACCTTGTAATCCACATTCTCATGTTCACTTTTACAGCATTGATGGTGTTCACCTCATTGAAGAAATACCACAGGAAGACTTACAGGCTCTGATAAAGAGAAGCTTTGCCGTGGTGAATAGCTCGCTGTCTGAGGGCATGTCAGCAGCCATTCTTGAGGTAACCACCGTTTATCTCCCAGTTTACACTAACCTTGGGGTATGGTCCAGAGTAGCAGCAAGATGTAATGAACACTGTATACAAAATCCTTGTTCAGATCAAATTTGAATGAAGTTGTTTTGGCCAGTAAAATTGTCTGTTTTCTGGGAGCAAAATATTGATGACCTATCCTCAAGATAGGTCATCAATATCTGATTGGTGGCGGTCTGACCCCTGGCCCTCTTCCTAGGCCAGTGATGTCAAATTCATTGGTCACATGGCCAGGGGCAGACTGGGAACTAAAAGTGGCCCGGGAAAAAAATTGTAACAGTGGCCCTGTGTTGTAAGTAGGTCCAAACTGACAGAAGGTGGGACAACATAATTAGGCAGGGTCCACATAAGAAGGCAGGACCAGCAATACCATAATGCAGAGCAATATACCACCCCAGCTGAACCAAATATCACAGTGCAGCACAAAATACTGCCACCTGCTGAACAGTATTCAACTGTATTGCTGTCCTGTGGACACCTGAGGCTGCTGGCCAAGTGTGCAGAAGAAAATCCGATTATTATATACGTGGCTGGCGGGCATGAGGAGGGTTGGGGTGGCCCCCCTAAGGATCGGCCCACCAGGAAATTTGTCTGTAGAGTCTATGACCAATCTGCCCCTGCACATGGCCTATGTGCAGCTCA
Source organism: Rhinella marina (assembly GCA_900303285.1). Classification (NCBI taxonomy): domain Eukaryota; kingdom Metazoa; phylum Chordata; class Amphibia; order Anura; family Bufonidae; genus Rhinella; species Rhinella marina. The sequence continues at coordinate 49,348 of ONZH01028412.1, read as the reverse complement.
GACCGATTCAAGTGAATGAGTCTGGGCTGCAGTACCAAGCACAGCCACTATACAATGTACAGCGCTGTGTTTGGTATGCCGTTAGGAATCCATGGTGCATGCAGGAGCATTGTGGCCTCTTCGAACAGCTGTTCCTGACGGCGGGGATGATAATGGTGGTGTCAGGAGTCAGACCCCACCAATCACGTATTGATAACCTATCCTGAGAATAGATCACCAGTGTTGTATTCCCGGATAACCCCTTTAAAACATGGTCAGAATGGCATAAAAAAAAAACAGATTCTCACGTCTGTGATTCCCTCTGCTCCTTTTTCAGTGCTTCCTGGGTTCTTGTCTCTACTCCGTGGTCCCTGTTGACACAAAGAAATTGACCACTCATTGGCTGAGGAGGGTTAATGCTGTGTGCAGTGATTGGCTGAGCGTTTCAGAAAGTGGACATCAGCAGACTCCTGGGAGTGCCAGAATGGAAGCAGATGGGGATCTGTGCAATGAGTTGGTTTTTTTTCAATGCCATAAAAAAAAAAAAAAAAAAAAAGCTGGCCAGGCAACCCTATTAAAATATCACAAGTGCAGCTGATTTCCTGTAAACCAGTTCTTGAAATGGGCAGTATTTTGTGTTCACGTCTCGATAGATTAATCTATGTAACAAAGTAGTTTCCTGGATATTATTTCTAAGTATCTGTAACTTTACAATCTGAAGACCTCGCCAATGTGTAATATATTCACTGTAAACCCGCAGTTCTTGTTTTGTTCTGTCTCCGTAGGCTATGGATTTACAAATCCCTGTGCTGGCAAGGGACATACCGGGGAATGCTGCAATAATAGGCCATGAAGATACCGGTTTACTCTTTTCAAACCCTGAGGTAATTATTCACTGTTGAAAAACAATTGGAAGAAAATATTAACTTACAAATCACATAATTTATTGCATGATATGTTTTATAAGTCACAGCATTGGAAATAAACATTTATTTTCGAAATTAGAGTTTGAAGCTCCACCCCAGTAATAAAACGTGCGCGTATGTGAATGTTCCCCTTCTCTTGAGTTGTCTATACACATTAGAGTAATACTGTCTGACCAACTCTCACCCATGGGTTGGTGGCTTGTTGTTGCAGGAGAGAAATGATTGGCCATGTTGTACTTCAGCATGCCCTATCGTTTTTCCCTACAGGAGATTAGCCTCCAGGCAGCGAACAATAGAGTCCGCTTAGCACAGTGCTTGAGATCTGGAGTCCTTATATTCATGGATTCCACCCATCCTACCACTGACCAGCAGCTTTCTTCCTGTATGAAAAGAACCATCAGTAGGAGGCCAGGAAGAGTTGAAATATCAGGACTCCAAGCTTGTGTACTGTGTTTTGTGGACTCTTGTGCTCAGCTAAGGCCTTTTTCACATGAGCAGCAGCACCGCCGGATCCGTGCTGCCGCAAGTACACGTGAGGAGCCGGAGCAGCACTCCGGCCCCACACGTGTCACATACACATACAGTACAGACCAAAAGTTTGGACACACCTTCTCATTCAAAGAGTTTTCTGTATTTTCATGACTATGAAAATTATAGATTCACACTGAAGGCATCAAAACTATGAATGAACACATGTGGAATTATATACTTAACAAAAAAGTGTGAAACAACTGAAAATATGTCTCATATTCTAGGTTCTTCAAGCCACCTTTTGCTTTGATTACTGCTTTGCACACTCTTGGCATTATCTTGATGAGCTTGAAGAGGTAGTCACCTGAAATGGTTTTCACTTCACAGGTGTGCCCTGCCAGGTTTAATAAGTGGGGTTTCTTGCCTTATTAATGGGGTTGGGACCAGGAGTTGTGTTGGGCAGAAGTCAGGTGGATACACAGCTGATAGTCCTACTGAATAGACTGTTAGAATTTGTATTATGACAAGAAAAAAGCAGCTAAGTAAAGAAAAACGAGTGGCCATCATTACTTTAAGAAATGAAGGTCAGTCAGTCCGAAAAATTGGGAAAACTTTGAAAGTGTCCCCAAGTGCAGTCGCAAAAACCATCAAGCGCTACAAAGAAACTTGCTCAAAGAAACAAGAGTCACCTCTTCTGCGGAGGATAAGTTCATCCGAGTCACTAGCCTCAGAAATCGCAGGTTAACAGTAGCTCAGATTGGAGACCAGGTCAATGCCACAGAGAGTTCTAGCAGCAGACACATCTCTACAACAACTGTTAAGAGGAGACTGTGTGCAGCAGGCCTTCATGGTAAAATAGCTGCTAGGAAACCACTGCTAAGGACAGGCAACAAGCAGAAGAGCCTTGTTTGGGCTAAAGAACACAAGGAATGGACATTAGACCAGTGGAAATCTGTGCTTTGGTCTGATGAGTCCAAATTTGAGATCTTTGGTTCCAACCACCGTGTCTTTGTGCGACGCAGAAAAGGTGAACGGATGGACTCTACATACCTGGTTCCCACCATGAAGCATGGAGGAGGAGGTGTGATGGTGTGGGGGTGCTTTGCTGGTGACACTGTTGGCATACTGAAATTGAAGGCATAATGAACCAGCATGGCTACCACAGCATCTTGCAGCGGCATGCTATTCCATCCGGTTTGTGTTTAGTTGGACCATCATTTATTTATCAACAGGACAATGACTCCAAACACACCTCCAGGCTGTGTAAGGGTATTTGACCAAGAAGGAGAGTGATGGGGTGCTACGCCAGATGACCTGGCCTCCACAGTCACCAAACCTGAACCCAATCGAGATGGTTTGGGGTGAGCTGGACCGCAGAGTGAAGGCAAAAGTGCTAAGCATCTCTGGGAACTCCTTCAAGACTGTTGGAATACAATTTCAGGTGACTACCTCTTGAAGCTCATCAACAGAATGCCAAGAGTGTGCCAAGCAGTAATCAAAGCAAAAGGTGGCTACTTTGAAGAACCTGGAATATACATATTTTCAGTTGTTTCATATTTTATTGTTAAGTATATAATTCCACATGTGTTAATTCCTAGTTTTGATGCCTTCAGTGTGAATCTACAATTTTCATAGTCATGAAAATACAGAAAACTCTTTGAATGAGAAGATGTGTCCAAACTTTTGGTCTGTACTGTACATACACACAGACATACTTACATGCTCCGCACAGCACAGGGGGACGGCGCGCACATAGGAAGATTCCCCACAGCGCCCTCTGCTGGAGGGAGAATCTTCCTATGTGCACGCAGTCCTCCTCCTGTGATGTGCGGAGCTGCTGGGAGCATGTAAGTATGTATGTGTATGTCTGTGTGTATGTGTCTGTCATGTGTGGTGTACTGTGGACGGATCCGTCGTGAACTCCATTGAAAGTCAATGGAGGACGGATCCGTTTACTGAGTGTGTCACGCAGCATGTTACGGTTTGCTCTCCGTTCTTCAGTCCAGTTTTGTCCCCATTGACAATGAAGCGTTTTTTTCCGGTATTGAGCCCCTATGACTGAACTCAATACCGGAAAAAGAAAACGCTAGTGTGAAAGTAGCCTAATGCTGGAGCACCCACCTTAATAGTAACTAAATCAATCTATGTAAATGACCCAGCAGTTTAATCAGCGTCTCTGTCATCAGTTTATTCTGCCCTCAGGTAGGACAGCCAAAAGCTGATGACAGATTCCCTTTAAAACACTTGTACTTGGCTGAGCCATCTTTGAGGACCCTAAATCAGTTTGCCATCTTTACTATAAAAATAACCAGTCTTGCAAGGGCTGTGTTTCGGAGAACCCCTCACTAGGTTTCAAGGAGCTTTGAGGTACCAGCGACCTCTGCTTGGTACATATACAGTATATTGATATATGATAGTATAATGGTAGTAAGATTGGTAATTATATAAAACATTGGAGGTAATTTATTATCCAGAAATACGCCTATATTAGTCGTGTTTCTAGCGCAGATTGTGGCGCAACGGTCAGGTCTAAAAAAAAGTGGGCATATAGTGGATGGCGAAGGGGGTAGGCTGGGCCTGTTTTAGGAGTCTAAAATGGCATAAATGTAATTCAGCTAGGAAGCTTGCTTACATTTAGGCTGGCACTGGATGCGCTGGAGTTATGTAGAGGTCTGCACCTCTTCATGGCTCCGGCAGGTCTGAAACGCCAGTCTTAATAAATGACCCCCATAATTTTTACATTGGATATAGAAAACGGTACCCTGCTACAAACCAGTCCGATTTCTCTTTTCTCATATCCAGGCGTGTGAATTCATTCTTCTTAATTGTAATTACGTTAATCCTTTTGGCTGCCTGTAAAAAGATGACCCTGCTGTCTGTAAGCATTAACCCAGCACACGAGGAAAACCTCCAGAAACTCCTTACATTTGGAAGAAAATGTTCCTTTCAAATCCAGTTAGTGCTGTGAGCGATGCAGAAAAAAACATAAGGTGTATTGATCTAATGCGCTTGCCAAAGGAAAAAATTTGAAATCAAATAAAAAATGCACTTTAAGGCATGTGCAGGAAGAAAGGTCAGGAAGCTGTCTACATACCTACAATAAATATGGTTCCGACGAGAAATCTTCTATTTCTAGGGGGAAATTACACTTATTAAATACATGCTGTTGCTTTCATTCAAAATGATTGACTTTTATGGTTTATGCAAGCAATGGGAACCTGACGGAAACACAGGTTATTTTTTCTCTTTTGAAACCATGTATTGGAGGGGAAAATATACATAAGCCTCATGCATCAAAAAATTCAGCCCACGTGTTGTACCGATTGACTGTGAGTTGTCAGAACATTAAAGTATCTCGGTGCCCCAAGCTGCGGACTAAAATACAGGACATGCATCGCAATCGGTGAGCAGCAACATGTAGACTTCTTCATTCACTTCACATTACCAGCTTGTATGGGAGATTTGGTTCTCCATAGGGAAGTCCTACTAAGACACCCCTCAAACCGAATGCCATGGATCACATGGAGTATTTCATGCTATGAATCAGGTTTCTTTTCTTTTTAAAATAGAAGTAGAGCCAATAGTTAAAGGGGTTGTCTCATTAGGACAATTTATTCTCTATCCTACAGAGGTCCGATTTTTAAAGGAATTAATGTATCACATGTGTTTTCTTAACTAATGTACAGGGAGTCTTTCACCTAATCTGAACGTTATAGACCGCTCAGATCAGGCTATAGACTCCTTTCTCCATATAACAACGGTACCGTTAGTAGAGCTGTCCCTCGCAAATATTTTCGTAAAAACGAATTTTATAATGTATGCTAATTAGCTTGTGCAAGTGCCCGGGGGCGGCGTTACTGTGGATGGTGCCCAGACCCCTCGGCGCTTTGCACATAAAACCACTGCTATTTCCCCCCTCTGTCCTTCCCTTGTTTAGTATAATTACCTCCACCTCTCCTTCTCTAATATCGCGCCGCTGCCGCTCCACACTTGACCTGCGCCTGCACACTGCTGTGCCCATTATGGGCAGAGGCACAGGGGGTTGCAGTGCACATGCACCGGTCCGTCCTCCCAGCCCTCTGATGCGGTGCCTTACTTCCACTGGATTTTGAAGTACGGACATTGTTATATGGAGAAAGGAGTCTATAGCCTGATCTGAGAGGTCTATAATGCTCAGATTAGGTGAAAGACTCCCTTTAAACCAGGTACTAAAACATATTCATTTTATGAAGAAAAAAGGGGAATTTCAGTCAGCACATTCCAGTGCGCAGGTGCACGTTGCTATGGCTAAATGCACAAGGAAAGGAAAATACATACAATGCAACAGCACACTGCTAACCAGATAAAGCACAAAATGCCATAGAGATATGAAGTATTCTGGAGCTAATGCTATGCTTGTTTAGTAAATTAGAGATTCTTGGCAAATATATTTTGTACAAAATTATCTGGGCCCGTCCACCAAATCGTCAAGGTGATCTCTGTAGAACGGGAACCTAACACTATTTCCTACCTGATTTTGAAGTACGGACATTGTTATATGGAGAAAGGAGTCTATAGCCTGATCTGAGAGGTCTAAAACGCTCAGATTAGGTGAAAGACTCCCTTTAAACCAGGTACTAAAACATATTCATTTTATTACTTATCTGTTTTTATCTCTTTTTTTTTTTTTTTTTTTTTTTTTTTCTTTTGTTTAATTTCATTTAATCTGAACATGACCATGGGGGTAGCCATCTTGCCTGAGATGCTGCTCTTCTCTGTAGAGCATCTATTCTTATGACTCTGTATTGTTCCTGATAGAAGTTTACAAATAAATTGCCAGCAGTCTGCAGTAAAGGTACTGCTGGGTGTTACCCATAGCTGATGTGTCTTACTTTGTCCAACCGATTCTGCCAGTGTCAAACTGTGCAAGGACCAGGGGCAGACTGGGAACTTAAAGTGGCCCTGGAAAAAATACTAAAAGTGGCCCCATTTTATAGTTGGGTCTAAAATGATGGAAGGCAGGGCCAGCAATACCATATTGTGGCACATTATATCACCTCAACACAGCCAAATACCACAGTCAATCACAAAATACATCCCCAAAAACTTCCACTGGCTGGCTGTGAGGAGGGCCCAGGTGGCCTCCTGGGCATTGGCCCACCGGGAAATTTCCCTGTAGGGTCTATGGCCAATCTACCCCTGGCAGGGACACTCCCTTGACTGTTAAACTCCATCTACACCTTTACTGCAAGCTGCTCACCATACATTCATAATTTCCAGTAGAAATAACAGAGGAATGGCACAGCACAGATCCATAAGAAAAGATGCTTCAGTCCTGAACTGCTATTAAATGGGGATTGCATGTAGTTACTATAACAGACAGGAGAAGGTGACAGCGCCAGTTTAAGAGAATTGCTTTACAGCAACCAAATGGACCTTAGGGATAGGAACCTGTTGTCTGGACAAGACTCATTGGGGGAGATTTATCAAAACTGGTGTAAAGTTGAACTGGCTTAGTGGCCTATAGGCACCAATCAGATTCCACCTCTCATTTTTGAGAGCTTCTTTGGAAAATAAGAGGTGGAATCTGATTGGCTGCTATGGGCAACTAAGCCAGTTTTACTTTTCACCAGTTTGATAAATCTCCCCCATCGACTTCCATGAGAGAATTTTTGGGGCATGGTGTGTGAGCCTCTTTAGGAAGGGGGAGAAAGTGAGTTCTGTCTGTCTTACTGTTAAGGCCCTATTACACCTGCAGATTAAGCAGGCGATTGTCGGAAGGAAGCGCCCCCTCCTGGCAAACGCCTGCTTGCTAGGGGAGGAGACCTCTGCTATTACATGTGGCAATCTTTTCCTCAGTATGGGGACAAGCGATCACTAATGGCATTGCTCTTCCCCATACTAAATCATAGTTTGCCGGCAGCAGAGTGCTGATTACACGGCACGGTCTGCCACCGACAAATGATTATTTTTAAACATGTTGAAAGACTCCGGTTACCTGATGAATGAGTGTTTGCTCGTTCATCGGGTAATCGGTGGCAGTATTACACTGCCAGATCATCACTAACAAGCGTTATTATGAATACTGTAGGTGTAATAGGGCCTTTAGATGGGATTCTGTGTTACCTGCCCAGTCATCATTGTGAAAACTGCTACATTTTAGGATTTTTTTAAAATATACACTAAATAATGACATGAAAAATATAAAAAACATATTTAAAAATCTGCTTAACACAGAAACTTTTGCACTGTGAAGTAATGGTCCCAAAATCAAACTGGAATCTCTTGGACCCACCAGACATAATGTCAGTTATTGGAGGCGTGCAGTATGGGAACCTTAAGCTTAGAACTGGACAGTGGCTGAGAAGATACAGTCCCAGCCGCCCATCATTAGCCAAATATTTTAAGGCAAACTATAGGCATGGGTTAAAGTGAGGTACACTCCCGGCAGGTGCCTCTACTACAGTGGTTCTCAACTCCAGTCCTCGGGACCCACCTGCCAGTCAGGTTTTCAGGATTTCCTTAGTTTAGACCAGCTGATATAATTAGCGTCCATCCATCAGGACTTACCACAGGTATTCATTCTGTGGGATATTCCTAAATCCTGACTGGCAGGTGGGTCCCGAGGACTGGAGTTGAGAACCACTGCTCTACTAGCTGGAGGCTCCTGTCTACACCAGAAGGAATACAGCTAAGGGGATATATTAGAAAGCCTAAGTAATTGTAGTGGGGCAAGCGTCACCTGAACCAAGATTTTAAAAAATGTAAAATATTAGTGTTTCAACATAAATTTAACATAATTTTTTGGTTTTGTGGTGGACTGTGTACATGGAATATCCAGCTTTGCAGACTCTTTTATGGTTTGTGCCTAGAATTCTTTACGTGAGATGCTGAGTTATAAATATATTGCATTACTTACTTACATCTCGTACTGATCCTGAGCCACGTCCTAAATTGTCCAGAGCTGCATTTTGATGATTTCACAGCCATAGTCTCTCATTATTGCTTGCTGGCTCAATCTCTACAAAAAGCTTGCTCTGGTGATTTGCATTCTGGAAAGTATAATCTTTACAGCAAGCACCGTAATCGGATGTAGGAAATTGTCCGTTTGCATTATAGAAGGTAGGGATGTCTGACAGTGAATACCAGTAAGACCATTAATGCAACTGTGGGCATTAAAGGATATGTGTCACCAAAAATGTTATCTGCCTGTTAAAACCAGATCCTTTTTTTCTAATCTGGTTTTATTTTCTGATTGCAGATTTATTTATTCTGTTTCCTTAACATGATTAAAGGGGTGGCCATCTTGCCTGAGGTGTTCCTAAAGGGGTTATCACTTGGATATGCCCCCGTAGTCTGATAGGTGCCGGTCCCTAACGGAGCCCTGAAAGTGGTGGCGGGCTCACTCCGCATGCTCAGCTGCCCTCCTTTCATTTCTGTTGGGCTGCTGAAAATAGTTGAGTGCTGGCTCAGCTATTTCCGTCGAGCCCATAGAAGTGAATGGGAGCAGTGGCCGGACATGAGCAATGCGCTCCCATTCACTTCTATGGGGAGAGCTCTTTGTAGTGGCCAGACCCGGGGTCCTCCAGTCACCACTTCCACCTGCTCCATTCTCGATATAGCTGCGGGTCCCAGCGGTGAGACCCGCCCCTTTTAGACAATGGGGGCATGTCTCTGGGATATTTGCCATACGTACAGGATATGCCCCCATTGTCTGATAGGTGCAGATTTCACTGCTGAGACCTGCACATATTTCGTAAACGGAGCCCCGAAAGTGTTGGAGGGCTCACTGCGCATGTGCAGCTGCCATCTTTTCATTTCTGTTGGGCTGCTCCGTTCTCAATATAGGTGCGGGTCCCAGAGGTGAGACCCGCACCTCTCAGACAATGGGGGCATATCCTATACGTATGACAAATAATCATATGAGGTATATGAAAAGAACCAATTTGATCCTACCATATCCTGTTGATTTTACCTGGTGACCGGGTTCAATGGCTGCCGGATTGAGAAGATGTTTCCTGATCCTGTTGTACCCTGTGACTTAAGTAACCCTAATGGAAATATAACATATAACACTAATCGGAGTTTAGTGCAGGTGCAGTGTATTTGAATGGAGGAGAAACCACATGGAAGTGATCTGCCTGATCACATGACCCTCCATCAGCAGCTATTTTATGGACAGGACCTCTGTGTGGACAGCACAAAACAAGGAGTTATACCTTATATAATATTGAAAATGGTGCCTAATGTTAACAAAGACTATGTTAGTAAGTATCATAGTATCATCTCACAAACACATTGGTCCACAGTCATCAGAAAATTCCCAACCCCTTCAATTTGACACAGAATTTTACCCTAGAATTGTGATTGTGGCACGATTTTGGTGCAAAATGGTACATGCCCTTTACTACTAAGCCCCATTTTCAAGCAGGCTGGAATACATTGAAGACATTTTAGTTGCGCCTTATTGCGCCACTTTGCAGACATTCAAAACTTTCAGACGATACCAAAATGACAGCAATATGTTCAGGACAGAGAAAGATATCACTGATAGAAATCGGGATGCTGTAAATGCAGCTGAAAATGAAAGTAAAAACAGGTTTCACTCGCGATTATTCCCGACTTGATTTCTAACAGTGATTTATCCTCTGTTTCTTGGACTTTAGCTGTCATTTATTTATGTCAGTTGTTTATCTTGTATTAAAGCCTGGACTGTCAGCTTTCAGACAAGACCAATTGCATGTTTCTAGCTGCAACCATTGAGGAGATATCACAATCTAAAGCAGCCCTCCCCCCTCCAGTTAGCTACTTTTCACACTGCCTGAGCTGGACTCGGGCAGAACAGTTAGGTGGTTAAAGAACATGTGTTAGCAGATTTGTACCTATGAAACTGGCTGATCTGTTACATGTGCACTTGGCAGCTGAAGGCATCTGTGTCGGTCCCATGTCCATATGTGCCCGTATTGCTGATGCAAATGAGCCTCTAGGAACAATGGAGGCATTGCCATTGCAGAGAGAGCTGAGCCCGTTGCTCCTAGAGGCTAATTTGCATATATTAAAATTTCATATTTCTCAGCTATACAGGCACGTATGGACATGGGACTGACAAAGGTGTCTTCAGCTGCCAAGTGCACATGTAACAGGTCAGCCAGTTTCATAGGTACAAATCTGCTGACAGATGCCACTTAAATCTGGGTCTGAGTCTTTGCTGCCTATCCCTGATCTTGCCAGCCCTATACGGCCCCTGTGCCTGCCCCTGACATGCCACTTTTCTGCTGATGCCTCATCAGGGGACTTAAATGTACAGGTCGGGCTCCTACTGTAACAAAAGGGCAGAAATAAAGGCTGGCACAGTTTTCTCTTGTGAAAGATGTGAAGTTACATAAGACTTGTGTAAGTCAAGCCCATTTCAATTCGTCTACCACCAGTATAGCTTTTTTCTGGCGTACTTGTGCAATCTTACAGTGATTGTTCGTTGCGGGCAGTCTGTGAATAGCATTAACTAGACATCTATGAATTGGGTGACATACTGTTATTTCCAGCAGGTTTAGACATTCTTCATTGATCACTTGTCACTTCTACACAATGGGACCTGATTTCTTGTAATCACGTCTCCTAGTCAAAGCAAATGTTATAGTACCATGACCTGAATTGACAAGATGAATTATCGTTTGGGATTTTTTGCATTTTGTTTTTAGGTGTCATTGAGACCAATACTATATACATGGACATTTCCATTTGTATACTTGGAGCCATCATTGCATGGAATTAATTTAAAGAGACTCATGAGTGACAGCTTGGTTTTCTGATGATAAACATTTATTCATCTTGCCATTGACAGTGGTTATTATCTGTTCTCCCACAGTTCCATGCTTGGTATATAGAAATAAATGGGTATAGAGTGGAAGCAAAGTGGAAACTGTACAACTGAGTCTTTGTGGACAGTTGGTTAACAGCAGAACACATGTAGGATCAGTAAAGGCTGCTATTGGAGAACATCATCTAGAATCTGGGATATTTAGAAATGAATGAAACTATTAGTACAGCAAAAATTGGTGTCAGCAGGATCATTATAAGCTATTTTTGTTATGCTAAGATACCTACAGTATCCTCTGAACAGGTCAGTATCCAATGGTGATGTTCTGATACCTGGCAAACCCACTGATCATCTGCTTCCTGCAGGCATCTGAACTGGCACTTTGAATGGATCTGGAAGCACAGCTCCATACAAACTGTAGTGCCGATGTCGGGTTCCTGTAGCTCAGCTCCCCCATCGATTTGATATCAATGACTTATTGTGAGGATAGGTCATCTACAGTAGGAGCCTTCAAAACCCCTTTAAGGCTTCACACAAAATCCCTGGATTTTATCATATGATAAACTGTCCTTATTTTTATGCAGATATTGTGTAGTTTACTGGGAGGTTAAAAAAAAGTATTCACTAACTATATTTAGTAGATAGTGTAGGTTAATGTTGTGATCTCTCAGCAGTTGTTAAAGTTTTCAGAGGGTGAACCTTAAAGGGAACCTGTCATCAACTTTATGGTGACTTCACTGAGGGCAGCATAAAATAGGGACAGAAATGCTGATTTCAGCGTTGTCACTCATGAGCTAAAAGTAAGCAGTTGCCGAGAACCAGCATCATAATCATTACAGTGCAGGCCTTGAAAAGAGTCAAATCTACCTAAGAAGAGTCATGGTTATTCCTAATCTCCTGCTCTCCCCACCCACCTGCTGATGATTGTCAGTTCTCTCCTAGAGAGAAAGGGAGAAAACTAGGTAGAAGCCTGTCAGTCATCATCAGGTGGGGCGGAGAGAGCAGGAATTCATGAATAACCATGACTCTTCTCAGGTGGCCGGGTCTCTTTTCCAGGCCTAGTCTGCAATGATTGTGATGTTGGTTCTCGGCAACCACTTACTTTTAACTTTTAAATGACCGCTGAAATCAACTCACCTGTCTATACTTTATTCTGCCATTAGTATGGGTAGCATAAAGGTGTAGACAGGTTCCCTTTAAGTCTGCACCCACATTTCTTTCTGTGGGTTTCTGCAGGGAATAGGGTGAAATCCATGACGAATCTGCTCTATAAATCCACTTGTAATGCATTAGAATATTGCCATTTACTGCAGAACAGATTTTTTTCCGTCGTGCCCTAATAAAAAGCAGGGATTGATCACAATGTCTATAATGGTAAACTGGTAATGGATAACCTGAATCGGTGCCAAGGAGTGCAGCGTATGAGCAAAGATTGGTTAAGTCACTGGGTGTAATAAAATGGCCGCTGAACGTTTTTACATGTCAGTTTATTACACTTGGCAGTGCTAAGTGATAATGGTCCGTTTAGTGTCTTGCAGAACAGTCTATAGACCAAAAAAGAAGAAAACTCACGCCAGATTTTATAGCAATATGAAACCTCCAGTCACATGTGAAATCCAGTATAAAAAAAAGTTAAGAAAGCAATATAGGAAAATAAAAATGTATCTTTTAGTCTGATTGTAAGTACAATAATTTTCTTATCTACAGCTTTATTCTTGATTTATTTTTCTCCATTGTACCACCTGGCTGTCACTGACTCTCTGCATCTTTAGTATGGACCAGAGGTCAACCTCTTTCCACTCACTTTAGGACTGATGAGAGACATTGACTTCTGGTCCACAGTAATGACTCTAGGGCTGTGATGGCTAACCTCCTGCACTCCATCTGTGGTAAAACTACAGCTCCCAAGATGTACACTTGCTTGGCTGTTCTCAGAACTCCTTAGAAATAAATGGAGCATGCTGGGATTTGTAGTTTCACCACAGCTGGAGTTCCGGAGGTTAGCCATCACTGTCCTAGGGGGAATTTATCATGTGCAGTGTTTTTGAAGTCTGTTTTCCTGAAGGCATTGGCCCTGATTTATCACACCTTCACTCCAGAATTCTGTCTTCAAAAAGTCGCACGATAGGGCTTTTGCGACTTTTTTGCGCATTTTTTTGCGACTTTTTGCATGTGTACACAACTCACTCCAGTTTGTAATATGGGTGGAAAAGTGGGTGTGGTTAGCCATGTTAATGAGTTTCACTCCAGATTTATCATTGCGACTTTTTAAAAAAAGTCGCAAAATAGTCGCAATCTCACTCCAGGAGGAGGGTGGAGTAGGAAAAGTGGAGTAGCTTCTCTAGACAGAAGTGTTAGGTTTAAGGACAAGCCACATTTATCAAACAACCTGTGACGTTTGATAAATGTGGCAGACAGTACTCCAACACAGACTGAAGCAAAACTGACTTCAAATGTTTTCCTAATGATAAATTCCCCCCATTGTCTCCATTATTTAGGACAGATGTCCGCAGTAGTGCCATCAGTTTTTATGCCACCCACCTACTGGAGTGGGATTGTGCACAAAGTTTGCAGCATGTTATAAAGTCATGATTCATAAGTGTCACTCTCACTTTTCATTCCACATTTACAGACTGATGTGCATGGTACAAATGGTTGATAAGTATCCCACACCAGATTAAACACAGTTACAAATGCGCCAGGAAAAAAAGACGCAAATACATGATAAATATAGAGAGTCAGGGCGGTTACGTTGTAGAATGGAGGCTGATGAGGAATAAAGCTCTCTGTGAGTAAATTAATGGCACTCCTATTTGCAGTCAGACAGATGTCTATCCCAGGAGTGCTTCTTTCACTGGTTTACAAACTAGAAGGCCAAACTACGTATATGGACACCATAAGGAAATGTCCCCCAGTTCTACTGATCTGCAGGCCCCATTACAATGGCCGTCAGTTATTGACAACAGACCGCTGCCTGCTCGCCAGAGGAGGTGAGAGCTGCATTTACATACGGCAGTCATATCAGCTGAAGACTCTCATCCCCATAGAGAATCACTGTTTCCCGGGAACAGATAACTGCTCACACAGGACAAGCACCACCTGCTGTCCAGAAATTATGATTTTGGAGTCCATATCAACAATTATTTCAGCTGCTGAATGAGAGTGGAAGTGGCGCCTTTACAAAGAGCAGTTATAAAAAAAAAACGGGCGTTCATATCCGATAATCGGCCTAATAAACAGGCTTTAGAATCCTATTAACCCTTTCACTCCCGGAGGTTTTTTCGGTTTTGCGTTTTCGTTTTTTGCTCCTTGCCTTCATACAGCCATAACTTTTTTATTTTTCTGTTCACATAGTTGTATGAGGGCTTGTTTTTTGCGGGACAAGTTGTACTTTCAAACGCCACCATTTATTATTGCATATGGTGTAGTGGGAAGCGGGAAAAAAATTCCAAATCGGGTGAAATTGCAAAAAAAACCACTATTCCGCTACAGTTTTCCGGGTTTTTTATTTACGGCGTTCGCTGTTCATTAAAACTGACCAGTTACTTTCATTCTACAGGTCAGTACGAATCCAGCGGTACCTAACGTATAGTTTGTCTTGTGTTTTGATAGTGATAAAATTATAAAGTTGTTTTTTTTTTTTTTTTTTTTGGTCGTCATATCTTGACCCCGATAACTTTTTGGCATTTATGTGTACGGAGCTGTATGGGGGCTCATTTTTTGCGGGGCGATCTGAAGTTTTTATTGATACCATTCTGGGGTGTGTATGACTTTTTGATCGCTTTTATTTAAAAAAAAGTGACAAAAAACAGCGAATCGCCATTTTGACGCTTTTTTCCGCCACACAATTCACCGTGTTGGAATTTTTTTATTTTATTTTAAAAGTACGGGCGTTTTCGGTCACGGTGATACCCATGATGTCTATATTTATTTTTATTTAGGTATTTATTTTTTAATTATACGGAAAGGGGGGGTGATTTAAACTTTTATATATTTTTTCTATTTTTTTTTTATATATTAACTTTTTAAAAAAAAATTTTTTATTATTTGAAAGCTCAAATATGAGCTAATATATTGTACTTTTTATTTTTTCACTATGAGCAATCTCTGATTTTTAATCTTGAATTAAAACTCATGATTGCTCATTTCTTATCCTGGCCTGCCATCTAGTGGCCAGAATAAGAATTGCACTTTGAAAGCTGTAATCCTCACCAGCGAGGATTACAGCTTTCATAGCGTGTACAGACGGCCCGATTGGCCAATCGGGTCGTCTGTACATCACCCGGAAGTGAACCGCTTCCGGGTTCAGTCGCCACCGGAACACTTCAGAAGGGCCCACAAGGAATGAGAGGCCCATCGGAAGACGCCGCCGATGGCGGTAAGTAGCTACAAGTCTCTGATGTTAGAAACAGCAGAGACTTGCCGGCCATGACGCCCGCCGGCGGGGGCCCTGCACGCCGAGCGCCGTACATGTACGGCGCCGGTCGGGAAGGGGTTAAGATGTCTGGGAATTGTGGCTGTAATACGGATGCCAAAATGCAACGTGTGAAAGCAGTCCTAAAGGAAACGTGTCACCAAAAATGTATCTGCCAGTGAAAATCGGATAGTAACACATCTCCTTATTTCTAATCTGTTTTTATTTTCTTATTACAGATTTTTGTATTCTGTTTTCTGAACATGATTATGGGGGCAGCCATCTTGGCCGAGCTGTTCTTAACAGCATTTAGAAAGCATTAAGAAAATTGCTTTACAGCAGCCCCATGGGCCACAGACATAATGGTCAGGAGGGGACCTCACAGACTTCTATGGAAGAGTTTCTAGGCTCTGTGACTTGTGCAGAGGTCATTGTACAAGGAAAGAAGAGATAAGATCTGACCATCACCTATTGTGAATGGTGGATCCTGATTGATACACAGAGGTGATATCAGAGGCAGGATTAGAATGACAGATAAGCAGATAACTGCAGTAAAGTAATTTGTACAGAAGATGTAGTGGCGCCTATTATTAGGCTTAGTAGCCAGTGCGAAAACTGCAGGATTTTATGGTTTTTTGTTTAAATATAATTGACATGGAAAATGAAAAATAACCATCACAAATTCTTTAAAAATATGTTAAAGATAATTAAGGAAAACCTGATTTTAAAAAAAGGTCATTTTCTGGTGACACATTCCCTTTAATGTCCGGCAGCGACTAAGCCAGAGTTCAGACCTCAGTCCAGTCTAAAATGTGTGGACTTGAAAATAGCAGTTCACTCATAATCCACATGTGGGTGGCATAGTGTGAACCGTTTTGCAGAGAAGAACTGGGAAAATTATCACAAAGTTCAGATTCCAAGTATTATGAATGTCAGTTGGCATGCCGAGATTTATTTTACAGTGTGGCACTAAATCTGTTCTGATCGAATGCTGTTTCAGTATAGAACCTAAGAAGGGTGTGGATATATTTTATAGGCTGTGTACGTGAAATCTTATATCCAATATCACAGAATTGCATTATTATCACACTGCCCGTCTTGTCCTGTGTCTGGACTGCACCATCCTATATGTCGGAGCTCTAGCTGGCATGTCACATAGCTCACTGACACCTCACTTACGAGAAATAGACATTTCTCCTTATGCGCCATTGTTTTACATGCGTTTATAGGATCCCACTTGTCTGTTACTGCTTTTACTATCTAGCTTTAATTAACTTTTCAAGGTCCAGAGATTGACACGTTCATTGTGTTCATAGAGTAGATGACTGTGAGTAAGTACAATCAGGTACGAATGGTTGAAAGGATAAGTGGATAGAAAATTCTTCAACCCAACGAACAAGTGCTACACTAGCACCCTCCTCTGGCCGCAAATGGTTCCATCCTGTACTGTGTGATGCACCTGCATGGTCAATGTTTAGACCTGTAGATCTGATATATACCATGCCACTTGTATTAGCCTGCATATTGCTGATTATGCCCTGCATGGCAGATTTCCTTGCTCGATGTTACTGTTTCTAGGGTTGTTTTTGAAAACAATCAAAAAAGACCAAAACCTTAATAAATAAGAAAGAAATTGTACGTCCAGCACTATATTCTGTGTTACATAATCTGATAGTAGCAAGATGCTGCATTGTATAAGATGTTTAACACCTATGGTTCACCACACAATGGTTACAGCATGCTGTAGGCCGTTCTTCCCATTTCTTACTACTGGGATCGTTAGAGGGTATCTATCATTAAAATGTATTTAAAAATGTATTGTGTTTATTCCTTCAAAGGGTTTTTCCAGGGCTTACTTACTGAGGACCTGACCTTAGAATAGGATGGGGGTCCAACTCCTGATATTATGCACCAGTCACCAGTTTTTACACGTTGTGGCATCAGGACCACACTGCTCCATACGCCGTGGCACCCTTTACAGATGAATGAACTGTACTTGTGAAGTGCTGTGTAGTGTTATGTTTTGACTGCATTTGTACATGAATTACATGTTTTTGTGGATGGATGGCTTTAGAGTTCTGAAGTAATTCCAGCTTGACAATAGATTTAGGGACTAAAAAAGTAACTTGAAGAACGTTCACACAGATCTAAATACAGGCATGCAAGTTTTCAGTCTCTATTGACTTTTATAGGAAAAAATCTGTACCTGTATGGCATTCAAAGAAGTAGGGCCCAATTTCTTTCTTGTATGGCGGCACATAAAGTACATATAGGAGCATATCCACACAAACACATATGGCATGTCGTGGCATGTAAGGAATATTATGTAGTATATTATCACTGTATAATAGTGGCACAGAGCTATAATATGCCTGTTTATGTTAACCCCGGCACATGTAAAATACAGATTTCTGATGACAAGCTGAGTGGTCTGCCTTGACATCCATTGATCCAATCACTTTGGCTGGTGGTATGTACCCTGACTGGTCAGGTCTATAAACGTATAAACGACACCCCTTAGACTACTGGCAAATCCATTGACTGTTTTTAAAGGCAGTCTGGTGCCAGTTTTATGCTGTCCTATCTGAGGGCAATATAAACTGCTGACCGAGACCATAAGAAAATACTCTTCCTCAAATTCTTGAACTGACCCAGTCGTTTTCTAAAATCAGTATTGAGCATCTCCATCATGAGCAGAGCGTCCTCATATTCATGAGCTCCCGACTCTTCTCACCCCTGCTGCTGATTGCTATAGGAAGAGAGAGCCACCGATCTGCAGGGTGGGAAGAGGCAGGAGCTCATGAATATGAGGACTCCCTAACGTGTGCAGAACTTGACTCACTCAAGAGATGTTCAGTACTGATTTTAGCAAAACGACTGATGAGTGAATTCGAGTAAGTGACCCAACGTTTTCATCAGCTTCTCTTGTCATCCATTTATGCTGCCGTCAGATTAGTTCCAGCTTCTCCCACCCTCGGCTGATTTTCCAGAGGCAAGTTTGAATTAGCTATATCTTTGCATTGGATGGCACATAATATCATAATCAAGGGCTCTCCACTCTGGTACGTAGAAGGGGATCTCAAAAAGGATTTACCCCCATGATAGATTACTAAGCCGATTACTTTCTTTTTTTATTGGCCCCGTAATGTTGCAGTTGCCTTATTTTGGTCGTTAGGAAAGTCCTATACTCGCAGATGCACTTGTACAAACAGCTTGGCTCAGCATAGATCAGTAAAAATAAAAATGAAACACCCTTGACAGGTGATCAGTTGAATTCGGATTTTCAATCTTTGTTTTATTTCTTCCATTACCTGAATTTGCAAGTTTATGGAACGTGTGACAGTGAGATACAGTGTCCTTAAAAATTGCTGATTATTACAGATAACAAGAACAAAGCTTCCTCTATGTTATAAATAAAATCTGATTTGTTTCTGCATTTTTCACATTTTATACTTGTTGCACAGGCATAACTTCTTATTTCTGAGAATGCTTTTTTTATAAGCACACTTGTTAGCGTCGATGAAACAGATTGTGATGCAAGACTGCAGCTCACATCACAACCACTGCTTGGCCACACATATATACCATATACATCTCGTGATACAATATTCGAAAGTAATGTTGAGCAAAACTAAGCATTCGAAGTAGAATTAAGTTCGAAGTTTAAGAAAACTTCAATTCGCAACTAGTCTGAATTTCCTTGAGCTTTGTGTTAACGAATCAGCTTTTTCCTAAAATGGCGGCTGCACGTGTTACAAAGTGAAAGTAAGAAGCCGGGAGCCCAAGATCACCCATAATGCTGTGCAGCCAGCCAATCGCAGATAGCCATCCCTTGTGATGTTACAGCGCTATAAAGCCTTCATTCCGCGCAGTCTCTGTTATTTCACTGTGAGCTGAGCAGAGGGAAAGACGTTACTAGTGCTCATGCCCTAGGGACAGTGTTGCTGAAAACGATTAATAGAAGAGTATTGGTGAGTGAGAGTGCAAGAAGACTTATTCTGCATCAGTTTTATTTATTTATTCCTAAATTTACTTATTCCTACATCAGCGGTAAACTGAAATATGTAATACAATACCAATAAGATGGAAGCCTGTATTATTCCAGTGCCAGTGTGCCAACCAATACCATCCAGTCTACACCTCTTAGGTCTTAGTGATGATCATCCTCATCTTTTGCTGGCTTTACTTCTTCGAAAACATCCTTCAAAGTCTCCATGTCCTAGAAAAGTCAGTAAGATACAGAGACAGAATGAGCTGGATGTTCCTGATAACATATTCTCATTGATATTAGATGATGTGGAAAAGGAGGAGAAGCAGATGGCAGAAGAAGGGCTCCCACTTGTAGAGCAGGAGAGTGCTGGGGTTGGAGAAGTGAGTGTGCCAGAGCTGATTAGTATTCTGTGTTTACTGTCAAATAACCTGCAGGAGACAGCAGGCAAGAACAGTAATAATTTTCATATTTTCCCCCCACCTAACCAGCCAAACCCCATACCAGCAACAGGTTTAAAGGTACAATGAAGAAGGCGGATATAGTGTGGTTTTCATTATTAAATGAATGGCAGTGCGGTTCTTCACCACAGCATGGCCGCTCTGTTCGGCCCAACCCTAAGGCGGAGTTGCCTGGGTATACCTGATTTATAGGAATTCTCGACAAATTAATTCGTAACAAATTGAATTTCCTGGCGAACTTCAGCGAAAATATAAGGAAGGGCACGTATATATGTATGTTAGTTTATATATCTAAAAGTACGCCAGTGTGTTTGTGCTGCTGTGTGTGTATGTAGCCAGGTGTGTGGGTAATATGTTTGTGGCATACTTCCTAAATCGATAACTTAGATTCATACCATGTTTTCAAATGCGTCCAAGTATAGTACCAAAAAGGGACACAACTGTATGTTAGCTAAATGCTGCTTTTGATGGGTCCATTTTTATTTGTTTTTTCACAACAGTGATATTACCCGCATATATATTTTTTTTTTTTTTGACAGAGGCAAACTGTTACTATATCTGTGCAGTAAGCTAAGTTCTTTTACTGTAGGATTTTTTGTTTTTTGTTTAAATCTAGATATTGAAATGGACAATTAAAAATAACATCAAAATTCTTTAATATGTTTAACATAAAAACTGGATTTAAACAATAGGTCGTTTTCTAATGACACATTCCCTTTAAGTTTGGTTCTGTCTTATTATCCATATATGTAGTAAATGTGATCTTATTATATTATTGGTGCAATAAGCATAGTTCTGCTACCGTATCTGTGCAGTAAGCTTAATAATGTTAGCACATATTTGTAGTAAGCTTTGTTCTGTTACAGCATCTATGTAGTAAGCTTGATTATGTTACTTTATTATTTACAAGGTTGGTTCTGTTACTGAATCTGTGTATTAGGTTTGGTTCTGTTACTGTATCCATGTATTAAACTTGTTTCTGTAATCATATCTATATAGAAAATTGGTCACTAGACAAAACGGAAAACATAATTTCATAGGCTGGAATGGGGATGTGACTGGATGGGAATGATACATGATTTCCTAGATAAGCGATAGCATCTTATTGGTCCATATCTCTTGGATTTTTTCCCACTACACAGGGGCACCAGACAGGGATGTCCATGGTCGCCCTTGTTATTTCCATTAGTAATGGAACCTTTATCATCTGTTACTAACAACTGCCCTAAAATAGAGGGATGAGATGATGTGGACATTGCTGAAAAGTCACTGTAAGTAGATGACATGCTAGTGTACTTGGGGGACGCAGGGCCATCTCTTGAGGCACTACTTGACGTTGTTGATGACTACGGTTCTTACTCTGGATTGTGGATGACGTTGACTGTGATGCTGTCTCCAATGCTCAAATCTATTTATTGTTAATAAATTGAAATTTAGGAATTGAGATACATAAAGATGTTAAATAGTTTAAGGCCCCATGCAGACGACCGTATTTCACGGCCTGATACGTGTTTCACTGTACGGCGGCGGCCTCAGGAAGCGCACGGCGTCATAGCAACCAATGACGCCGTGAGCTCCCGTCCTCTGGGCCGTATCGGGCCGTGAAATACGGTCGTCTGCATGGGGCCTAATTCTCTTAATTTGTTACCCACTATGGCGTATATTGCTGCTGTATCTCTACAGGGCAACTCCAGTGGCATTGCCTAAATCTCATTTCATTGTCATTGGCAAATTGTTGACTCCATTTTGTGTCCCAACATGGTTCCTAAACTGGCTAGAAATAAAGTGCCGTATATCTGTGGAGGGCTGTCTCTTCTGAATATGTATCTATATTATGTAGCTACTTAGTTTCTTGGCAGATTTAAGCGGACTCCAACAACCCAGAGGTAGTTCTAGAGGCCACCTTTCTATGAAGCACTCACTTACCTTGTGTACAAGGTATCCAATTTCTTACTTTACCTTCAATATGGCTGCAGTTATCATGGCATTGAACTAGAGCTGGGCGATATGGCCAAAAAAAAACAAAACTTTTTTTTTTATTTTGGACGATTCACGATTTAAATCTCGATTTTCTTATGTTAGTAAAAATATAAAAAATATATTAAAAAAAGCCTACTGTGGCCCCATCAGACCTCAGATCAGCCCACTGTGCCCTCATCAGACCTCAGATCAGCCCACTGTGCCCTCATCAGACCTCAGATCAGCCCACTGTGCCCCCATCAGACCTCAGATAAGCCCACTGTGCCCCATCAGACCTCAGATCAACCCACTGTGCCCCCATCAGACCTCAGATCAGCCCACTGTGTCCCCATCAGACCTCAGATCAGCCCACTGTGCCCCCATCAGACCTCAGATCAGCCCACTGTGCCCCCATCAGACCCCACATCAGCCCACTGTGCCCCCATCAGACCTCAGATTAGCCCACTGTGCCCTTATCAGACCTCAGATTAGCCCACTGTGCCCTTATCAGACCTCAGATTAGCCCACTGTGCCCTTATCAGACCTCAGATTAGCCCACTGTGCCCCCATCAGACCTCAGATTAGCCCACTGTGCCCCATCAGACCTCAGATTAGCCCACTGTGCCCCATCAGACCTCAGATTAGCCCACTGTGCCCCATCAGACCTCAGATCAGCCCAAAGTGCCCCCTTCAGACCTCAGATCAGCCCAAAGTGCCCCCTTCAGGCCTCAGATCAGCCCAAAGTGCCCCCTTCAGGCCTCAGATCAGCCCAAAGTGCCCCCTCCAGGCCTCAGAGCAGCCCAAAGTGCCCCCTCCAGGCCTCAGAGCAGCCCAAAGTGCCCCCTCCAGGCCTCAGAGCAGCCCAAAGTGCCCCCTCCAGGCCTCAGAGCAGCCCAAAGTGCCCCCTCCAGGCCTCAGAGCAGCCCCAAGTGCCCCCTCCAGGCCTCAGAGCAGCCCCAAAGTGCCCCCTCCAGGCCTCAGAGCAGCCCAAGTGCCCCCTCCAGGCCTCAGAGCAGCCCAAGTGCCCCCTCCAGGCCTCAGAGCAGCCCCAAGTGCCCCTCCAGGCCTCAGAGCAGCCACCATCATAATAATAAATAAAAAAATCTCTCACCTGTCCTCCGCTGCGGCTCCGCTCCAGGTCCGGCGCCCTTCTTCTTCTCCCGGCGCTGCACTGTCGACTGACTGCGTGCAGCGTCAGGTCAGAGTGCGCGCGCTACGTCCTGACGCTGTACACGGTCAGGACAGTGCAGCGCAGACCCGGAAAAGAAGAGGAGCGGCGGACACCGGAGCGGAGCCGCGGCGCAGGACAGGTGAGAGATTTTTTTTTATTTTATATGTCGGGCGCCATTTTTAGGAAAATCGAATTCACGATTTTCCTAAAAAATAAAATCGTGAGGCTTGCAATGGGCGAATTAATCGAATTAATTCGATTAATCGCCCAGCCCTACATTGAACTGTACTGTGATATGTGGGAATAAGGCAGAACTGAGGTTTGGTCTCCGGCCATCCCTGAGCGCCTTGAACTACTAAATTTACCTGATTATGAGTTCTGGCACCAAAAGGTTATTAAATTCCTCACTCAATTATATAAGGATGGTTATTTTTGTCTTGCTCCACCTTCGCCACTTTCCCTAAAGAAGGCGTGCCAAGAGCAAGAAGGGAGCATGGCAAGCCGCTCCAACAAATTTATCTTTATTCAAGCCAATGAAGCCACCAATGCATTGCAGCTCTGAGCTGTAGATTTCTGTTTAGGCCCACAGACTGCAGGATGCGCCTAATTTATGATGAGGCTTGCGCCTTGTCATAAATTAGCTGCATCCTCCGGCAGGGCATATCAAGATCAATGCAGAAAGCGGCAGCTTCTATACTAATACTTTCAGTTGAGACATGCCTATCTAGTTCAGTTTGCTAGGCAACTCATAAAGCATGGAACAGTAAAAAAAGCTGCCTGTCAGAAAATATTATGTAGACCAGTCTCTTCTTATTATAGAGTGCTCATGTTGCCACAGCCCTCACCACTGTCTAGGTCTTCTAGCCAATGAAAGGTTGATATACCCATTCTGGAGGCGTGCCACAAAAATAATTAACATTGAGTTTGCTGTCCACTGTGATCAGAGCCAGAAATCAATCAATCCAAATGAAATGGCTGCATAGAATGCCAGTCCACTTGCTGTGGATGTGTAAACTTACTAATGACATTTGTGATGACATTATACAGGATAGAGGTACTCTAATACACATTATATGGGACTGTCTACTCATTGCCACCTTTTGGTCTTGGGTACATGATTATCTGATGACCAGTGTAGTGTGGCATGGAGGTGATCAGCCTGTGGCCTGCTGAGGTGTTATGGAAGCTCAGGTTTATTTGATTGCAGCCTTCAGCTCATCTGCATTGTTGGGTCTGGTGTCTCTCATCTTCCTCTTGACAATACTCCATATATTCTCGATGGGGTTTAGATCAGCGAGTTTGCTGGTCAATCAAGCACAGTGATACTGTGGTTATTAAACCAGGTATTTGTACTTTTGGCAGTGAAAATAACATCAGCATCTCTATAAAGCTTATCAGCAGAGGGAAGCATGAAGTGCTCTACTATTTCCTGGTAGATGGCTGTGCTGACTTTGGACTTGATAAAACACAGTGGACTTACACCAGCAGATGACATGGCTCCCCAAACCATCACTGACTGTGGAAACTTCACACTGGTCTTTAAGCAACTTGGATTGTGTGCCTCTCTACTCCTTCTCCAGACTAAAGGGCCTTAATTTCTAAATGAAATGCAAAATGTATTTTCATCTGAAAACAGGACTTTGGACCATTGAGCAACAGTCCAGTCCTTTTACCCTTTAGCCCAGGTAAGACGCTTCTGATGTTAACTCTGGGTAAAGAGTGGTTTGACACAAGGAGTGTGACAGTTGTAGCCCATGTCCTGTATGTGTGTGTGTGGTGGCTCTTGAAGGACTGACTCCAGCCACAGTCTACTCCTTGTGAATGTCCCCCAATTTCTTGAATGGCCTTTTCTTGACAATCCTTTCAAGGCTGCAGTTATTGTTGTTGCATCTGCACTTTTTTCTACCACACATTTTCCTTTCGCTCAAATTTCTATTAATATGTGATACAGCACTCTGTGAGCAGCCAGCTTTAGAAAAAAACCTTTCTGGCCTACCTTCCTTGTGGAGGGCGTCATTGACTGTCTTCTGGACAATTGCCAAGTTAGCAGTCTTCCCCATGATTGTGTAGCCTACTGAACCAGACTAAGGGACCATTTAAATGCTTAGTGTTTATTAACTGATTAAAGTGTGACACCATGAGTCTACAATATTGAACTTTTTCACAATATTCATATTTTCTGAGATACTGACTTTTGAGTTTTCATTAGCTGTAAGCCATAATCATCAGCATTAGCCTCTTCCTGACATCTGCCACAATAGTATGGCAGGTGTCAGATGTTTAAAGATAGCGCCTTCTCCAGAGCCGCGTGAATGGTATAGCAACCAGGTGCCTGCTCTTTCACACAGCAGACACCCCGGGCTAATGACAGCCTGCAACATTATTTCAGTGTAATTCAGTTTATCACATTGAACACACTGGTGTGTGTCTAGCCTTAACCCTTAGAGGTCCGGACGATTTTCTCTTTTTGCATTTTGTTTTTTCACTCCCTACTTTCCTAAATTAAAAACTTTTTTAAATTTTCCGCTCACATAGCCTTATTAGGGCTTACTTTTTGTGGTACAAGTTGCACTTTCTACTGATACCATTTATGATTGCATGCAATGTAGTAGGAAGCAGGAAAAATAATTCAAAATGCTGTGGAATTGGTAAAAAAAAAAAAAAGCAAATCTGACAGTTTTTTTTTTTTACGCTATACATTAAAATTGAACTGTTACCTTCAGTCTCCAGGTCAGTATGTTTACAATGATACCACACTTATATAGTACTAGCAGAAAGACCCGGCTTCGCCTGGGTATATTTCATCTATTTATTTAATGTTTCTGTGTGTCGTTGCAGAGAGAAAGTCAATGCAGCTGACAGAAGTTGATTTTTACCTTCATTTTTTCAATCCCCATTGGCTGCGGAGTGGGAAGGGGCAAGACCTGACGGGTTGGGGGCGTGGTTTACCGGGATCTTGGGGGGGGGGGGGGTGCTTTTAAGTCCTTTTTTTCAGGGTGGCCTAAATTATAGGTCAATGCCATGGTAATTTGAGGAAACACAGTGGGTAGCAGTAGAAGAAAACATTGCTTCGCACGGGTATATTTAATCTATTTCATTTAATGTTTGTGTGTCGTTGCAGAGAGAAAGTCAACCTCCCTCCCACCCCTGCAACTGACAGAAGTTGATTTTTACCTTCAATTTTTCAATCTCCATTAGCTGTGGAGTGGAAGGGGGTGTGGCCTGACCGAGTCGGGGGCGTGACGTAGCGAGACCTGGGGTGGGGGTTCTAAGTCCTTCTTTTGAGGGTGGCCAGAATTACAGGTGGATGCCATGGTAATGGGTCACGCAATGGGTAGCATTGGAAGAAAACACTTTTTATTACTACTGAACGGTCTTAGTCTAAAATTAGTGTATTTCATCTATTTCATTTAATGTTTCTGTGTGTCGTTGCAGAGAGAAAGTCAATGCATCTGACAGAAGTTGATTTTTACCTTCATTTTTTCAATCTCCATTGGCTGCGGAGTGGGAGGGGGCGTGACCTGACAGTCGGGGCGTGGCTTAGCAAGACACTTCGCATGGGTGTATTTAATCTATTTCATTTAATGTTTATGTGTGTCATTGCAGAAAAAAAGTTAACCTCCCACCCATCCCTGCAGCTGACAGAAGTTGATTTTTACCTTTATTTTTTCAATCCCTGTTGGCTGCGGAGTGGGAGGGGGTGTGGCCTGATGGAGTCGGGGCGTGGCTTAGCGAGACCTGGGGCGGGGGTTTTAGGTGCTTCTTTTAGGGTGGCCTGAATTAAATGTCGATACCATGCTGCTTTATGAGGCCACGCAATGGGTAGCAGTGGAAGAAAACCTGGCTGTAATTACCTGGCTGTGTTGTTATGGAAACCTGTTTTCCCTGTGTGTGTCTGTGCAGAGAATGGCAGTTGTGGTTTAAAACCAAAGCTCCCAGGCTAATATTGGCTAATGGAGATCATATTTTGGGAATATCTTGGGAACGGTACGTCCTAGAGAGATGAGACCTGGTCTAAAACCTTCCCGGACACCTGATGTACCTGTGTGCCGAATTAGGTGAAAATCGGTCCAGTAGTTTGGTCGCGCATAGAGAACAGACAGACAGAAACTGATCCGACTTCGCTTGGGTATATTTCATCTATTTATTTAATGTTTCTGTGTGTCGTTGCAGAGAGAAAGTCAATGCAGCTGACAGAAATTGATTTTTACCTTCATTTTTTCAATCCCTATTGGCTGCGGAGTGGGAGGGGGTGTGGTTTAATGGAACACGGGGGGGGGTTAAGCCCTTCATTTCAGGGTGGCCTAAATTATAGGTTAATGCCATGGTAATTTGAGGAAACACAATGGGTAGCAGTGAAAGAAAACATTGCTTTGCGCGGGTATATTTAATCTATTTCATTTAATGTTTCTGTGTGTCGTTGCAGAGAGAAAGTCATCCTCCCTCCCATCCCTGCAGCTGACAGATGTTGATTTTTACCTTCAATTGTTCAATCTCCATTAGCTGTGGAGTGGAAGGGGGTGTGGCCTGACCGAGTCGGGGGCGTGACGTTGCAAGACCTGGGGCTGGGTTTTAAGTCCTTCTTTTGATGGTGGCCAGAATTACAGGTCGATGCCATGGTAATTTATGAGGACACGCCATGGGAAACAGTGGAAGAAAACATTGCTTTGCACTGGTATATTTAATCTATTTCATTTAATGTTTCTGTATGTTGTTGCAGAAAGAAATCCAACCTCCCTCCCACCCCTGCAGCTGACAGAAGTTGATTTTTACCTTCATTTTTTCAATCCCCGTTGGCTGCGGAGTGGGAGGGGGCGTGGCCTGACAGAGTCGGAGCGTGGTTTCGCGAGATCTGGGACGGGGGTCAGAGTGGCATGAATTACAGGTCGATGACATGGTAATTTATGGGGACCCGCAATGGGTAGCAGTGGAAAAAAACATCTTTTATTAGTAGTGAATGGTCGTAGTCTAAAATTAGTCAATTTCATCTACGATTTTTGTGTGTCGTTGCAGAGAGAAATTCACCCTCCCGCCCCTGCAGCTGATTTTTTTCAATCCCCGTTGACTGCGGAGTGCGAGGGGGCGTGGCCTGGCAGAGTTGGGGGTGTGGATTATCAAGATGCTTCTAACGGTTGTAGTCTGAAATTAGTCTATTTCATCTAAAATTTTGTGTCATTGCAGAGAGAAATTCACCCTCCCACCCCTGCAGCTGACAGAAGTTTATTTTTCCCTTCATTCTTTCAATCCCTGTTGGCTGCGGAGTGGGAGGGGGCATGACCTGACAGAGTTGGGGGTGTGGCTTAGCAAAGCGCTTCGCATAGGTGATTTAATCTATTTCATTTAATGTTTCTGTGTGTCGTTGCAGAATGGCTGCAGAGTGGGAGGGGGCGTGGTCTGACAGAGTTGGGGGCGTGACTTAGCAAGACGATTCGAACAGTTGTAGTCTATAATTAGTCTATTTTATCTAAAATTTTTGTGTGTTGTTGCAGAGAGAAATTCACCCTCCCACCCCTGCAGCAAACAGAAGTTTATTTTTACCTTTATTTTTTCAATCCCCGTTGGCTGCGGAGTGGGAGGGGGCGTAACCTGACAGAGTTGGGGGCGTGGATTAGCAAGACGCTTCACATGGGTGTATTTAATCTATTTCATTTAATGTTTCTGTGTGTCGTTGCAGAAAGAAAGTCAACCTCCCACCCATCCCTGCAGCTGACAGAAGTTGATTTTTACCTTTATTTTTTCAATATCTGTTGGCTGCGGAGTGAAAGGGGGCGTGGCCTTACAGAGTCGGGGCGTGGCTTAGCAAAGCTCTTCGCGTAGGTGCATTTAATCTATTTCATTTAATGTTTCTGTGTGTCGTTGCAGAATGGCTGCGGAGTGTGAGGGGGTGTGGCCTGACAGAGACGGGGCGTGGCTTAGCAAAAGGCTTCGAACGGTTGTAGTCTATAATTAGTGTATTTCATCTAAAATTTTTGTGTGTCGTTGCAGAGAGAAATTCACCCTCCCACCCCTGCAGCAAACTGAAGTTTATTTTTACCTTCATTTTTTCAATTCCCATTGGCTGCGGAGTGGGAGGGGGCGTGACCTGACAGAGTCGGGGGCGTTGATTAGCAAGACGCTTCGCATGGGTGTATTTAATGTTTGTGTGTGTTGTTGCAGAAAGAAAGTCAACCTCCCACCCATCCCTGCAGCTGACAGAAGTTGATTTTTACCTTTATTTTTTCAATATCTGTTGGCTGCGGAGTGAAAGGGGGTGTGGCCTGACAGAGTTGGGGGTGTGGCTTAGTGAGACCTGGGGCGGGGGTTTTAAGTACTTCGTTTAGGGTGGCCTGACTTAAAGGTCAATACCATGCTTATTTATGAGCCCACGCAATAGGCCGCAGTGGAGGAAAACATCTTTTATTACTACTGAACTGTAGTAATAGAAAAACACATAAGTTATATTTATGGTAACCGGAATACCTTTAACAGTGTCAGTGAATAGAAATGGATGAGATCCTCAGCTGCTGATAATTACCTGGTTGTTATGGAAACCTGCCCTCCCTGTGTGTGGCTTTGCAGAGAATGGCAGTTGGAGTTTAAAACCAAAGTTCCCAGTTGTAATGTTGGCTAATGGAGATCATATTTTGGGAATATCTCAGGAACGGTATGTCCTAGAGAGATGAGACCTGGTCTAAAACCTTCCCGGACACCTGATGTACCTGTGTGCCGAATTTGGTGAAAATCGGTCCAGTAGTTTGATCGCGCATAGAGGACAGACAGACAGACAGAAACTCATTTTTATATTATTAAGAGATTTCTTGCGTTTTATTACTGAAAAAAAAATGTAAAAACCTAGAAAAATGTTAATTTTTTTTCACCATATTCTGACCCTATAAATTTTTTGTAGTTAAGCGTATGTAGCTGCGTAACGGCTCATTTTTTGCGGGCCGTTCTTTATTTTTCAGTGATACCATTTTGAAGTGTGTACAACTTTTTCATAACTTTTTATAAAAAAAATTGGGCGCGTTGAAGTGACATAAAATGGCGAATTGGCAGTTTTTATTTTTTATTTTCCATTATACAATTCGCTGTATGGGAGTAATATTGTTATATTTTAATAGTGCGGGCATTTTTGCACCTGGGGATGCCCATGATGTGTTTTTTTTATTGATTAAAGAAGAACTCCCGCAAAAATTTTTATTCCATGTCCTGCTAGAAATGTACATGATGTAATCTGTAGTGAATGTCATTTTCTTATCAGTAGCTGAATTTTTGAGTTATATCATCCTGAAAGTTTCTTATCTGTGTCATTTGACTAGGAATTAGACCCACCAACTTACACAGCACCTTATGTGTGGACAGGAAGTCTAATTTTCTATGCATTCCTATGGGAACCTCACTTTCAGTCTCATAGGAATGAATAGAGAAGTGACTGGCTTGCTGTCCTGGGTCAGTTGGAGGTCAGGGAGTTGGTCACATGACCCAGCTACAATAAGAAGAGAGTGGAAACTCTCAATTTCAGCCTCTGATAAGAAAATGCAATTCACTACAGATTATATCATGCACCTTTCTAACAGGTCAGAGAATAAAAAAATTTGCGGGAGTTCTTCTTTAAGTGTTTTGATTTTGGGGAAAGGGGATAATTAGAACTTTTATATTTGTTTTATTTTTTTTTTTATATTTAAAAAAAAATCTTTTTTTTTGGCTGATCACATACATGTGCTGCAGGTCTTTGCTCTTTGAAACAGGAGAAACCCTGCGACTATGGAGCCATCTACCTTTACATATATGGCGGAGGTCACAAAGAGGTTAAAGGTGTCTGGGCAACCTCACCTGCATCACTGTAAGATCACTACACCAGCACTGATGGAAAAAGGGAGCAGGGAAGCTTTTGGACTTGTCAGTCAATCTCTGAATGCAAAAAAAGGTGGACGAGGAGGCTAAACAGCAGGAGGCTATAATATATGTTAACACTATATATATATATATATATATATATATATATTATACATACACACACCATATATATATTTTATTGCACGTATATTGTAATAGTGCCTCAATTCAAATGCCCTATTCGTTGCAGAGTTCAGGGTGAGTGGTGAGAGGGCTGCTTTAGGTGATCATATCTTGGGATTGGGCCTGGTATTGTTTTAAAACTGGCATTCCAAGCTTTCAAACAAGGCCAGAATCACAGCATTATCTCCACTAAATC
Source organism: Rhinella marina (assembly GCA_900303285.1). Classification (NCBI taxonomy): domain Eukaryota; kingdom Metazoa; phylum Chordata; class Amphibia; order Anura; family Bufonidae; genus Rhinella; species Rhinella marina. The sequence goes on along the minus strand of ONZH01028412.1, from coordinate 17,989 downwards.
TGGGTTATTCAGTTTAGAAAAAAGATAACTAAGGGAGATATAATAGCCATGCATTGAAACCCACTTTTACCTTCAACTACATTTACTGCCACCCCAATTTCTAACGGCTATATTTTCCGATGTAGTGGAGATAATGCTGTGACTGGAACTTTAAAACAAGACCAGGCCCATATCTCTAGCTGCTACCAATTCCAAGATACGTATGAGCAGCTAAAGCAGGAAACCGTTGTGAAGTTGACAGTCTGCAGGAGGCAAGAAAAAAATATTATATATATTCTACTGTAGGGGTGCATCAGGGGGTCTTCAAATGTGACATGGCAACTTAAAATTAAACCAGCGACATCTGCTTTCCGAAATCCATATGGCGCTCCTTTCCTTCTGAGCCCTGCCGTGTGCCAATACAGCAGTTTACCACCACATATGGGGTGTTTCTGTAAACTGCAGAGTTTTGTTTGGCTGTTAACCCTTGCTGTGTTACAGGAAAAATAGATTAAAATTGAAAATCTGCAAAAAAAGGTGACATTTTGAAATTTCACCTCCCTTTTCCTTTCATTCTTGTGGAACACCTAAAGGGTTAAAAAAGTTTGTGAAATCAGTTTTGAATAACTTGAAGTGTCATTTATGGGTGGGTTCTACTATTTAAGCCAAAGTGACTTCCTAACTGTACTAGTCCTTAAAAAAGTGGGTTAAAAAAGTAAGAATTGCTTCTAAAATTCTAAGCCTTCTAAAATCCTAAAAATAAAATGACATTTTCAAAAGTAGACATCTGAGAAATGTACAGTAACAACTATTTTATGAGGTATCACGATCTGCTTTAAAAGGAGAGAAATTCAAATGTAAAAAAAATTGAATTTTTCCATATTTTCTTTAAATTTTGGAAATTTTTTTTTGTAAATAAAGTTGAAACATATTGACTCAAATTTACATGAAATACAATATAGCAAAATGTTTCCAGCTCACCTGCTCCACTCCATAGGCATGCAAGGAACCCCGGATCAGGGAGACACTTTCTTGAAAAAACAAAAAAATCCAGCACATGCACTATGGATAAAATCCAGTCTCTATTGTAATCCTTTAAAATTCCATGAGCATTTTTGGTCTACGCGTTTCAACAATCTGTCTTATTCATGACCATACTATGTAGCCAAATTTTCTGGTTTTAAAAAACCCTTCACCCACCTCAGACACTCCTCCGTTACCATGTGTGAATAAGCACCAAATTGGAGTCGGGGGTCTGTCTGGTGACATCACAAAATACAAAACTACTTACAAAAACTAGCTTCTACAAAAGGAAAAATGAATCAACAATCACCTACAGTCATATAAAATATAAATCAATATTTAAAGATGAGACCATGTCTATTGTTCATGCCCCTTGGAATCCTGGTATGCAATAAGAAGATCCAAAAAGACCCCCTGTTATAAAGCAGTCTATTCAGATCTCCTCCTCGCAGTGGTTTTTTTAACCCTTTCAATACCAGTGATTTCAAGACCTGCTGTATTACCTCCATGTACATCTCTAATGTTTCGAGATAACACGGAAATGTTCACTACCTTCAAGTTTGAGATGTCTGAAAGGTGTTTCCTTACTCTGATTTTCAAACTCTTTGAAGTGCAACCCACATATTGAACGTTTTGTGGCTAAATAAATCACATTACTTGTGTTACAGTTTATATATGATTTACAGTAATTTTCAATTCTTCTCCTGTAGCACTAGATTTAAAACTTTTACTTATTTTAATAAATTGATAGGTTTTACATTCATTATGTCCACATCTATAGCAGCCAGTAACGTTCAACCAGGTATTACTTGTGGACCCTGATTTCTCCAAAAATAAACTCTGGGACAATACTGTCGAAATAGTTGGAGCTCTTTTGCTCACAACTTGAATTTCTGATTCCAATATCTGTCGTAAATTGTCGTCCTGATTCAGGATTGGTAAATAACTAGTAATGATGTTCCGCACCTCATTAAACTGTCTGCTATAAGTAAGTTTTCACTTGCAATTCTATTTTATTATTCCTACTTGTGTCCTGGGAGATTAAATTTCTCCTATCCAAACGATTCACTTTATCCACAGTCTGTTTTAGCAAGTTCTCCCTGTATCCCCTTACTTTGAGTCTTTATAATGCCGCACCCTCCTTTTAAAATGTTGAATCCTCTGAACAATTACGGTGGATTCTTGTAAAGTCACCGTAGGGGATACCATTGATGACAGTACCAAAGTATTCCTACTTGTCTTTTCTCTAGTTGCTACTGACTACCTCATTCCCTTTATTAGAAAACTTGACATCCAAAAATGGAATGTCACTCTCTGCTATTGTATGAGTGAATTGGAGATTCATTGCATTTTTATTCATGTATTTCACGCAATTCACAAAGTCCTCTTCTGTGGAGTTCCACACCAGGATAATATCATCTATGAATCTTTCATACCATACGATCGAGGACAAAAAAAACATTGTCGTCGGTCATAAGGTATTGTTCTTCCCAATGGGACATATAAATATTTGCATATGAGGGGGAGAATTTTGCACCCATTGATGCTCCCCTCGTCTGCAAATAATAGGTCCCATTAAAGAAGTAATTGTGTCCTAGCAGGAACTCCACAGACAAATAGAGGAATTCTTTCAAAGCGCTCTCCAGCTGTTGTAAAACTACAACTCCCACCATGCCCTGCTGTAGGATGATAGCTGTAGGCAGACTGGGCATGCTGGGAGTTGTAGTTTTGGAACAGCTGGAGAGCCGCAGGTTGGCCAGCCCTGCACTATAGAAATCCAAATGTCTCTTTAGACTTGCCAAGCTCAAATGGTGCAGAATTGAGGAGTAAAGAGCGGCGACATCACAAGTCGCCCATCTGTACCCCTCTTCCCACACTAAGTTACCAGTCAATTCCAAACTCAATTGTATCTGGTAGGTAGCTTGGGATACGCTGAACAAGGGGTTGCAGATAAATATCTACCCATGCTCCCAGGCGTTCTACCAAGCTGCCTATACCAGACACAATAGGTCGCATTGGAGGAGTAAAAGTCTTCTTATGTACCTTGGGGAGTGAGTGGAAAATTGGGATTACTGGTTTATTCACAAACACATAGTCTATAAGTTTCATATCAAAACACCAAGTGAAACACCTTCATCAAAATGTTTGGATAGTGCTGAGCCAAATTCTGTAGTGGGATCTGCCCTCAACTTTCTGTATGTGGAGGTATCCCCTAGCAACTCCTCATTACGTTTCAGATACAAACCTGCATCCATCACCACTATACTCCCACCTCTATCAGAATTTTTAATAACCAAATCACTATTGTGCCGTAAGTTATCAAGTGTCCTCCTCTCCTGTCTAGTGAGATTACCTCTTCGTACTCCATTACTTTTTAGTTGTAACACAAGTAATGTGATTTATTTAGTCACCTTCAGCAGCTGTAACGTTCAATATGTGGGTTGCACCTCAAGCAGTTTGAAAATCAGAGTAAGGAAACACCTTTCAGACATCTCAAACTTGAAGGTAGTGAACATTTCCTTGTTACATGTTGCGTATCTTGACACTTTAGCGATGCACATGGAGGTAATACAGCAGGTCTTGAAATCACTGGTATTGAAAGGGTTAAAAAAAACCACTGCGAGGAGGAGATCTGAATAGACTGCTTTATAACAGGGGGGTCTTTTTGGATCTTCTTATTGCATACGAGGATTCCAAGGGGCATGAACAATAGACACGATCTCATCTTTAAATATTGATTTATATTTTATATGATTGTAGGCGATTCTTGATTAATTTTTCCTTTTGTAGAAGCTAGTTTTTGTAAGTAGTTTTGTGATGTCACCAGACAGACCCCCGACTCCAATTTGGTGATTATTCACACATGGTAACGGAGGAGTGTCTGAGGTGGGTGAAGGGTTTTTTAAACCAGAAAATTTGGCTACATAGTATGGTCATGAATAAGACAGATTGTTGAAACGCGTAGACCGAAAATGCTTTCTGATCAGCTCATGGAATTTTCAAGGATTGCAATAAAGAGACTGGATTTTATCCGTAGTGCATGTGAATTTTTTTATTTTTTCATGAAGTAGAATATGTCACGAAAAAACATTCTTACAATCGCTTGGATAAGTAAAAGCATTCCAGATTTATTACCACATAAAGTGAAACGTGTCAGATTTGCAAAATGTGGCTTGGTCCTTATGGTGAAAACTGGCTTGGTCTTGAAGGGTGTTAATGGTTATGTAGCTAAAACAGTGTTGTCTTTAACATCTATTGCTGGCTTTCGCAGCAGTGGGTAGTAGGTCCACACAGTTTCTATGTTGTATGAGTTGGCCTAAAGCAAGCAAAATGATGCCAGTTTTCACTCAGTATATTTCAGATGATGGTATGTGAACTGTTGCATGGTGATGAGGATTTTTGAAAGAACTTGCCAGCACTTTTTGTAGGCGGCTCTTATTATCACCTCAAAGAGAGATATATATGAATTGTAGATTGGTCTTAAAAATTGGCTTTGTGCAGTTTTTCTTGATGTGTCTGAATTGGTTGTAGGGCATTTTTTGTAATTGGCTACTGCACAAAGCCAACTGATTTTAAGAGCCAATCTAAAATCCTTTTTTTCAATAGAAAAAAAGCATCCTGCTGTGATGAGCGACCTACAAAAAGGCTCTTAGGAGCAAATCATGTTTCTTTCTAAACAAACTTCACTACCACTTTCAACAGCTTATATACCATCATCTGAAATATACAAAGTGAAAACTCACATATTTTTCAAAATGACTTCTTATTGATACCCATAGTTGCAAAAAAACTATGCTGATCTTCAGATGACCACTGACGCAGAGATACCTGTTTTCTCCAAGCCAACATAATAGTCTAGATCAAAAATGGATCTGTGCAGATTTCTGTGGTGTTAGATGAGGGTATTGGCCACTGTGCATTATTTTTACTTTACTCACTGTTTTTTGTCCCTGCTCCTGTTATCTTCAGCAACTTTCTTGCATATTTTTTTTCCACTTCTGGTTTAGGACCGGGCTGCTGCTCCTGTAAACAGTGCCAAGTATTCCAGCACAGGTTTATTTCTACTTGACGCTAGTTAGTGTTGATCAAAGCGAAGCATTCAAAGCGAAATTCGGTCCTCAAATTTCTTGGCAAACTTTAGCGAATTGGCCACACTTAATTTTTCAAAACATCACTCATCTCTAATGCTAGTGTATAACCTACACATAGTAAAAGTTAAAAACACATATGACACAGTGCGTGCATCGTGGTCACTTGTCATCCATCTTAAAGGGGTTGTCTGATTTGCATCAGCATCCTTTACAATAATCATTTAGAAGGTAGCTGTAATTATGTAATATATTTTTACATTTTATTGCTCCTACCTTTCGTTCTCGGCTGTGGTAATGTGACCATGCCCCTGCAGCTCTTTCTTATTTCCTGTGATGCTATGTCAATGGGTGTGTCAAAGCAGCAACAGGGGAGTGTCTATGTAACTAGCTGGGTGGAGATATAAATTTGCTAGAAGGTGTTAGAGAAAGGAGAAGTGCATCATGGGTTTGGTTGGATATAGCAACAGGAAGTGCTACATATAGGATGGAAACAAAGCAGAAAGATTTTTTTTTTTTACATATTCAGGAGAGTCCAAGTTGGAAAAAAAAATGGGAGCGATATAAACCCCTTTGTTTCGCCTGCTAGGCTTCCTTCCTGCCCCTGATTTTTTCTGGGTTTTAAAACCAGATAGTGACACACATTCTTTCATACAAATCTCTTTTTATTTTCTTAGTATAGATTTTTTTTCAAGTTCTGTTTTCTGTATATGAGTGTAAGTGCAGCCGCCTTGCCTGAGCATTTGGAGATACTGTATGCTTTATAGCAGGCACAGACAGCACACAGTGGGAATAATTGACTTCTATGGGAAAGTTTTCTAGGCATGTCCTTTCACCCATGCAGAGTTCAGTGTACAGGGAGAGGGGAGTAGATTAGATGTGACATCATGTGATTTGAATGGTGTATCCTATGTTATCTATATATAGGTGTTCTCATTCATTGTAATCATGGACATGATGATAATGGGATTACTGCTGTATAGAGATCTCAACATATTATGCTTAGTGGCCAGCGCAAACACTGCATTGTTTTGTTTTTTTAAATATACATAGATAGGGACATGGATAATTTACGTCTCACTTCAGCAAATGCCACTTATCATGTACAGAAAGTTAATACAAAGCACTTACTAATGTGATTGCCCATATTGCCTCCTTTACTGGCTTCATTAATTTCTCACATTATATACTGTTTATTTCCATGGGTTGCGACCACCTTGCAATCCAGCAGCAGTAGCTCTGCTTGCATACTATAGGAAAATGTGCTGGCCTGTCTGGTGCCTGGGACCGTAGGAACGTGCACAGTCCCAGGCACCAGAGAGGCCAGCACATATTCCTGATGAAAATCCAGCCAGCAATGGAAGCAATATAGACAATCACAATACATTAGAAAGTGGCTTGGTTTAACTTTCTCTGCATGAAAAAATGCCATTTGCTAAACTTACACCTTTTAAAAAAATATATATTTAACTTAACTTACATTTTTCTATGTTAATATCTTCATTTTCTGAGGCCACATTCCCTAGCTGCCTTGAAACATGAACATCTTTGAGGCAAACTGTGATGGTGTCATAACTGGGAAACCTATATAAAGTCCTCTGGGGATAGAATAGTAACCTAATTATTGTTTCAGTTGTAGCTTTGGGCGAGAGTGAAATCTGTGGTGCCATGATGAAGTGTAGAGCGCTCTATTTCTTTTTTGTATCCTCACTTTGTAGATCCTTGAATGATTATGATGCTCTTATTGATCTTCTGTGTTCTCTTTTAGGAATTTGTCAAACTGGCTAAGAGACTGATGAGTGAACCAGACCTGAAAAGGAAAATTACTAATAATGCGAAGAACTATATTCGTGCACACCATTCATGGGAGCTTGAAAGAGAAACCTATCAAAATCTTGTGCAAATCTGCCTGACTGAAGGACTTTGAAGTGAAACTAAGCCGATGGATGTATATGAATTTCAGCTGCATATGAACGACTAGATATTTTTATATTGTGAATTTATTTTTTTTCAACTTTAAAATAAGGGATGTTTTTAAGATTTTATCTGAACTGTTTTTAAAGAAAATGTGATATTTTTTTTATTTTTTTTGTAAGTAAACTGATGTATTTGCTTGTCCTGGGTGAATATGGTTTTTGACATTTCTTTCTGTATCTGGGTTTAAATTGTAATTTGTGTATTCTTGTTTCAACTGAGTCTCAGCAGTTTGGAACCATTAAAGCTGTTGATGGCACTAGAAAGTTGACAGGGAGAGCAGCACAGTCATATATAGCGAAGTAGTTACATACTGTAGATGGCAAGGGTTAAAAAAGACAGTTTAATTTCTTAATCAAGTTCATAAGCTTACTGTGTCATGCAAGTTACATGACCGATAAACCAATGTTTTTATCTTCCTGGCATTGGGACCTCAGATGCCCAGGAGACTGTTAAGCCTGTATTACACAGTCCGATTGAGCAAAAGATCATTTCCTCCCGGCAATCGCCTGCTAGCTAGCGGAGGAGGCCTCTGCTGTTACATGGATCGATTTCCTTCACAGTATCAGAAGGAGCGATCGTTATGCCATCACTCGTCCCCATACTGTCTAGTAGTTTGAGGCAGATCGTAATTAGACAGCCTGATCTTCCGCCAGCAAACAATGATTTTCGAGTGTGCTTAAAAATCACAATTGCCTGATGAACAATCATTTTCTCGTTCATCGGGCAATCGGCAGCAGTTTTACACCGCAAGATCACTAATGAGCGTTCATATGCCGGAAAATGGGCAGGTGTAATACAGCCTTTACTTCATGTTCACTACCCTGCACTCTCTGCACCAATTTTTTGCCAGCCCCTCACTCTTTCTCTGAGTGACCGCTCTAGGCGCTGGAAACCGTTCAGTGTAGAGAATCCAGGGCACTGAATGGGAAGGGACTGCCTCCCTCGATTGCGGCAGCATGGAGGATGAAAACATCTATTTTTCAGTCATGCAACTTGCCTGACCGTTACTTATGGGTATGACTCTGCTTCTCCGCCTTTCTTCTATACAGTGCTGGCAGCAGCTTTGAGGGATCAAACCTGCTAAAAGATTCCCTTTTAGAATTGTGGTATGTCGTCCATTAAAGGGATTTTTTTACATACAGATTAAAACTGAATAATAACGGTTTTCATGTTTTTGACAGATGTGTTGCATGTTGTGATTATACAGTTTTTTGGCCTTGAGAATAGGAATGATGCATCACACTAGCTGCACTTTCCAACCAAGAAATTTAGTATTCATAATACCATCAGGTTCTGGTGGCAAACATCTGGATCATCACAGAGAAATCTGTACCAGTCGGATTTTTGTTAAAATGTAAATGGCACAGGCACCTTTGTTCCCTATAAGGAATTATTGAGATCACATTGCTATAATGCTCTCTTTGTGCTGCAGCTTGAAGGAAGCTAAGAGTTTCTGTATTGGCATAGTCTACAGGGAAGTCCTAATACTGTGACTTTTGCATTGGAGTTATTCTAGAACTAATATCTTACATTATTCTCTATTGCTTTATTTCAGTCATGTTATGTGCCTTCCACCATATTTCCTCCTTTTTATTAGGCTGGAGCATGTACACTTAGCATTTGTAGGCCTAAAGGTTCTCTAGATGACTACACTCATTGACAAAAAAAATACTGCCCCAAGCAGGAGTTGTTGGAATCGAATAAAACTTTATCTGTGAGAATGTAGTGATGATAAATGTAATGCATTACAATATTAGAGCAAAAGGATAAGTTTATTGGGGAAACTGTATAATTGATAAGAGGCTCTAGTACCCTGCTGGGCCGCCTGTAGCCTGGATACAGGATGAGATACGGTTGGGCATGGGAATGGAGACATACAGGTTCAGTATGGTATCCTGCAGCACCTTTGCCTACAGATGTTGCAGCTGGGCCTGTAGATCCTGCACCCTTGTATATTGCTGAAGCTGGTCCCACAACTGATCAATTGGTGATAAATCTGGTGACCAAAAAGACCAAGGAAATTTTGCACTCTGGCAGAGACTTTCTTGGGAAACCCTTGCTGTGTGTGTCCCTGTATCACTACTAGGAGTGACTGACTGTCGTATGTGATGGCTCTTTAGATCATCACGCAGAATTTGGAGTAGTGTGTTGCTCCACAGAAAAGGTGAGATTGAAATGTTCACCATGAGGCCTCCACAAACCTGACCACTGTAGGATCCCAAACAGAACCTGGATTTGTCACTAAAGGCCATACAGTTTCAGTCTATATCAGTGCAGGTTTCTTGTTCACATCACCACTGCAAAAGAAGGCAACAGTGGCTGCTGGAAGGACACATAATGGGTACCATGATACCAAATTTTCTTCCCCTGGAAATAGTCCGAGCAGAGATGCGTGCATAATAAAGGTACCACCTGTGTCTGGATGGTGGACGATGAAACTGTAGGATCTGCTTGTGCTTGTTGGTGGTTCAAAAGATCCTACTGGTCTATATGGCCCTTTGGAGTCTGTTCACCGCGTGTGCGTACCTTCACTGCTCCCGACACCTCCTTACAGCTAGGTCAGGAAGGGTTTGATGGCTGGCAATTTGTGAAAACAACCATCCTTCTCTCAGTCCAACTATGTGCCCCCTCTCAAAGTCTGTCAATTAACTCTTACCAAGGAGAATACCTAAGTGAGACCACTGAGAACCTTTTTATAGGGCAGCGAGGGAACATCTTTACACCCTCTTGTGGTAAGAACCAGTAGTAGTAATCTTTAACATATCTGCCTGAGACATAAGTCAACACCGAGTTTTGCAGCACACATTTCTATCTGGGTGTGCTATTTTTTATTTTTTGGTCAAGGAGTATAATCTAGAGCAAGGCAAGCGTTTACAGTGTGCAAGGCATCAGATCATATTATTTGATAGTACTTTACAGTGTTCAGTGAATGTGTCTATTTTATGCTGCAGGCAACTAATGTGTTGTGTATATTAGAAGTCTTACAGAGAGTCTACAGCGCATATGAAGTATGCTGAAGTCTTTTACTTCAAATCTTCAAATCTTAGTAGGATATGTTCACAGGAAGGGATGTTTTTGGTACATTTAAAAAAAAAATCACATATAAAAATAGTTATTTTATGAGACAGCCATTCCCACTTGTCTGCTTTGTACTTCATGACTGAGAGTGAGAACAGGCTGTGAAAAATGCTTTGAAAACCAGTATTCCCTGTGAAAACCATATATTTCAAGTCAGAATAGCTGTATACTGTATGCTCTGAACTCATACAGGGTATACCAAAAATTGACCCCTAATTATTGACACTTTTAAAAGCACTCACAGGGACATATACCAGGGTTTGTGGCACAGTTTTTATTATTTCTTACGTTTCAGGGCTTTTCAGAAGCAAAAACACTACTCCATCAATAGGGATGTCTCCAACTTGTTCAACTGTCTTCAGAACTCGAATAAACTTCAGTGGAGATAGTAGCAGCCATCTCTCCATTGTCTCCCCCAGATATGGCTCCTACATTTGCTTGAAGTGGATATTCATTGCAAACGTCTAGCAATACATTCAGAATTTCTAACAGCAAGTTGGATTGGACAGCTCACAGCCAGGGAGAAGGAGATGCCCCTTGAGAAACAGAGCCGCCTGCTCCTCCCTGTATCCATGCTACAAATTAGCATACAGGATGGCAAAAGTGAACATAAACATGACTAGCCAGAAGTCTAGTTTCACACTGCCGCGGTATTTGTCCCCCGATTCTCCCCATATTTGCTGGGCTTACATTATAGGTAATGGGGCCGATGGGAACAGCCTGCCAGATCTGTGAATGCTAGTGTAAAACTACCCTAGAACTATGCATTTTTTTGCCACTTTTTTGTGAAGTTTTTTTAAAACAGTGTGTCTGCCCACTTGGTGATAACAGCATGCTGTTTTTGAAAAGAAACCAGAAAGACAAAAATCAAAAATTAATTAACAAAAACAGTAGTAGCAAAAAAAAAAAAAATACTTGTGTCCTGTATTTCGTATTTCCCCAGCTAACATCTGGAGATAGCGTTTGCATAGCAAAAAAAAGTGCAGAAAAGCTCCAGCAAAAAACTACTTGTGAACTCACCATAAATGCAGTAATAATTAAAAGGAGTCTGTCCGCAGTTTTGTGAAACTGCTCACAGACTCGGATAGGGGTGGATGACAAGTAGTAATGCATACAGTGCCCTCCAAATGTTTTCACCCCCTTGGTGCCTTTTCTGGTTTTGTTGCACCCCAAATTTGAAATAAATATGGATTTTAATTTAGATTTTTTTTCATGGACATGACTAAATGCTCCAAATTGTTACAGTGGAATCAAGAAAACTACCAACCATTATAAAACTGCTGACAAACTTAGAACAAATTGTTAGGCTGGTATTACACCAACAGATGAGGCAGACGATTGTTGGGGAGGAAACGTTCCTTCCCGGCAATAACCTTCTCATCAGCGAGAAGACCGCTGCTATTACATGTATTTCATTACCACAGTATGGAGAAGGGGGGTCACTAATGCCATGGCTTGTCCACATGCAGAATCATTATTTGCCTGCAGCAGACTGTGATCTCCCACCGGCAAACGGTTTTTAAGCATGCCTAAAAATTGCGATTTCCTGATGAGCGAGCATTTGTTAATTGGGGGCAGTATTACACAAGCAGATCATCGGTATAGAGCTGGATTATCTACTGGTGTAATACAGTCTTTAGTCTAATACTTTTCAAAGATCGGAAACTGTGCAGTTTGACAGAAGTACAATAATATAAGACATTTAAATGGGGCGGGGGTGTAAATCTTATTCACAGCACTTTACATTTGCTGTAATTCCCAGAGATCTGATTCTGAATCATTTTTATACACAGGAGACATTCTCAGGAAAGAAATAGCTAATCTTATTTTACAATGAATATGTAATGAACTGATTATACGTGATCAGTAGAATTTATGAGCAATTGCAATCACAAGTATTTGGTGCTAAATACTATCCAGAGGCTGTGTATGTGAGGCTGTACAGCATTATTCTCAGAGTTTAAAAAACTTCTACACCTGCTTTTTTGCTGATGTAAATCTGTAACCAGGGAAGAAAATATAGAGCACCTGTCCTGCATATCACCTTTATTTTTCTATAGATAGACATAATACTAAATGGAACAGAACTCTCTCTTTACCGAAGAGCTACCTGCCTAATATTGTGTAGGTCCACCAAAAACTATTTGTTGATGCGTGTACTCCACAAGACTTCTGAAAGTGCCCTAGGGTATGTGGAACCAAGATGTTAGCAGAAGATCCTTTGAGTTGAGTAAGTTGCACAGATTGATCGAGCATGTTTTTGCAGCAAATCCCACAGATTATCAATCAGAAAAAGATTTATGGAACACTTTACACTCTGTCATGTTACTCAAACCATTCCAACACTTTTTGCAGTATGGCAGGATTCATTATGCTACTAAAATAGGTCACAGCCATGAATGGATGTACTTGATCTGCAACTATGTTTTGTTAGATGGTACATGTCAAAGTAACCTCTGTATGAATGTCAGGACCCAAGGTTTCCCTTTGCTTTGCTTAGATCAACACATTGCCTTTACATACTCACCTGGTTGTGCACATGAAGATAATACGTGATTCAACAGACAAGACCACCTTGTCAATTGCTGAATGGTCCGGTTCAATGTATTCTGACATTGTTATAAAATAGCCAGCGTTAATCGTTTTAGCAATTTGTGCTAGAATAGCTCCTCGGTACTATTGAACCAGATGGGCTAGCTTTTGCTCCCCACGTGCCTTAATGAGCATTGGGTGCTCATAACCCTGTCCCCGGTTCACTGGTTGTCCTTCCTTGGATCACTTTTGGTAGGTACTAACCATTGCATATTGCCATTTTGGATATGCTTGGACCTGACCCAACTGTCTAGCTACCACAGCTGACAGGTGCCACTGTCAGTAGTTATCAATTATTATGGCTGATCAGTGTTATTGGACAAAGTACAGAATATTTGTATCAATTCTGTTATAAGGAATTAAAGTGTAACATGTTTCAGTTTTAATATAGCGTAGGGACAGGTATTTTTAAACATTTTTGTAGTATACAAAGATTCTGCCCCCAATAAAGCATACTTTTTGGACACTTAAGTTAAGGATTAATTTTTGTATTTGTCTGAGCAAGCCAGTTTTTTTTTTTTCTGATAACACAATTTGTTTAACTCTTTGAAAACCAGCCCCATACATGTACATTGTCACTTTAAAGATGGCACTCGCTTTTTTCAGTATTAACCACTTGCCTACCACCGCAATAAGTCGACTTGTGAACAGCATGAGACATCGTTTTCAACAATGTAATTGATGCTCAAGGCCACATAACAAGATATTGAGACATTGACATTTTTGTGGGGGCATACCCTCTCAGACTGAGAAACAAAATTCTTAGGTCTAATAAAACCAAGATTGAACTTTTTGGCCTCAATTCTAAGCATCATGCTTAGAAAACCAGGCACTGCTCATCACTTGTCCAATTCCATCCTTACAGTGAAGCATGATGGTGGCAGCATCATGCTGTGCAAGTGTTTTTCAGTGGCTGGGACAGGGAGACTTGTTATTGTCAGAGTGAGGGAAAGCAGAGTACAGAGATATTCTTAACCCCTTCACCCCCGGAGCTTTTTTCGGTTCTGCATTTTCGTTTTGCGCTCCCTGCCTTCAAACAGCCATAACTCTTTTATTTTTCTGTTCACATAGCTGTATGAGGGCTTGTTTTTTGCGGGACAAGTTGTACTTTCCAACGCCACCATTTAATATTGCATACGGTGTAGTGGGAAGCGGGAAAAAAATTCCAAACCGGGTGAAATTGCAAAGAAAACGCTATTCCGCTACAGTTCTACGGGTTTCTTATTTACAGCGTTCGATGTGCATTAAAACTGATACGTTACTTTCATTCTACTGGTCAGTACGAATCCGGCAATACCTAATATGTATAGTTTTTCCTGCGTTTTCATAGTGATAAAATAATTAGAAAGTTGCCCTTTTTTTTTTTTTTTTTTTTTTTTTTCCTTGTCATATCTTGACCCCTATAACTTTTTGGTATTTATGTGTACAGAGCTGTATGGGGGCTCATTTTTTGCGGGACGATCTGAAGTTTTTATTGATACCATTCTGGGGTGTGTATGACTTTTTGATCACTTTTATTAAATTTTTTTGTAAAAAAAAAGCGACAAAAAACGGCAAATCGCCATTTGGACGCTTTTTTCCGCCACACAATTCGCCGTATTGGAATTTTTTTTTTTATATTTTAAAAGTACGGGCGTTTTAGGTCACGGTGATACCCATGATGTCTATATTTATTGTTATTTAGGTATTTATTTTTACTTATACGGAAAGGGGGGTGATTTGAACTTTTACATCTTTTTTATTTTTATATATTTTTTAACATTTTTTTTAATTTTTTTTTTACTATTAGAAAGCTCAAATATGGGCTTATATATTGTGGCTTTTTTTTTTTTCTTTATGAGCAATTATGGATTTTATAGACTCAGAAATCCATGAGTTGCTCATTTCTTATCCTGGCCTGCCATCTAGTGGCCAGAATAAGAATTGCACTTTGAAAACTGTAATCCTCACCAGCGAGGATTACAGTTTTCATATGGTGTACAGACACCCCGATTGGCCACACGGGGTGTCTGTACACCACCCGGAAGCGAACGCTTCCGGGTTTAGACGCAACTAGATGCCGTGATCACGTGTGATCACGGCATCTAGTCACCCCGGAAGACGCCGCCGACACAGTAGGTAGCGGCAAGTCTCTGCTGTTAGAAACAGCAGAGACTTGCCGGCCATGACGCCCGCCGCACCCGCGAGCGGGCGCCATGTGCCCGCATCGCCCCAGCGCCGTACATGTACGGCGCTGGGCGTGAAGGGGTTAATGAAAACCTGATCCAGATGGGCCAAAGGTTTACCTTCCAACAAGACATTGACCTTAAGTACACAGCTAAAACAACACAGGAGTGGCTTAGGGACAACTCTGTGCATGACCTTGAACCCAATCGAAGATCTCTGGAGAGACTTGAAAATGGCTGTCTACCGACTAATAACACTGGAGGCTGTAAAGCTGCCAAAGGTGCTTCAATCAAGTACTGAGTAAAGGCAGTTGCATAGCATGGGTTGCCAGTGTCCAGGCCAAGTCAAGTATTACACCTCCTAACCTGTAGCAACACCCTTTTTTTTTTTTTTTTTTACACAGGTAGAGCTGATCAGGGTCTGATAAACCGAGCAGTTCTGTTCCCCAGACACCCGAGCAAGCACTTGATCAGTAGGTCTACTAGAGGAAGAGGCATTGCTGCTTCCTCAGTTCAACACATAACCATCATTGAGTGTTATGCACAGAGCAAAGCAGAAGTCATAAGCGGTGGAATATCTAAAAAGACCTTGTTTCCCCCTATGCGACATGGAGGCCTTGGGGTACCTGATTTACAAAAATATTATCTTGCTAGCCTGATAGATCATACCAGGGAATGGTGGCACCTGTCTAATCCTCAGAGATGGCTGCAGATAGAAGAATCTCTGATTAAAGGGCACTCTCTCCATGCATATCTAGCAGCTCATACTATATGCAAGATGACACATCATCTACCTTTATCTTCTATGCAAACATCACTTCTTGCATGGGATCACTTATTACTAGAGATGAGCGAGTAGTGAAATATTCGAAAGTTCGAAATTCGATTCGAATAGACCGCGAAATTCGACTATTCGACCGACTATCGAATCCCATTATAGTCTATGGGAAAAAAATGCTCGCCACTTGGAAATCTCAATTCGACCACTTGGAGGTCACCAAGTCCACCCTGAAACCTCAGAAAAGGATGCCAACACTGCTGGAATGCAACTGGGACAGCAGGGGAAGCATGTCTGGGTGCATATAACGCGCCCAAGTCGCACTATTACGCCACTATCACAGCCTCTCAACAATACACTCCAAAGACAATATAACCTCTCTGTAAAGTGAGACCATACAAGGAAACCTTCTTTCCTCTACATTGCCATGGACCCCAAGCCAAACTAGACAAAAAAGAAGATGAAATTCTGCACCCCTTAAAATCACGTTGCCTATAACAACCACAGATGGCATAGGCAAAGGGGAAAGCAAATAGACCCCACCCCTAATTGTCATTGTGTGTGTGTGAGATGTGGTCAGACATGTCTTCTTTAAAATGTTAAAAACAACTCAAACACATGCAGAAGCCTTAAAATGCCCAAATTGTTGGCGCTTGAGATGTCAGTGACCCGACCTGGCCCAGTGTCATGTCTAGCAGGTAAAGCAGTGGGGATGTTGAGGGATGCGTAGGACCGCAAAAGGCAGGAAGAGGCCGTGGGCTGGCCAGAGGCTCATGGAAAATTTTGTGGAGGCCCAAGAGGTGAGACCTGTTAAAAATTTTGTTTAGGCCCAAGAGGTGAGACCTCTTTAAAATTTTGTGGAGGCCCAAGAGGTGAGACCTCTTTAAAATTTTGTGGAGGCCCAAGAGGTGAGACCTTGATAAAATTTTGTGGAGGCCCAAGAGGTGAGACTGTTAAAAATTTTGTGGAGGCCCAAGAGGTGAGACCTTGATAAATTTTGTGGAGGCCCAAGAGGTGAGACCTTGATAAAAATTTGTGGAGGCCCAAGAGGTGAGACCTTGATAAAATTTTGTGGAGGCCCAAGAGGTGAGACCTGTTAAAAATTTTGTGGAGGCCCAAGAGGTGAGACCTTGATAAAATTTTGTGGAGGCCCAAGAGGTGAGACCTTGATAAAATTTTGTGGAGGCCAAGAGGTGAGAACCTCTTAAACATTTTGTGGAGGCCCAAGAGGTGAGACCTCTTTAAAATTTTGTGGAGGCCCAAGAGGTGAGACCTTGATAAAATTTTGTGGAGGCCCAAGAGGTGAGACCTGTCTTAAAATTTTGTGGAGGCCCAAGAGGTGAGACCTTGATAAAATTATGTGGAGGCCCAAGAGGTGAGACCTGTTAAAAATTTTGTGGAGGCCTAAGAGGTGAGACCTTGATAAAAATTTGTGGAGGCCCAAGAGGTGAGACCTTGATAAAAATTTTGTGGAGGCCCAAGAGGTGAGACCTGTTAAAAATTTTGTGGAGGCCCAAGAGGTGAGACCTTGATAAAATTTTGTGGAGGCCCAAGAGGTGAGACCTTGATAAAATTTTGTGGAGGCCCAAGAGGTGAGACCTCTTAAACATTTTGTGGAGGCCCAAGAGGTGAGACCTGTTAAAAATTTTGTGGAGGCCCAAGAGGTGAGACCTGTTGAAAAATTTTGTGGAGGCCCAAGAGGTGAGACCTTGATAAAATTTTGTGGAGGCCCCAAGAGGTGAGACCTCTTAAACATTTTGTGGAGGCCCAAGAGGTGAGACCTCTTAAAAATTTTGTGGAGGCCCAAGAGGTGAGACCTTGATAAAATTTTGTGGAGGCCCAAGAGGTGAGACCTTGATAAAATTATGTGGGAGGCCCAAGAGGTGAGACCTGTTAAAATTTTGTGGAGGCCCAAGAGGTGAGACCTTGATAAAATTTGTGGAGGCCCCAAGAGGTGAGACCTTGATAAAATTTTGTGGAGGCCCAAGAGGTGAGACCTGTTAAAAAATTTTGTGGAGGCCCAAGAGGTGAGACCTTGATAAAATTTTGTGGAGGCCCAAGAGGTGAGACCTCTTAAACATTTTGTGGAGGCCCCAAGAGGTGAGACCTCTTAAACATTTTGTGGAGGCCCAAGAGGTGAGACCTGTTAAACATTTTGTGGAGGCCCAAAGAGGTGAGACCTCTTAAAAATTATGTGGAGGCCGCAAGAGGTGACACCTCTTAGAACATTTTGTGGAGGCCCAAGAGGTGAGACCTCTTAAACATTTTGTGGAGGCCCCAAGAGGTGAGACGTGTTAAAAATTGTGTGG
>ONZH01028411.1:0-15215 GCA_900303285.1 Rhinella marina | reverse complement strand
TTCCTTGGTCTTCATGATGCTTCTGTGCTTTAAACAGAACCTGAGACTATCACATAGCAGGTGCATTTATACGGAGACGATTACACACAGGTAGATTCTATTAATCTTCATCAGTCATTTAGGACAACATTGGATCATTCAGAGATCCTCAATGAACTTCTGAGTGAGTTTTCTGAACTGAAAGTAAATGGGCCGAATAATTTTGCACGCCCCCCTTTTCAGTTTTATTATTACAAAAAAAGTTTAAATGATCCAATAAATTTCGTTCCACTTCACAATTGTGACCCACTTGTTGTTGATTCTTCACCAAAAATTTATAAAAGTTGTATCTTTTTGTTTGAAGCCTGAAATGTGTCAAAAGGTTGAAAAGTTCCAGGGGGCCAAATACTTTTGAAAAGCACTGTAAATAATACACCAGGATATATTCTCCCTAAAGTTTAACTGCAGGCTAGGATAGAACTGATTTAACGTGCTTTGTGACAAATTAATTCCAATTGAAGCAAATGTTTATGAAACATTTGGCGTACCTACCAAGTTGAATGTTTGAAAAACTTTGCTCTACATTTCTACAGAATATTATAGTGATAGACAGGCTTAATTCAGTGGGCTAGCAATTCTGAGCCATGCACTTCTAGTATTCAGTACTTTCACATTGCAGTGAGCGAGAGAGAAGGGTCCTATGAAACTCATGGCCCCACACTCCCCCACCTCCTACCCATGACTTGCAGGTTTCTTTCCTATGTGTAACACGTTGCGTGGTTGCGTGAATTTTAGCCTAAAAGTGACAGCCTGCTGAAATCAACAGGTCTATCTCTATACTATGCTCCCCTCAGTGTGGGCAGCATAGTAGAAGTGACAGGTTCTCATTAACCCCTTAGTGACCACCAATATGCCTTTTTACGGCATTCACTAAGGGGCCTTTTCACTGCGGCCTGATCTAAGTGCTCGTGCTCTAAAATCCCAGACCGGCAGGAGTGCCCATCCGGGCTGTTTAACCCTTTTTGTGCCACCTGCAATGGCACCCACCACATGTACGTGGTGAGGGAGCAGGTTCCCTGTGTATTCCATTAGCACCCCGCAAATAAGATTGCAGGGTACCGATGTGTGTATAGGGAGGCTGGGACCTGGTGTAGGCCCCAAGCCTGCCTTGAGTGCTCTTGAGTAGGCCGCGTCTCTCTGGCACTGACATTAAAATGCAATGCACTATAAGGTTAGTGAATTTTATTTTGGAAGCAATCAAAAGATTGCCTTTTATAGTCAGTGCAAATAACAAAACAACAAAAAAAGCCAGAATTGCTAATTTATTCTTAGTCACCACTGAAAAAACTTAATAACAAGGGATCAAAAAGTGATGTTTAGCCCAAAATGATACCAATGAAATCGACAAGTCTTCCCACAAAAATTAAAGGGGTATTCTCATCTTAGACAATGGGGGCATATCGCTATATCCAGAACGGAGCGGGGAGCGCTGCGCCTGGAGGACCCCAGGTTTCCGGGGGTCCGGCCACCACCAGGCGCAGCTCCCCGCGCCGCTCATAGAAATGAATGGGAGCCGGGCCGTGCATGCGCGGTGCGCTCCCATTCATTTCTATGGAGCCGACGGAAGTAGCCGAGCCAGCGCTCGGCTATTTTCGGCGGCCCCATAGAAATGAATGGAGGGCGGCTGCGCATGCGCAGTGCGCCCTCATTCACTTCGGGGGCTCCGTTCTGGAAATAGGTGCGGGTCCCACCTAGCGATATGCCCCCATTGTCTAAAATGAGAATAACCCTTTAAGCACTCACACAACTGCATCTTGCGATGCAGCAATGCAAAAAGATTTTCAAAAAGGGTGATGCAGCAATGCAAAAAAGGGTTTTTATTGCACAAAAGTAGTAAAAAAAATAAAATAAATGCAAAAAAAAAAAATATACAGTACAGACCAAAAGTTTGGACACACCTTCTCATTCAAAGAGTTTTCTGTATTTTCATGACTATGAAAATTGTAGATTAACACTGAAGGCATCAAAACTATGAATTAACACATGTGGAATTATATACTTAAAGGGGTTGGACACCATCTAAGTACTTTCTACTACTGTGTGGCAGGCAGGGAAAAAATGAAGTTCCTAATATACTTCATTAAGCACCTCTGCCTGCTTCTCTTTCAATTTTAAGCGACTCCTCCTAAACTTTGCTCTACCTTGAAGCCCAGTTCGTCCATGGAGGAGATGGAGAGCACGCTTGTCCATGCCAGCAGTGGAGCTGCCTACTACTCTGTAAATGCAGGGCATGTGCATTCTGCTCCTGTCTGTAGCCGCCAGGGGCGGACTGGAAACTTAAAGTGGCCCTGGAAAAAATACTAAAAGTGGCCCCATTGTTTAGTTGGGTCCAAATTGATGGAAGGCAGGGCCAGAAATACCATATTGTGGCACATTATACCACCGCAACAGAGCCAAATACCACAGTCCATCACCAAATACTGCCAGCAGCACAAAATACATCCCCAAAAACTTCCACTGGCCAGCTGTGAGGAGGGCCCAGGTGGCCCCCTGGGCATCGGCCCACCGTGAAATTTCCCTGTAAGGTCTATGGCCAATCCGCCCCTGGTAGCCGCTCTCTGCTCCAACTCTGACAGGATTCAGCTGCTTGTTCTGTCTCTACAAACAGCTGATACCTGTGAGAAGCGGGTTGCAATAAAATCCTTCAGAGCCTCTGTACTGGGGTAGCTACTCATCACCCACCCCCCTGCACTAGCATCATGCCGCGGACCGACTAAGCCACGCCCCTTTCCCCATTAGACCGCGCCCCCTGTCACCAACCCAGAAAGCAGGACGTCTGCCCAGCCATCCCTGTACAGTACATTTTTTTATATAGTTATATAGAGCTGTATATTTGTGTGTATACTTTATATATATATCAATCTATATGTATGTATGTATATTTACACATATTTACATATGAATGTATATTTACACACACACACATATATATATATATATATATATATATATATATATATATACACACACGTGCAATAGTGCAATGCCAGATAAAATAAATAAAACACTTACCTCTCCTGCTCCCAGACGCCGCCACTCCTCATCGCCTGCGCTCTATCTTCATCCTTCCTCCGGCTGTGCTGTGAACTGGCGCGCACTGCGTGAGGTCACAGAGCGCCCTCACGCTGTGCACAGCCACTGCACAGCCGACATCCGAGGACCAGGAAGCAGTGAGTACAGAGCCTTCACCACTTCCCGCTCCTCTGGTACTTATGAGCGCTTCCATAATTGAAGCACTCATTAGTATTCACTTTTTGGGGAAAAAATGCATCTTATGGGGCATTATATATATATATATATATATATATATATATACAGACCAAAAGTTTGGACACACCTCAGCCAGGTTCTTCAAAGTAGCCACTTTTGCTTTGATTACTGCTTTGCACACTCTTGGCATTCTCTTGATAAGCTTCAAGACGTAGTCACCTGAAATGGTTTTCACTTCACAGGTGTGCCCTGTCAGGTTTAATAAGCGGGATTTCTTGCCTTATAAATGGGGTTGGGACCATGAGTTGTGTTGGGCAGAAGTCAAGTGGATACACAGCTGATAATCCTACTGAATAGACTGCTAGAATTTGTATTATGGCAAGAAAAAAGCAGCTTAAGTAAAGAAAAACGAGTGGCCATCATTACTTTAAGAAACGAAGGTCAGTCAGTCCGAAAAATTGGGAAAACTTTTAAAGTGTCCCCAAGTGCAGTCGCAAAAACCATCAAGCGCTACAAAGAAACTGGCTCACATGAGGACCGCCCCAGGAAAGAAGGACCAAGAGTCACCTCTGCTGCGGGGATAAGTTCATCCGAGTCACCAGCCTCAGTAAATCGCAGGTTAAACAGCAGCTCAGATTAAGACCAGGTCAATGCCACACAGAGTACTAGCAGCAACACATCTGTACAACAACTGTTAAGAGGAGACTGTGTGCAGCAAGCCTTCATGGTAAAATAGCTGCTAGGAAACCCAATGCTAGGACAGGCAACAAGCAGAAGAGACTTGTTTGGGCTAAAGAACACAAGGATATGGACATTAGACCAGTGGAAATCTGTTGCTTTGGTCTGATGAGTCCAAATTGAGATCTTTGGTTCCAACCACTGTGTCTTTGTGCGACGCAGAAAAGGTGAACGGATGGACTCTACATGCCTGGTTCCCCACCGTGAAGCATGGGAGGAGGAGGTGCTGTGATGTGGGTGCTTTGCGTGACTGTTGGGGATTTATTCAAAATGAAGGCATACTGAACCAGCATGGCTACCACAGCATCTTGCAGCGGTATTCCATCCGCGATTTGCGTTTAGTGGACCATTCATTTATTTATCAACAGGACAATGACCCCAAACAACACCTCCAGGCTGTGTAAGGGCTATTTGACCAAGAAGGAGAGTGATGGGGTGCTACGCCAGATGACCTGGCCTCCACAGTCACCAGACCTGAACCCAATTGAGATGGTTTGGGGTGAGCTGGACCGCAGAGTGAAGGCAAAAGGGCCAACAAGTGCTAAGCATCTCTGGTAACTCCTTCAAGACTGTTGGAATACCATTTCAGGTGACTACCTCTTGAAGCTCATCAAGAGAATGCCAAGAGTGTGCAAAGCAGTAATCAAAACAAAAGGTGGCTACTTTGAAGAACCTAGAATATAAAACATATTTTCAGTTGTTTCACACTTTTTTGTTAAGTATATAATTCCACATGTGTTAATTCATAGTTTTGATTCCTTCAGTGTGAATCTACAATTTTCATAGTCATGAAAATTCAGAAAACTCTTTGAATGAGAAGGTGTGTCCAAACTTTTGGTCTGTACTGTATATATATAAATAATGCCCCATAAGATGCATTTTTTCCCCAAAAAGTGAATACTAATGAGCACTTCAATTATGGAAGCACTCATATGTAGCAGAGGACCGGGAAGTGATGAAGGCTCTGTACTCACTGCTTCCTGGTCCTCGGCTGTCAGCTGTGCAGTGGCTGCGCACAGCGTGAGGGCGCTATGTGACCTCACGCAGTGTGCGCCAGTTCACAGCACAGGAAGGATGAAGATAGAGCGCAGGCGATGAGTGGCGGCGTCCGGGAGCAGGAGAGGTAAGTGTTTTATTTATTTTATCTGGCATTGCACTATTTTTTTGCGGAGCGGAAGCATGGACAGAAACCCCACGGAAGCACTCCATAGAGCTTCCGTGGGCTTCCGATCTGTGTTTCCATTCCGCACCGCACCCTATCCTCCGGATTGTGGACCCATGTGAATGGGTCAGCATTCGTGATACGGTGCACACACGGCTGGTGCCTGTATATTGCAGACCTACTGTTCACAGACCACAATACCGGCACATACAGGCTATAGTCATGTGCATAAGGCCTAAAGCACTGATGAAATGACACCTGAGATGCTGTTGTTACTATGGTATCACAGTTGTCCAGGGGTGTCATGTGACCTCTCCTCTGAAGATGCTTGCTGTGATGCATGCTGGGAATTTTACTTTCACTTTGCAGCTGCTCCACCCACACAGCCTCTCATCAATGGGAGCATGCTATGCTGAATACATTAGAAAAATGATATATACACAGTATATATGTCATGATACAAATACCTCTTGGCTTTAGTTATTGTCTGGGGCACTTTAATTTTTTTTATAGTTATGGTGGCCAACCCCTCATACGCATTCTATAAATTAGTACGCATTAGCGTACATACTAAAATATGCGTATGAATTAGTGTGCAGATTTGAAAAAGCGCACGCAAATTCCACCCGAGCATGCTCGCTCATCTCTAGTTAAGAAGCATAAAGTACATAGGAAAAATAAGAAATGCAATTTAAAAGCAAAAATTCCCTTTTATTCTAGTTAACAAAGTCATTAATATGTATTCTTTGTGAATACAGGTCAGACATGTATGATTTATATTCCAGTATTATTCCTTTTTTTTCATTTCTTTTTAAAGGACAAATGAAATATGGATTTATACAGAGCAAAAAATAGACCAGCAATTGAATAACGTCAAGATATCTATAGCAAAGTCTGTTCAGACTTCTCCCCTGATATTGTATATTTGAAATTTGTTTTAGATTTTTTTTTTTTTTTGCCTTTGAAATTGTTCATGCAATAGCTAAAGACTGTTTTGGTCATACTGTCTTTAACACTTGGAAAGGAATGGAAGTGGAACAAAACGTTTTGTAGGAGATTAAAGGAAAATCTTCTTTTTACATGATTATACACACTCAGGTATGTGGGTGTCATTTCAAATCATTTATCTGTCTTATTCCTGTGTAGCACAAATCTAAGATTGTTAGCTGTGGACACGTGCAATGGCATATTGTTAGTAGACACTCAAAGGGCTTATGCACATAAGCATTTTATGGCTCTGTACAACCTTTGAGCTATGTACTCTGTAGGTCATACTGTAGCTTTGTATGGTCCAGTTACACACAGATGATTTATCTCTCAGGTTTGGTATGGAAACAATTGTGGCCTTCTCTATTGGATGCTGTATTAAGTATGCTTCTAGAGAAAATTTCTCTGTAAAGCCGTGCTGTACAGACGTCCTCCTGCATCATGTGGCAGCAAACAGTAGGTCTACAGTTCTGCGGTACAAAGCTATAGCATTTGGCATGCCACTTTATAGACTCTATGGGCAATGTGTGCTGTCCATGGATTTTCACTTTTGGGTATGCCACACATAGCTTTCTGCATACAGTTTCAGAATCCAAGATCAGACTTGGATCATAAACTGCATTAGGGACGTGGCATGTCTATTGGCAGCCATTAGAAACCTGTGGAAATTCACCTCACAGGTATTTCATCAGTGGTACAAATTTCCTATGACAGAGCTGTAATTCTCCTATATAAGACAATGAAGGCTGGAATGAAGGCTAGTCTCTCAGGTGCTTTCTTGAAGCAGAATTTTGCTTGTCTCTCTGAAATGTTGGTCTCAGAAAAATAATATGTTGTTCTCAGAAGTAGGAGCTCTAGTATGTGCTTCCTCTCCTCTATGCAGCTACACTGGAACTGCCCCTCCAGGCAGGAAGCAGGACCAGCTCACTCCAATCAAGAGGGGAGGAACAAGATGGTTAACCTAGTTCCTGCCAACCTTTGTGAACCATAACCTCTTCAAATTGGCGCACATGGCCAATACCTTAAAAACATTACAATGCAAAACTATTCACAATTGTAGATACCCTCAGGTCTGGGGTACTGCAAATAGTTCAAAAGCATTTCATAGCAATCACTGCATTGTCATATTTTTGTTAGTGAATGCATTACTGCAACAGATTGTATGTTTCATAGACATTTTAGTATAAAAATGTAAGTGTTGAAACAGTGTTATTAAATGCATAGTTGAAAGACATTTCACCACAAACGCTGTGTTTTTATATTTGTGTTAGCAAACGGACTACTGCTTTAGATGGTGTACTTCGCATATATTCTAGCACAAAAATGTAATTCTTTTATTATACTGAAATATGCCTATATTAGGTGTATTTCTGGCGCAGATGGTGTTGCAATGGTTAGTTGTGCCATAATTTCCGTTTTTTCTAAATTTGTGGGCGGGGAAGGGGATGGGCCTCATTCATAATTTTCTACGCCTGATTTAGGCGTAAAAAAGTAGCAGCAGTTGTGCCCTCAACTGTCCTGAACCTGCCTCTTTCCTCTGCTGTTCCTTCTGTCAGGTAACTAATGTATGCCGCTGGCTCTGTTCTGCTTTTCAGCGAGGACGAGCTTATTGAGGAACGTCAGCAGCTACTTGCCAGCAAAGATTTGGAGGAGTGGTCCACTGCGGTCTCCTGTAGGCATGAAAATAGCGACAGTGACAGTCGCATGGGAGCAAGTGTTGCGAACTGTCAGGGATATGGCCATGAAACTGGTGAGGGTGACATAAATGACGAGTAGACAGTAGTGGATGATGATATAGCTGATCGCACAGGGGAGCCGGGTGAAGAGAGGACTTCATCATCATCATTAGGCGGTGAGGGTACAGCTTGCCCGTGAGACAGAAGCAGAGTGGCAGCATGCCACTGAACCAGCAGGGTGCAAATGTAGCCATGTGCCAGCAGTTTGGCAGCAGAGTGAGATCTGTAGCCAAACATGCCCGTCTGCTACTCAAGAGCCTATCTGTCCAGAAATAACTAGTGGTGCATGGCTTCATAGAGGCAGCCATCAGGGACTGGTGGAGGTAAAATGCCATACTCGCCGGTGTGAGAATTTTTATCAAGTCACTGGAGAACGTCAATGTGGCCTTATGTAGGTTCTGTGGGCAGAAGATGAAGCGCGGCCAAACACATTGAGCATCACCATAAAGTGGCCTAGGAAACCTCTGGCACTAATAAAGTGGTACTGCCTGACTAATCCACCCCTTCTCCAGAAGTCAAGGCTCCACCACCTCAGCAGAAGGGAGCTGTGTTTCCTTCCCATCATCTACTGGTTCTGATGCTCCTCCTCCTAATCCTCATCATGCATTTCATCAGCAATTGATCACCAAGGTGATTGCAAAAAAACAACAGTATGCGTGCAGCCATCCAACAGCACAGATGCTGCAACTGCTCCTGACCAAGTTGCTGGTACTACAGTCCCTCCCTTTCCATGTGGTTGACTCTGCACATTTCAGAGAACTGATGGTTATTTTGAGCCAAGGTGGAGCGTCCCAAGCTGTCTCTAAAAAAGCTGTACCAGCCCTGCATACATACATGCTGCAAAAGGTGGGCCAGTCCATGAGCCTATCGGTGTCTGGTACTGTTCATGGCAGAGCTGATGTATGGAGCTGTAAATACAGTCAAGGACAATATATGTCCTGCCCAGACACTCCAGCAACTTAGCCAGGTGATGGCAATGCTGCCTCCGCATTCTCAAGCTGTGAGTCCTGCACCAATGTCCTCTACTGCCTCCTCATCTCCCACCTTGTCCTCAGCCTCCACTGTAGGCACTGTTCTGAGTGGTCCTCTAGCATACCACCTATGCAGAGAATGGCAGTGTCACGCTATTCTGCACCTGGTTTGCCTGATAGAATACTATCTCCTCACCAATTGAAGATCAGAACTATGGTCACCAATAATGGGAAGAACATTGTGTCAACGCTGCATCAAGGGGGTCTGACCCATGCGCCCTGAATGGCACACATCTTTAATCTGGTTGTAAAGCGGTTCCTGAAGTCTTACACCCAACTGCAAGATATCTTGAAAATGGCCAGGAAACTGCATCCACTTGAGCCACTCTTACACTGCAAAACACACCCTTCTTGAGCTGCAAATGCAGAATAGCGTTCCCCAACATTACCTCAATATGCGCTGTTTCCATCCGTTGGAACTCCACCGTCCACATATTAGACCGACTGTATGAGCAGAAGAAGGCCATGAATGATTTCCTGATGATGCAGGCGAACAGGAGTACTCCCCAATGTAACTTTGACGTTTGCCAGTGGCAGCTCTTGCGTGACTCCTGCCCTTTTCGCAGGCCCTTTGAGAAGGCCACTTTATTTGTCAGTCACCAGGACTACGGGATGAAGGATGTAATTCTACTCCTTCACATCCTAGAGCAGATGCTAATAAATCTGACTGGCCAAGGGACAGGAAACCTGACGCCTACGTCTCATGGCCACCTGAGCCCTATGGAGGTAGAAACAAGCTGAGGATGAGGATAAGGAGGAGGACATTAACACCCAGGAATTGATAACAGAAGAAGGTGGTTTATCTGCCCAAGCGATAGAATAGGAACAGGAATCAGGCGTAGATCAGCCAGGATTTCCACACACTGGTACCTGTGGCTTCAGACTTGATCATTCTGGCAGTAATGTTCTGATTGCAGTGTTCTGCCACAGCAGAACATTGTGAAAAATGGCCCGTTACTTCTGGCCATGCACTTCAGCCACTATTCTGATGCTACCACCCACCTAAAGCCACACACCTGCTGCATCTGTTGCCATCTTCTACTACTGCCACCATCTTGTGCTGTTACTACCACTGCTGTTGCCCCCTTCCCCCCCACACACACTGTGACTGGGCCACTATATTGACTCCTCATGCTGGTGTCAACCTCACCACTCTGTGACTGGGCCACTACGTTAACTCCTCATGCTGGTTTCACCCTCACCACTTTGTGACTGCCCCTCTATGTTGACTCCTCATGCTGTTGCCACCCTCGCCACGCCTTTCTGGGGCCACTAGTGTCCCTGTTTGGCCTTGTTGACATTACCGTTTATTTTACCCTTCTTCTGATCTGCCAGAAGAAACAAAAAAATAGAAAACACAACGGATCCTGTCTTTAGAGCATCCATAAGTTCTTTTCCATTATATTAGAATCACTGCATGGTTAAGTACATTCAGGGGACTGGAAGCATAAACTGGCTCTGGAAAAAAATAAATGCAGCCCCGCCCCAGCAGAGCCAAATACCACAGTGCCACTGGCCCGGCCCACCAGGAAATTTCACCAAAGAGTTTATGGCCATTCCACCCCTCAGTATATTATACTTGACCCTAACATTGACCTGTACACACAGTACTGTAAGTGTGAGTTCACACTTCAGTTATTTAGTCAGTTAATTCCAGCAGTTACTGTATGGTGACCCAAAATCAGGAGCCAATCCTACTCTCAGATAAGGTATCATGAAAAGAGCTGCACCTGTTCTGTGTTTTCGACCTGTAACTGACCAAATAAAATAAATATATTATAATAGTGACGCACAGTCATTCTACAGCTAACAGAAATGTGTTTGCACTGCCACAACATGGATTAATAGAACCTTTTTTTGTCCGCTACTTTATTGGCAGAGCCATACTAATTTAGGAGGTGTATAAAACAATTTGTTTTGGAGGGAAAAAACAGCAATGTTTTAACACTGTGCTTAGTCAGACCTAACCCATAAAAACAGAAAGAAACTAACGGGTGAGCTGTGCTTTAACAATGATGCATATGATAAGGGGCACATATACAGTGCCTTGCGAAAGTATTCGGCCCCCTGGAACTTTTCAACCTTCTGCCACATTTCAGGCTTCAAACAAAAAGATATAACATTTTACATTTTTGGTGAAGAATCAACAACAAGTGGGTCACAATTGTGAAGTGGAACAAAATTTATTGGATCATTTAAACGTTTTTGTAATAATAAAACTGAAAAGTGGGGAGTGGAAAATTAATCGCCCCCCTTGCATTAATACTTTGTTGCGCCACCTTTTGCTGCGATTACAGCTACAAGTCGCTTGGGGGTATGTCTCTATCAGTTTTCCACATCTAGAGTCTGAAATTCTTGCCCATTCTTCCTTGCAAAACAGCTCAAGCTCTTTGAAGTTGGATGGAGAGCGTTTGTGAACAGCAGTTTTCAGCTCTTTCCACATATTCTCAAATGGATTAAGGTCTGGACTTTGACTTGGCCATTCTAAGACCTGGATACGTTTATTTTTGAACCATTCCATTGTAGATTTTGCTTTATGTTTGGGATCATTGTCTTGTTGGAAGATAAATCTCCGTCCTACTCTCAGGTCTTTTGCAGACTCCAACAGGTTTTCATCCAGAATGGTCCTGTATTTGGCTCCATCCACATTCCCATCAATTTTAACCATCTTTCCTGTCCCTGCTGATGAAAAGCAAGCCCAAACCATGATGCTGCCACCACCATGTTTGACAGTGGGGATGGTGTGTTCAGGGTGATGAGCTGTGTTGCTTTTACGCCAAACATATCATTTTGCATTCTTTCCAAAAAGTTTGATTTTGGTTTCATCTGACCAGAGCACCTTCTTCCACATGTTTGGTGTATCTCCCAGGTGGCTTGTGGCAAACTGTGAACGAGACTTTTTATGGATATCTTTGAGAAATGGCTTTCTTCTTGCCACTCTTCCATCCACCCTCTTGACTGCATCTCTGATCAGTCTTCTCCTTGTTTGAGATGAAAGTTTAGAGGGACGGCCCGGGTCTTGGTAGATTTGCAGTGGTCTGATACTCCTTCCATTTCAATATGATCACTTGCACAGTGCTCCTTGGGATTTTTATAGCTTGGGAAATCTTTTGGTATCCAAATCCGGCTTTAAACTTCTCCACAACAATATCACGGACCTGCCTGGTGTGTTCCTTGGTCTTCATGATGCTCTCTGTGCTTTAAACAGACTCTGTGAGACTATCACAGAGCAGGTGCATTTATACGGAGACACACAGGTGGATTCTATTTATCTTCATCAGTCATTTGGGACAACATTGGATCATTCAGAGATCCTCAATGAACTTCTGGAGTGAGTTTTCTGAACTGAAAGTAAATGGGCCGAATAATTTTGCACGCCCAACTTTTCAGTTTTATTATTACAAAAAAAGTTTAAATGATCGGATAAAATTCGTTCCACTTCACAATTGTGACTAGAGATGAGCGAATCATTCTAAAAATTATTCGCCGAACATTCGACGTAGTTTTTCCTAAGATTCGTATATTTGACGAATAGATTCCTGTATTTGCATACAAAATATACGTTATTATGTGCTATTAGCGAACATTCGCGCAATAGCGAATGTACATTTAAAAAATGTACGCAACTTCTTAGAAGACGTACGCATGAGCGTACAAATAGCTTATGAATCCTCAGCGTACTATTGTCTACACGATTACGTAATACGCAGGCAAGTACAACGAGAGGCCACGGCATGCACTCCTCAGAGGCAGAGCAAATATTCGAAATTGTCATCCAGATGATCCTCATCATTTAGCTCTCCTGCACAGCCGAAATACATAGTCCGGCTGATGGACCGCCAGGATTACGATGGCACACACCACCACCCGAACCAGCATAAAAAGGAGGTGATCCAGCAGGTGATCCGAGGCTTGCGCCATTGTTTTGACATCTTGCAGACCCCGGGCCAGTTCCAGTGTAAATGGTCAGATCTGAAATTGCCCTCAGAGGCAGTATGTATATTTGAGGTAGAACAAGTAAGGTGCTGTCTATCCGGCTATGGGCATATTACAATCATCCACAATACTATAAAGTGAATATGAGGACCCATTGCGATACCTGTAAAAAAATACACACAATGGGCAACATACTTGAAAACATTGCTGAAAGGTAAAAACATTAGTGCAAACAATCCAGTGCAAACAATATAGTACAAATACATTATATGTATAATGTAAACATTTTAAATATCACCTACCTAGTATGCTCACGGACACGTTTAAGTCTCTTTTCTTCTGACGCTTGTCATAGAACTGGAGCAAAGTCCCAAACTCAGTTGCAAATTGTAATCCACATAGGTAAAATTGTAATCCAAATGGGTAAAAAAAATAGCAGCAAAGGTTCCTTAAAAAACCCTCTTTCAAGGGGCTCCCCAATAACCTGAAAAGGGGAAAAAAAGGGATGAGGAGCACGTCTGTGCAACTTGGTTAAAACTTTTTTTTTTTGATGGGGGGAGTCCTGACAATCCATGTCCATCTGGGTGAGGACAAACACAGGGCAACAAAAAAAAAACCACACGCCAACTAGTGCTCACCCTTCAGGTTAAGTCCACGTTGTGGCTCCCATAAAAGCTGCAGGATCCTTAGGCCAGCAGGTCCTCTTCACTGCTGCTGGAGATAAAAGACATGAGAGGGCGCTCCTGCCTCACGAAAGCGACACTGGCTGCGGCAGCAGTCCCCCACGACCTCTCAGGGATGCTCTTGGTAGTGACCGGGCGGTCACATTGGCAAGGGCCGTGGCAACTTGGGCCTTGCCCATTACCTTGCAGTGGCCAGATCTTCCCGCCGGCATACAAGGTGACAGAATCTCCGGCTGTAAGGGCTCTGGTAACGGTCTTCCGCGAGCGGCGGACTGTGCGGCCTGCAGCTGCCATGGCAGTTGGTATTGTACCACCGATGGCTGGTACACAAAACTGTTGGTGGTCATCTGTCCCACATGAAGGATCGGCGGCGGTGGCAAATCTGGTATCAGGGGTTCCAGCTGAGCTTGGGATTTCTCCTCAGATCGCAGAGTCCCATCATTGGTCTCATGGGAACACTGAGCCTCTTCGGCGGCCTGGGCCTCCTCAGTCCAGTCTTCCGGGGGCGCTACAGGAGTAGCTGGTCGCTTAAGGAGTTTCACCCCAGTAGCAAATGGGCCTTGGAGGCTCTTCATGGGGGTATACTCCACGTAATCCCCTGCGTGGAGATTGTGGCGGACGGGCGGAAGATACGGCCGCTTTACAGAACGGCGGATTAGGTATAATTCTTCCGCCGTCTCCTCATCGCTGATAAAACCTACTCCCCGTTTCACGCTGAACCAAATAACGGTACCCCTTCGGCGCTCCAGCTTAGGATCACCGGACCCTGGGTGCTCCAAAACCTGCACAACCCACTCCTCTACCAGCCTTTTGTATTCCCAGAGGGTCAGGGCATTCTGGGTGACAGCCTCGGGGACCATTGAATTTTGCTGAAGGGAGTAGTCCTTCCGCAGCGGAGTGGGAACTCCTGCCACCTCCGCCGTGCCCGACTTCTTAGGCTGCCGAACATGTTGATAGACGTAGATC
The DNA here is from genome assembly GCA_900303285.1 of Rhinella marina. NCBI lineage: Eukaryota > Metazoa > Chordata > Amphibia > Anura > Bufonidae > Rhinella > Rhinella marina. The sequence goes on along the minus strand of ONZH01028411.1, from coordinate 727 downwards.
TCCTCCGGTTCCTTCTCCTCATAGGGGTCGGTGCCCCACACCATGCCTCCCCAATCAGGGCCTCGCTGTGTCGCTATCTTAATTTCCTGAGTTGCCTCGTCTTCCGTGCGCACTGGAGAAGGGTTGGAGCTACCAGGGAGGAGTCTGCATCGCAAATTAAATGAATTCGTATGCAACAGCATATAGATTAACTTATACGTAGCAATAGCATATAATTGATAGGACAAACTACATAGCGAATGCGTACAAAGCCGAAGCGAATCACCTAATATTCAGATTCACTTCACAGCTAATAATTCCCAAGATTCGATAAGAATCGACGAATCGATTTGCTCATCTATAATTCTGACCCACTTGTTGGTGATTCTTCACCAAAAATTTAAAATGTTATATCTATAGATGAGCAAGCACTAAAATGCTTGGTATTCCCGATGCTCGGGTGCTCTTTTCGAATAACAAACCCCATTAAAGTCAATGGGAGACTTGAGCATTTTTTGCAGGGGACCAAGGCTCTGCCTAGGGAAAGCTGGGTGAAAACCTGGAAAATGATGGAAACACCACGGAAAATGATGGAAACACCACGGAAATGGACAGGAAACAGCTGGGGCAGCATGCATGGATGCCTCTGAGGCTGCCTAATCCCACCATTACCCCAAATTCTCGGGCAACAGCCTGGTGGTGACCCTCAAGGCAATTGTGCTCACCCAGACCAAAAAAAATTATTGTG
>ONZH01028410.1:0-155046 GCA_900303285.1 Rhinella marina | reverse complement strand
AACACTGAAAACCCAACAAACTCAGTTTCACTATTTTTTTTTTATGATATTCACTGACTACCTTACAGCAATGTCACGCTTTTCTGCTTGGATGGCGAATGAGGCCTAAAATACTTATTTGAAACTAACCACCCCACAAACTGAGATATATATATATTTTTTTTTTTATGATATTCACTGACCTTACAGCAATATCACGCTTCTCTGCTTGGATGGTGAATGAGGCCTAAAATACTTATTTAAAATTAACACTGACAACCCCACAAACTCAGATTCACTATTTTTTTTTTATGATATTCACTGACTACCTTACAGGAATGTCACGCTTTTTTGCTTGGATGGCGAATGAGGCCTAAAATACTTATTTGAAACTAACCACCCCACAAACTGAGATATATATATTTTTAAAATTATATTCACTGACTACCTTACAACAATGTCACGCTTTTCTGCTTGGATGGCGAATACTTATATACTTATTTAAAATGAATACTTATTTAAAATGAACACTGACAACCCCACAAACTCAGAATCACTATTTTTTTTAATGATATTCACTGACTACCTTACAGCAATATCCCGCTTTTCTGCTTGGATGGTGAATGAGGCCTAAAATACTGATTTGAAACTAAACACCCCACAAACTGAGACATATTTGTTTTTTTAAATGATATTACATAGTTACATAGTTAATACGGTTGAAAAAAGACACATGTCCATCAAGTTCAACCAAGGGAGGGGGTAGGAGTGATGAAGGGGAGGGGGACGGGTAACCTTAAGACATGGCTTTACATTTCTTAATATGTGGTGACCTTTGCTGTGACCTTTGCTGTGACCAGCTCCTGCGGTAGACCGTTCCACAGATTTACAGTTCTTATAGTAAAGAAGGCTTGTCGCCCCTGGAGTCTGAACCTTTGCTTCTCCAGGCGGAGGCAGTGCCCCCTTGTCTTTTGAGGGGATTTTACCTGGACCAGTTTTTTACCATATTTTTTGTATGGGCCATTTACATACTTATACAGGTTGATCGTGTCTCCCCTTTTACGTCTCTTCTCAAGACTCAACAAGTTTAACTCCTTCAATCTTTCTTCATAGCTAAGATGCTCTATGCCCCTTATCAGTTTAGTTGCCCGTCTCTGCACCCTTTCCAGCTCCAGGACATCCTTCCTATAAACCGGAGCCCAGAACTGAACAGCATATTCCAGATGAGGCCGTACTAATGCTTTATACAGTGGTAATATGACATCCCTGTCCCGCGAGTCTATGCCTCTTTTAATACATGACAATATCCTGCTGGCCTTAGAAGCAGCCGATTGACATTGCATGCTATTCTGCAGTCTATGGTCTACAAGGACACCCAGATCCTTCTCTACAAGTGACTCTCCCAGGGTTACTCCCCCTAGGACATAGGAGGCATGCAAGTTGTTAGTACCCAGATGCATAACTTTACATTTATCCACATTGAACCTCATCTGCCAAGAGGATGCCCAAACACTCAGTGTGTCCAAGTCAGCTTGTAACTTCTGCACATTCACTGACTACTTTACAGCAATATCACGCTTTTCTGCTTGGATGGCGAATGAGGCCTAAAATACTTATTTAAAAGTAACACTGACAACCCCACAAACTCAGATTCACAATTTTTTTTATGATATTCACTGACTACCTTACAGCAATTTGGAAAGGAGAGTATATTAGTGGCTCACCAATCTACAATAAATGGATCTGAGGTGCCGCGTATCATCCCCATCCCCATACATCAGTCAAAACCTAGAACAGAGAATACAAATAGAGAAAAATAAAAAAAAAAATAATAATATAAAAACATCACCATAAAAAAACATCATCACAAAAAAACATCACCATAAAAAACCACCACCAAAAAAAGCACCTTCAAAATAATCACCAAAATAAACACTAAAACATCAAGGAAATTGCAATATAAAATATAAGATAATGTAGCAATTAAAGAAAAACCACGGATATCAAATACTTACCGTAACATCAAATATAATGAATACATAATGAAATTCATCCATTGGATTATGACAAGTATCGAGATTGAGAAAATATAGTAGATAGGGAATATATCTATATACAATGTTTATTTATTCATTTATTTATACATAATTTTTTCCTGTAATTTTTTTCTGAATTTTTTCTGCATTTTCTCCGTATCTTGTGTTTAATTCTCCTTTGAATAATAATTTATACAAATTTGTGTATGTATCTACTAAGATTTAAATATACGTTCCTGTCAAAACAAGTAATTTAGATAAACAGAAAGGGGAAAAAAAGGTAAAAACTCCACCCAAAAAGGAGGTGCCAAATTAAAGACACCACATATAAAGTGGGCAAAGAGAACATTTATCCACAGACTACTGAGGAAGGGGCAAGGCAAGCCCCGAAACGCGTTTAGTGATACTCTGTGGAACAATTGAAGACATCTACCATAAGAGACATACAATTGCTCACAACCCTATGTGGATACCATCTAAAAGATTATTGTGAGAGTTAACGTCATCAGATTCTCCTTTCTCCTTCTTAGCTAGCAAACCTCCCTGAAAATCAGATACGCACGGAGACATTCTAGCCGCCAGCGGAGACGGAGATTTGAATTTGGGCGCCAAAAAGACTATAACACGCGGGAACCCACGTGGGACGCCACGTGGGACGCCGCAGAATCCAGCGAAAGAACGCAACCAGCAGACAGAAAATTCTGCCTGAGCATCGTACCACGGAGAATTTAACCGCAACACTACCGTTATACAGGGAGAAAGAAGCATCCATTCCGGAGGGTAATGTACTGATACATTTATGCTCAAGTGGTTATTTCCTTGGAATACAAATCACAATTCTCAAAAACTGAAGTACATTGAAGAGTGTCCCTTCATTAATCTATAGCTGAACACTGTGCCTATATATCCAATAGAGAAAAATAAATATATATGTGGGATATTTATATGGACAACAATAATAAGGATACTTGGGATTTGATCTATATTTATACATTCATATACTGATATTCCTCAAATAACAATATACATTTGGACCAAGATTAGGTCCCAAAGAAGCATCCTGTTTTATCCCCCTTTTTATCCATTCTTTGCTTTATCGTTCATATCCCACTTTTCATTTATTCATTTTTTCATTTTTCCATTTTTTTATTTTTTGTTTGGTATTTTCATTTTTCATTTTTTATTTATTTTATTATTTTTTTATTTTTTATTTTTCATTTTTTTATTTTTTTCATTTTTTCATTTTTTTCATTCATTTCATTCATTTTTTTCTTCTCTTTTTTTCTCGATTACCTTTGTATGATTATATGTATATTGGCATTTTTACCTTATATTTTACTTTGTATTTGTATGCATATTTTAACCATTAACTTTTGGTAATAATTAAATTATATTTATGCTATTCTATTAGCCAATCTATATTCATTGATGAATCAAGGAACATAGATACACGGACTACTATTTCTATTTCTATTTATCTACTATTTAGCAACCAAGTGTTGAGTGTGCGCATCACATTTCTATTTATACCTTACAGCAATGTCACGCTTTTTTGCTTGGATGGCGAATGAGGCCTAAAATACTTATTTGAAACTAACCACCCCACAAACTGGGATATATATATATTTTTTTTAAATGATATTCACTGACTACCTTACAACAATGTCACGCTTTTCTGCTTGGATGGCGAATGAGGCCTAAAATACTTATTTAAAATGAACACTGACAACCCCACAAGCTCAGAATCACTATTTTTGTAATGATATTCACTGACTACCTTACAGCAATATCACGCTTTTCTGCTTGGATGGCGAATGAGGCCTAAAATACTGATTTGAAACTAAACACCCCACAAACTGAGATATATATATATTTTTTAAATTATATTCACTGACTACCTTACAGCAATATCACACTTTTCTGCTTGGATGGCGAATGAGGCCTAAAACACTTATTTGAAACTAACCACCCCACAAACTGAGATATATATATATATTTTTAATGATATTTACTGACTACCTTACAACAATGTCACACTTTTCTGCTTGGATGGCTAATGAGGCCTAAAATACTTATTTAAAACTAAAACTAATAACCCCACAAACTGAGATTCACTATATATATATATATATATATATATTTTTTTTTTATGTACCCCTAAACAAGGCTCTTACCCTCTTTCACTGCACTGCAAAAAAGTGACACTAGTAGTGCTTCTTTGCATGAAGCACCCCAAAACAGCCTTCAGAAGACAGTGCAGTGCTGTACAAGAGGCACTGCTGCTGCAGTGTATATGGATAGCGATTCACTGCCTGATTTTCTGTCCACAAATCGTCCCTCTCCTATCCCTGCAATTCAGGTTATCTATCCCTGATCTCTTTTCTTGTATTTTGAAACGTTTTCCTATCGCTTGCCCTATCTCTTCTCTGGTCTAACATGAATAGCAAATGGCGCTTTCCAGCGCTGCAGAGCTATTTATAGGGCTGTGACATCACAGGACCTGGCTGGCTGCTGATTGGCTACATGTCTGCATGTGATCGCATTGTGGGTGTTTACTTCTTTGTCCCAGAGATCCTTCCCCTGTGTCATGCCATGTGCTTGCGGCCATTTTAGGAAAAAAAAAAAAAAAGATTTGTTACTACGAATCGCCAGGAAATTTGCATTCATTGCGAATCGAATTTTCAATGAAATTCGTAACGAATTCCACTTCGTCAGCTTCGATTCGCTCATCTCTACTGAAGATCAAACCTTTACTTTGCTACATCAAAGTATAGTGAAGGTCAATGCAGTCCTGTTGAGACACTGCAGTTACAAGAAAGCAAAACCTCCTGGATTTATTTCAGCTGGATTGTTGCAGTCACTGGAAATGGTGATTCGCAACATGAATTCATTTACTTTTAATATGGTTCAGTATAGTATAATGAAAGTGTAATCTATGGAAGCAGATTTGTACCTATGACACTGGCTGACCTGTTAAATGTGTGCACTTGGCAGCTGAAGGCATCTGTGTTGGTCCCATTTTCATATGTGCCCACATTGCTAAGAAAAATGATGTTTTAATATATGCAAATGAGCCTCTAGGAGCAACGGGGTTGAGAAGTATTGTTCTCACTGTAACTGGCAGGCCCTCTCCACTTTGATTGACAGGGGCAGGCAGTGTAAACATCACCACACCTTGCCCTCTCAAAGTGGAGAGGGTATGGCAGTTGAGGAGAGAGCAAAGCCTCCAGGTGTAACAGCAACGCCCCCATTGCTCCTAGAGGCTCATTTGCATATATCAAAACATACTTTTTCTCAGCAATGTGGGCACATATGAACATGGGACCAACACAGATGCCTTCAGCTGCCAAGCGCACATGTAACAGGTCAGCCAGCGTCATAGGAATAAATCTGTGTAATCTGCTAACAGATGCCCTTTAGTCTAAAATTATGTTCAGCATTTATTATGCACGTATGTAAAATAGTTAAGAATGGATCTACACTTTAGGCTGCTTTAGCTCAACTCCTTGCTTTCACAGCCAAAAAAAAAAAAAATCAACAATTCAACTGCAATCTGTGAACATTGCCTAAGGGCTCATGTACACGACCACAGCCTGTTTTGCGGTCCGCAAGTTGCAGATCTTCAAAACACAGATACAGACTGTGTGCATTTTGCAATTTGCAGAATGTAACGTCCTGGCCTCTATTGAGTAGTCATATCCTTGTACATTAAACGGACAAGTGTAGGACATGTTCTAATTTTTTGCTAGTGCAATGGAACGGACATACGGATGCACATCTTTTGTGGCTCCATTGAAGTAAATGGGTCTGCATCCGACCCACACAAAATGCGGATCGGATGTGGACATAAAAAATAGATTTGTGCATGAGACAGAAAACAAAATTGACCACAAGATATAATTGAGTTTGGTCCAAATGCAAAAAAAAGCTCTAAAAAATACTGTTCATTAACAGTTTAATAACCAGGAAATGTTCAGCTGTTGACGTCAACCCCCAATCCCCCCACCGCTCCCTTCAGGTCGGCAAAAGATGTAAAAGTTCCTCCCCCCCCCCTTCCTTCAGGACTGCGTGGCCGGCAGCTCAAACATCGCACCCCCGCACCTCCGCTCCCATTAGGACGGTAGAGCCGGCAGCACAGTGCCTCTAGCAGAATGGCTGAGATGGGCCCCCTCCCTTCCCCTTCAGGAGGACGACGCAGCAGGAGTCCCATATCAATAGCCCCGCCCCCCCCCCCCCCCCCGTTCAGGACGGCCGAGGGGAGCAGATTGTCAGCTGTAACACACAGTCATTAGGGCTGCTCCATGGAAGGAACTAACCATCGGTCCGCTGCGCTGCTGTGACAACATCCTCATGGTTACCATGGCAAATGGACGCCTTCACAGGCATCCCGCTTGCTATGGTATATCTGAGCCTGATCAGGTTCCTGCTAAAGGCAGGAGCCTGATCAGGCTAAGTGTAATTGAAAATACACTGCAGTACACTATTGTCATGGACATTCCTGTGATAGGTATCAGGAGGTCTGTCAGATTGGCAACCCATGGGTTAAGCTGACAGGTTCTCCTTTGATTGTTTTGTTGTTGCTGACATTCACCACACCCTCCTCCTTCAGGTGTAGGTATCTTTATAATTATCTTTGTCTATTTAGTGTTGGTTCTCTCACCATGCTGTGCGGTTTATATTTTCTGTGGTCATTTGGTATGTGTTTCTCTGTGGAGATCCCATTGCTGCCACAATCTTCAGGACAGCTAAGTGTCTTCCTTCCCTTTCGTTTATATGTGTATATCTTCCCAGTGTTTTGGTGTTTGGGCCTGAGGGAAGACTACTGTTCGTCCAGGTTGGTAGAGGAACGGTTTGTCTCATTACTGTCACTGGCTTCAGGGTCCTTCAGGGACAGTTAGGGTCCCAGGTTTCCAGCGTATGAACTCGCCTACCTTCTAGGCCTGTTCATACTGTTAGAGAGGCAGGACTGGAATCAGGTTTTGTAAAGGAGGTGACCATCTGCCTTTACTCTTCCAGGCCTAATCCCATTTCCTTTTCCACCCCTCTTCCTCCTGCGCTTGGTGTGGGATATCCCCCCCCACACCAGAGCATAACAATGTAAACCGGCCAAAATCGTCATTTTGTCCAATTTTGTGCAGACATGGCCCCAATTACTGCACTGGCAGGACAGCTACAGGGTCTCTCATTGGAGGTAGCTGACCTCCGCTCGACTGTCACCCAGATTCAGAGACCCCAGGCTGTTGGTCTCAGGGGTGGTGGTTCCAGGCCTTTCTGGAGCCTAAAATCGCTCTCCCTGATAGATTCTCTGGGGTACACGATAACTTCATTTTGTTCAGGGAGGCATGCAAATTGTACTTTATGCTGCGTCCTCATTCTTCTGGTAATGAGGAACAGAGAGTTGGTGTGGTGATCTCGTTGCTTAAGGGGGATGCACAGTCATGGGCCTTTTCTCTGCCGACCGGATCGCAGTCTCTCCAGTCGGTAGATTAATTTTTCAAGGCATTGGGGCCTATCTATGATGACCCGGATCGCATCTCCCTGGCCGAGACCAAGCTACGTGACCTCCGTCAGGGTGAGCGCTCTGTTGAAATTTATTGCTCTGAGTTTCAGAGGTGGGCTACGGATACCGAATGGAATGATCTGACTCTCCGTAGTCAGTTTTGTCAAGGATTATCTGAAAGGCTAAAGGACGCTTTGGCCTTTCATGAAACTCCGGTGTCTTTGGAAGCCGCCATGACTCTTGCTGTACGCATGGATAGATGCCTGAGAGAGAGATTATTCTTCCACAGATGTATGTTAGAGAAGTCTCTGACTGGTTGTGAGTGGTAATCCCTGTACAAGCAATGGTAGATAGCTGAACTCACTAACATCCCATAGGTCGTGGTACCAGTTGAATGTGAAGATCCAGCGAGCAGGATGCAGATGAAGATGCTTTGGTAGTTTATTGAAGATTTACATATGGAGGACATTAGAGGATATAACAGGATATTAGAGGACCTTAGGGGACATTAGAGGTAAAAAACGAATGCTCTCACCAGCTCTGTGTCTGTTGCAGGAGAAGGCAACCGAGGAACTGAGAAAAACAGGAACTGATGTCACAGAAAAGGGAGGGGAAAGCAGAGAGCAAAGGCATATGGGAATTACATTATACATTCAGAACCTATAACAAGAATGACCAGAGGGTGGCAGCATTGCATAACATAATAATTATACAACACAAATAGGCAATAATGATAATGGAGAAAATAAAATGCTGGAACAGCACACTCCCTGTCTGAAATCCTTGGATTTCACTATATAATAAACATGAATGTCCATATAATGTTCAGTAGAAATACTGGAACCTGCAAGATAAAAGGTAACAAGAAAACACTATAAACTTGAATGGGTGGACAGGAACAGTCCAATGGTTGGAATATCTGTAGTGTTCTAGGAATTGTCCAGTGATAAACGACTAAATGGATGAAAAGTTACATAAAAGTTCCTTATGGCAAGTAAAATCATTTCTCCACTGGTAAGAGAAGAACAATCTTGGATACAGGCCTGATGAAGGACTTGAAACGCTTTGTTTTGCGATGGTCACTCCCACTTTACGGACCTTGCCGTCTTCACTGGTGAAGATTTTTGAGATGAGACCCATGGGAATCGTCTTAAGGCATTGATGAAGCTAGAAGCGTTCATGGATTCTATTACTTCCAAATAGGCAACAGCTGCAATAGCTTCAGTAGATGCGTCTGAGAATATGTGGTGTTCTTTCCTCCGAGTTGTTGTAAGGGTAGTTGGAGTGTAGCATCGTGGTATATGCGTACTGTCTAATGCATGCAAGCATTCTTTCCATAACTCTCATTTTTGCTGTTTATCAGATGGCAGTGGAGCATCCCAGTCCGCAATAGACTCTGAGAGCTGCCTTAACAAGAATTTGCCTTGTACAGTCAAAGATGCTACAAATCCCAGGGAATCATATAGGCTGTTCACCACCGAGAGAACTCCCCGTTTAGTAAATGGTTTATCTGCACAGCTTACTTGAAACCCAAGGGAGTCATTTGATAAGTCCCACCTCAAACCCAGGCTTCTCTGTACTGGTGGATTGTCTATCCCTAGATTCAAGTCTCTGAATTCTGTGGCATGATCACTGGGCTGGAAGGCTTTCATTACAGCGGGACAATTAGAGGCGATTTTATGTAACCTCAGACAAGATTTTGAAAGCATACCTTGTGTCCTTTTGAGCAGGTCTATGGCTTCCTCCGCTGCGGGCATGGATTTGAGTGCGTCGTCCACGTAGAAGTCTCTTTCAACAAAGTTTTGGGCATCCTTCCCAAACTCTGACTCACCATCAGAGGCAGCCCTACGTAGGCCATATGTAGCGACAGCAGGTGAAGGACTGTTACCGAATACGTGAACCTTCATGCAGTATTCAACCATTTCCTTGCTGGTGTCATTGTCTTAGTGCCAAAGAAACCTGAGGTAATTTCTGTGGTCTTGCCGTATGATAAAGCAATGAAACATTTGTTTAATGTCAGCAGTAATGGCAACTGGATCCTTTCGGAATCTCATAAGTACTCCTACCAGATTATTGGTCAGGTTTGGACCGGTAAGAAGAACGTCATTCAGAGATACGCCATGATGTTTGGCACTTGAGTCAAATACCACTCTTATCTGATTTGGTTTCCGTGGGTGATATACTCCAAAAGAGGGAAGGTACCAGCATTCTTCATGCTCTTGCAAAGGTGGAGCCAGCTCTGCATGATCATTGTGAAATATCCTTTCCATGTAGGACACAAAATGGTTTATCATTTCAGGTTTGTTTTTCAAAGTACGTTGCAAAGAGATGAATCTGGATAGTGCCTGTTCTCGGTTGTTAGGAAGTCTGGTTCTTACAGCACGGAAAGGTAAAGGTGCAACCCAGTGGTTAGATGCATCTTTGAAGAATCCATTGTCCATTGTTTTAATAAACTCTTTGTCATCTATGGACAGGGCTAATCTGTTGTCTTCTGGTGTTGTACAAAACACTGATCTTCCTAAGTCGTCATAAAGGGTAGAAATAATGTCTGGTTCCTTAGGGAAGTCAGAAAGCCTTTCCTTTACCTCGTAATGATGAACACATGGCCTAAAGTGAGTTGGACGACCATTGCTGTTCACAAAGGTTTTGAAGGAATTCACCTGAGATGGTTTGTGGCTTTTATCAATACCCACATTGCCCACAATAACCCAGCCTAAGTCGAGTCTCGACTCTCTGTGCATATGGGGCATTGTCAGGACCATTGCATTATTGCCATACCTTATGGACCCTCAGAATGTCTCTCCCGAGCAAGAGTAAGACGTCAGCATTCATGTCCATAGGGGGAATCTCATTAGCTAGATGTTTCAAGTGGGGATGGTGGTATGCAGCTTCTGGAGTAGGAATTTCATCTCTTTCCTCAGGTATCTGGTCACATTCAATTAACGTTGGCAAGGGTATATGAATGTTCCCTTTAATGGAGGAGATAATGTATCCAGTAGCTCTTCCATAAGTCTCTACACGACCAGAACAAGTGTTGAGGGTGTATGGTGTTGCTTCTCCCTTTTCACTGAAGATCTCAAAGAATTTAGGCTTCGCCAGAGACCTATTGCTTTGATCGTCTATAATGGCATACATTCTGGTGGCTCTTTCAGACTGCCCTTCTGGGTATACGTTGACCAAACACACCTTTGCACAGCACTTGGAACCAGTCTCCTTGCCACAAATTTCCATACAGGAAGAGGAGACAGTCGTTGCTAGCTCGAATCGGTGGCTCCCTGCCATGGGGTGGGACAGCGTTAGTTGCGGCTTGAGATCCGTTGTCTGGAGGCAAGGTAGGATGCATTGCTGTAACATGCTTGTCACTGTCGCATTCTGCACATCTGATTATAGCCTTACAGTCTTTTGCCATATGATTTGATGAGGCACAACACTTATAACACACTCCGAGCAATTTGAGTGTCTCTCTGCGTTCTTGCAAAGTCTTTGCCCTGAGTCCACAACATTCTTTTAAAGGATGAGATCTTTTGTGGATAGGACACATACGGTTAGGGTCCTTTTCCTTAAGGACAGGGGTGTCCTTCCTAGTAGTGGAGGCTGCAATGAGTGGAACGTTTGTCTTTCTAACAGATACTGTTCCCCTGAAGTCTCTACGTTTACTTGTTGCGTTGTCATACCTTGAGCATGAGGATGAAGCAGGTAGACTGGATTCTATGAAGTCAAATCTGGGATCATTCTTCTTCCGAGCTTGGTCACTGATGAATCTGGAAAAATAAGAGAAAGGGGGAAAAGAAACATTGTGTTCTCTCTTGTATCTGGAGCAGTGGCGTACCGCCAATGTAGGCAGACCACGCCACTGCTATGGGGCCCGCGGCACAGGGGGGCCCGGAGCGCGCGGAAGGCCCCGCCCCTGAACACAAGCCGGCTGGCCTTGCTTAGTAAGTTTTAGCTGACCGGGGGACCGGTAAAAAGGGAAAATGTGGTGCCACTCGCACTCCCCCCCCTGGGCGCGCACCCAGCTGAAAGATATATGCGCCTCCCCCCCCCCGATGCGTGGCCGTCTGCCACCGGCCGCCTGCCTGCCTCCACCTCCGTGACCTGCCATTGCCACCTCCGTCGTGACTTGCCTCCTGTCTTGAGTCCTGCAGCGGCTGCGTGACCATCACCCGCTGCCTGGCCGCCAGCCAGGCCTAGTTGCTCCAGACTCCGGTCACCACAAGTTCCTTCCACCAGCGCCGGCAGCTGCACACTGTAAGTGAGGACCTCCAGTCTCCAGCCAGGGCAGAAAATGGTTGGAAAACAAACTGAGTGACTGGGCATTCTTGGGGAGGGCTGAGGGCAGCAGGAGTTTCTGTAGGGTTGAGGGTGGGGGGGCACTGTAGTCTCATACAAAACTCCTGTGATGATGTACAGAGAGGAGGGAGCCATGCTGGAGTTTGGTGAGGCTTAGCTGTGTGTGTGTATTTCCATGTGTGTGTCCCTGTCCCTCTGTGTCCCTGTGTTTGTCCCTGTGTGTGTGTGCCTGTCCCTCTCACTGTGTGCCCCTGTCCCTGTGTGTCTGTCTGTCCCTGTGTGTGTCCCTGTCCCTGTGTGTCTCTGTCTGTCCCTCTGTGTCCCTGTGTCTGTCCCTGTTCCTGTGTGTGTGCTTGTCCCTCTCACTGTGTGCCCCTGTCCCTGTGTGTGTGTGTCTGTCCATGTGTGTGTGTCTGTCCGTATGTGTCTGTCTGTCCCTCTGTGTCCCTGTGTTTGTCCCTGTCCCTGTGTGTGTGTGCCCCTGTCCCTGTGTGTGTCCCTATGTGTCTGTCTGTCCCTGTGTGTCTCTGTGCCTGTGTGTCTCTGTCTGTCCCTCTGTGTCCCTGTGTTTGTCCCCTTCCCTGTGTGTGTGTCTGTCCCTCTCACTGTGTGCCCCTGTCCCTGTGTGTGTGTGTCTGTCCGTGTGTGTCTGTCTGTCCCTCTGTGTCCCTGTGTGTGTCCCTGTGTGTCTGTCTGTCCCTCTGTGTCCCTGTGTTTGCCCCTGTGTGTGTCCCTGTGGGTCTGTCTGTCCCTCTGTGTCCCTGTGTTTGTCCCTGTCCCTGTGTGTGTGTGCCCCTGTCCCTGTGTGTGTTCCTGTGGGTCTGTCTGTCCCTCTGTGTCCCTGTGTTTGTCCCTGTCCCTGTGTGTGTGTGCCCCTGTCCCTGTGTGTGTTCCTGTGGGTCTGTCTGTCCCTCTGTGTCCCTGTGTTTGTCCCTGTCCCTGTGTGTGTGTGCCCCTGTCCCTGTGTGTGTTCCTGTGGGTCTGTCTGTCCCTCTGTGTCCCTGTGTGTTTGCCCCTGTACCTGTGTGTGTGTGTGTGTCTGTCCGTGTGTGTATCATCATCACCATGCCCACAGTGTTCCTATGTCTTGACGCAGCTGCATCAGGACGTTCTGTGGGGGAAGAAGAAGAAGACGGAAGAGGAGACAGCGCCGCCAGCAGGCACAGGGAGGCACACTAAGGACGCAGGTAAGACTACCACATGATCTACACTAGTGTTATCTGTGGCTTTACATAGAACTGCAGGTAACACTACCACATTATCAACACTAGTGTTATCTATGGTTTTACATAGGACTGCAGGTAACACTATCACATGATCTACACTAGTGTTATCTGTGGTTTTACATAGGACTGCAGTCAACACTCCAAATTGGAAAAAAATGCAGTTCCTCCACCGTATTACGGGTTTTGTTCCTACAACGTTCCCTTTACAGCAAATGGGGGTGTGGCGGGGAGGAGCCAGGGCAGGAGGTGGGTACTGGGCGGAGTTAGGGGGCCCAATTCAGAGTCTTGCTATGGGGCCCAATGATTTCTATGTACGCCCCTGATCTGGAGCCCTGGTCTGGCCATTTTTCTTGCATGAAGTGTGGTAGTTTCAACACGACTGGATTGACACCGTGGGCCATATCAAGGTAACTCAGTCTTGGTAGACGTGGGTCCATTTAGCCAATTCTAATTCTTTTAGTAGGTCGCTCAGATCCTGGAGCTTATGGTTGTCCTTGCTATTTATCTTTGGGAAGGCCTGAAGTCTCTTGAATAATGCACTCTCTATAGCTTCAGGACTGCCATAGGTTTGTTCAAGTCTCTCCCATGCTGCAGCGAGACCTTCCTCTGAGTGGCCTACATGAACTGCTCTTAATGTCTTTACCCGTTCTGCAGATTCTGGGCCTAACCAGCTGACAAGCAAGTCAAGTTCTTCCTTGGCAGTGAAGTTAAGATCGCTGATTACTGCTTCAAAGGTCGATTTCCAGGCTCTGTAGTTTTCAGCATGGTCATCGTACTTTAAGAGACTATTATTTATCAGCTCCCTGCGCATCATGTATCTGGCAAAGTCCGACATGTCTGATATCCCATTCCATGTAGCTAGATTGAATTGTGGTGACTGGCTTGTAAGGCTAAGATTGATCAGGACAAAATGATGTGGCATAAGGGTTAAGCTGTGGTTTAGTCTCTGGAGGATGAGATGGCTCAACGCTGGAAATTACCTTGTCATTGGTAGATGATGGCATCTGATGCTCTGTGGGTTCATCCAGTTGGTGATTTAGAAGTATTGTGGTTACATGCGATTTAGAAGTAGGAACAGGCGGTGATTGCCTTAACACATATCTGGCAGTGCGGTTGGCTGGGATGAAACAGTCTAGATCAGTACCTTGGCCTAATGCTTGCTCGAAGACCTTCAGTTTAGCTAAGACAGCTGCTTCTTCATTTTTTGTTTGGAGGATTTTTAGTTGAGTTTCTGCCTCTGCCTCTAACTGCGCCATTTCTGCTTTCTTCTTAGCCATTTCTGCTTCTTTTTGCGCCTCCTTCTGCGTCATTTCCAGTTTCGTCTGTGCCATTTCTGCTTCCATTTCTGCCTCCTTCTGCGCCATTTCCGCTTTCTTCTGTGCCATTTCTGCCTCCTTCTGCGTCATTTCTGCCTCCTTCTGCGCCATTTCTTCCTTCTTCTTTGTAATTTCTGCCTCCTTCTTAGTAAAGGAACTTCTAACACTAGCTTCCTCTGCTTCTGCCTGGATCTCTAGAAGCTTGTCATGTAACGCTGACCTTCTGGAATGAGAGGTTTTGGAAGATGAAAGTGTATATCAAATGAAATAGTATGGAAAAATAAGGAGAAATAAGATGCTGTAAAAATATAGTAGTATACACTTCTATTAGGTTAGTCCCAAATCCTCTTTATGTCTCCTTTGTATTTATAATATAGTGCACTGCAGCACGCTGTTATTTATGTTTATATATGTAGCAAACATCCTCCAGTTATAAATTTCAATAGTCTTCCATTTGGCATGGGTACTTTACCCTTTCCTGGCGCGCTGTGTGGGTGTTCTGCGGGTATTCTCTGGGCTGTATTCCCGGTAGGGTCTCCTCTGTCTTCACAGCCAGGCAGCACTGAGCGATCCGATGCGCGCGCTTTTCAGCGTGCTGGCAGCGTCCCACGTGGCGTCCCACGTGGGTTCCTGCTAAGTACTAGTGTGCACTGATATGTCCGATAAGTGCTCCGATGTATATATTATCTTGCGCTGTGGGTTTATTTACTTTGTATGCTCCTGACTACTGATTTACAGACGTCTGTTTAGTTTGGAGTATCTTAGTAGCGGGGTCTCGCTTTCCCAAACGCGTTTCGGGGGTCTTCACTTATGTGTAAATTTCTTCCTTATATATATATGGTGATTCTTCTTCAATAATTTATATGGGGTATCTCATACATAATTTATTAAATGTTATTGGATCTTTTTGCGTTGGAGGGTACATACATTTTACTGTAGTATCTTGTGTATTTATATTCCTTTCTTTATTGTTTTGTTATTTTGTTCATCTGTTTTTTGTTTTGAAAGTTTTATTTTTTGAAAGTTTTATTTTTTGAAAGTTTATTTTTTGTTTTGTTTTCCATTTCTTTTAGGTAATAATATTCCCCAAGGATGGGCTATATATTTTACATTATTGCTCTGAACGTACACAGGTAAGTATTTTTGTTTTTTTGTATCTTATTTTCTTATTTCTTATTTTTATTTTTAATTTAGTTATTTTCTTTTTACCTTTATTATTATTTTTTATTGTTTGTTGAAAAATAGTTCTGTCTCCTTAAAATTATGTGTTTGCTTTCTTCAGAATTGAGTTATAGGGGCGGGGGCCTCTCTGGGAGAGCAATCACTGTGCTGGGAAAACAGCCTGACAGTGATGGCTGTCCCCAAAGGGCACCCGTCCCATTACATCCTACTTATATGAAGCCAAAGATCTCCATTTCCGCATTCAGACCCTTTGGCAACAGGGTATTGAATTAAAAAATCCTTCTTGACTCTAAACGTGACATATTTTTTATGTGGCAACCTCCCCTCCAATGTCTGGTAACTTTGTCAAGTGCTGTGTATATCAATGTTGAGGGATCTTGATTGTGTACTTCCTTAAAATGTTTAGATACAGTGTGTAGTTGATAACCTTTCTTGATATTGTTGATATGTTCTGAGATGCGTTTCTTAAGAGGTCTTTTAGTCCTTCCCACGTATTGTTTATTACACCGGCACTGTAAGAGGTATATGATGTCTGTGGAGTCGCATGTAATGCAGTCTTCTATTTTGTGTATATGTAAATTGGTGGTGGATTGGACTTCAATGGTTTTTCTAGGGAATTTCGTGATCTGACAGTTCGAACATCTCCCACACCTGAAGAAACCTTTCGTTTGTAGCCAATTATGCGGCCTAGATGTATTCTTTTTATTATTGAAGGTGCGACCTTTAGGCCTAAATTGGGGGCTTTTGTGAATGTGATCAATGGTGAGGTAGGCAAAGTGGCACCAATGATTTTATCAGTTGTTAATATATGCCAGTGGTTCCTAATGATCCGTTGTATCTGTTTAAACTGTGCATTAAATGGGAGGATTATCCTCATTTGCTCCTCTTTGATAGGTTGTATGGGTTTTTGTTTGAAAAAATCTTATCTAGTAATTTTTCTAACTTCGTTGAGAGAGGTTTCCAGTATTTCTTTGGGGTATTTCCTTTGGAGGAATTGGTTTGTCAGTGCCGATGCTTCTTCCTCAAATTTGTCTGTCATGGAGCAGTTTCGTTTCAGTCTCCTGTATTGACTTTTCAGTATATTCAGAAGCCACCTGGGTATGTGGCAACTGGTATACAGGATGAAGCTGTTTCTCATGACAGGTTTTTGAAACGTGCTGCATATTACATGGTTATTTTTGGTTGTTATGTTTAGATCAAGGAATTCGATTTTATTACTAACTGTGGAAGTGAATGTTAAATTATACTCATTTGTGTTTAGGTTTATTAAAAATTCATCAAGTTCTTCTTTTCCGTCTTGCCATATAAATATGACGTCATCTATATAACGCCTCCAGAGGACCAGGCTCTTCCCCAGCTTTGGCGCAATGGTATCTAATTCCCATTGCGCCATAAAGATGTTTGCATAGCTGGGGCGAACCTGGTCCCCATGGCGGTCCCTTGTTGCTGTATGTAAAATTTGGAATTGTACCAGAAATAGTTGTGGGATAATATAAACTGGATGCCACCTAAAATGAAGTCTTTTTGTTCTGTTGGAAACGTACTGTAATCTCTAAGGTGTTTGTTGACAGCATCTATACCTTTGTCATGTTTTATAGTTGTATATAAGGAATTTACGTCTATGGTTCCCAGGTGCCATTGTGGTTGAAATTGTAGTTTCTCTAAGGTTTGAATGATATCTGTAGTGTCTTTGATGTAAGATGGAATATTTTTTACTAATGGTTGTAAAAGTCTGTCGATATATTGGGATAAATTTGATGTAATTGAACCGATACCTGAGATTATTGGACGGCCTGGAGGGTTATCTAATGTTTTGTGGACTTTTGGGAGGCAATAAAAAACAGGGAGTCTGTCCGGGGTGGATATAATGAATTTATACTCTTTGTCTGTTAAAATTTCTTTTTCTAGACCTAATTTACAATATTCTATAAGTTGTTTCTTAAATGTATCTGTTGGATCGGATAATATACATTTGTATGTTGTTATGTCTGACAGTTGTCTGGTACATTCTTGATTATAGTTACTAGTGTCTAGTACCACTTTACTACCCCCTTTGTCCGCTGGTCTAATAGTGATATTTTCATTGTTTTGGAGTTCTTTGATTGCTTGTATCTCTTTTTTATTAAAATTATTCTTATTTTTGTTGATTTTAATCCTCCTGATTTCATTTTCTACATTTTTCCTAAATGTCGACATTTCCGGGCTGATCTCTTGTCTTGGGTACATTTTTGATGGTTCTTTCAAATATATGTGTATATGCTGTGTTTGTGTCCGTTGTTCTTGTGATTGGGTTTTTCATACAATATTTTTTCAAGCATAATTTTCTAATGAATTTCTCTATTCCTATAAATGTGTTGAATTTATCTATGTGTTTCATGGGAGCAAATTTTAAACCTTTTTGCATTAGGCTCATCTGCGTTTCCGTTATATGTGCATTGCTCAGATTTATGATTGCACTATCTGTCAGTGTCTGTGATAGCTCTCTCTTCTCACGTGTCTTTCTCTGTCCTCGTCTTGTCTTCCTTGGTGCTGGTGTGCACGTGTTTGGGATCTGGTGCTGTTGTATGTGTGATTGTTGTGACTGTTTTGGTGTTTTTGTGTTGGTTGATAAGGCCTTGGGTTGGGATAGTTCCTGTGTCCTGATACCATTTCTCTGTGGTGATTCGTGTGCTGGTGATTCTGTCAATGTCTTAGATTGTAATGGTGAACAGGTGATTGTGCTTTCTTTTGTCTGTGATCCAATTGTGATGGGGATTTGTGTCTGGATCTTATTCGGTGGTGTGGTGGAGTTTGGTCTAAAAAAGGGGCTCAGACAGAGGTTCATATCTATTAGACGTAGGGATCTTAAATGTGTTCATATTTGTATTATTGGTCGTTTCACCTGATTGTATTTTGTTTGTGCTTGTAGTCATTCTTTGTGTTGTTTGTTCTTTTTGTCTCCTCCAATTGAGTTTTTTTGTCTTTTTGGAGATTATCTCTTTCTCTAGTGTGTCTAGACTTTTGCATATCCTTTCTTGCCATCTTATCGTATTATCATCTGGTGTGAATCCATCTATTCTTTCTTTCAATGAATTAATTTGTAAAGTAATATCTTGTATTATTTGCGTTCTTCTCTTAATAATCATCATAATCAGAGCTTTAGATTGAGTCTTCAAAAACATGTCCCACTCTGCCTGAAATTCATTGTTCACCAGATCTTGTGCTGGATCCTTGATGAGCAATAAACCTCTCGGTATGAGGTCCCCCTCTAGATACTGGTTGAGGGACCTCACTTCCCATTTATTTTTTAGTTGTTTGTGTAATAATTTCTCTAATTGTTTATAAGTCTCATCCAGCATTAGTGGGGGTGGGATTCAATTATATGTATCATTTGTGGCCTCAAATTCGAATTCATCGGCATTTTTGCACTTGTTTGCCATAACTTCCCAAATGTTCATTTTCTCTAATTTTGGGAGCTCTACTATCTAGTGGCTCACCAGAATAGAGACAATGGATATAAGGTGCTCTCACCGTTGACTTTACCCAAGAGTCCTTAAAAGAAGAAAAATTAAATTATTGAATAGGTGGGCACACTTACATTTGATGTTGTGGCAATTCGTTATAGAGGGTTGTGACGCAGGTAAATTCTAATATCTACACAGATAGATAAGGGGAGTATCTATTCAAAGTATTATATATAGCAGTGATTTTCAACCTTTTTTGAGCCGCGGCACACTTTTTACACTTAAAAAATCCCGGGGCACACCACCAACCAAAATGGCACAAAATGACACTAAAACAGTACATATTATACATATAGTTAATAATATAGATTCTAAATGTATTTATACTCATTCAGTGTGAAACCTGGGCCTGTTTCGATGAACACAAAAGGGATATCCTGGCAGGAATGGTGGAAAGACACACACGAAGCTCTTCCTCAACAGTTCTCAGTCTCTCCCTGTTTTTAGTTTTTATCGCAGTCAAGCTTGAAAAGCCCAGCTCACATAGATATGTGGTTGAAAATGGGAGCACCTCAGATCAGCTTAATGTGCCCCCATCAGACCTCAGATCAGCGTATTGTGCCCAATCAGACCTTAGATCAGCGTATTGTGCCCCATCAGACCTCAGATCAGCGTATTGTGCCCCCATCAGAACTCAGATCAGCTTAATGTGCCCCCATCAGACCTCAGATCAGCGTATTGTGCCCCATCAAACCTCAGATCTGCATATTGTGCCCCCATCAGACCTCAGATCAGCGTATTGTGCCCCCATCAGACCTCAGATCAGACCACCCAGCCATATAAGATAAAAATAAAAAACCTTTCTTACCTGTTCTGCGCTGCGGCTGCCCTCCGGTCCGCGCTCCGCTCTCTTCCCTGGCCCGCGCACACTATGACCTGACGCTGCATCAGGTCATAGTGCGCGCCGCCAGGGAAGAGAGCAGAGCGCGGACCGGAGGACACTGTAGGAAGCGTGACTGCGCATCGCTGCGCATTGCCGAGGAACAAAACACAGGGGGCACCATAGTTTGGGGAACTTTCCCCGTGGCACACCCGACCATGTGTCGCGGCACACTAGTGTGCCGCGGCACACTGGTTGAAAATCACTGATATATAGTATATTCCTTCTAGTGCAGATAAAAATGACATAGATTCCTTAGTACTGTATAAAACATGTAATCTTTTATTTCTTAATTAAAAATGAAGTAATGATAGAATTAGCTGGGCCCAGTTCTAAAATAAGTTTATAAAAAGGGAAAAAATGAAAAAATGGAAAAATATGAAAAATATGAAAAAATATGAAATAGTATGGAAAAATAAGGAGAAATAAGATGCTGTAAAAATATGTAAAAAACATGAATCAGTAGTCAGGAGCATACAAAGTAAATAAACCCACAGCGCAAGATAATATATACATCGGAGCACTTATTGGACATATCAGCGCACACTTGTACTTAGTGTCAGCACACTGAAAAGCGCGCACATCGGAACGCTCAGTGCTGCCCGGCTGTGAAGACAGAGGAGACCCTACCGGGAATACAGCCCAGAGAATACCCGCAGAACACCCACACAGCGCGCCAGGAAAGGGTAAAGTACCCATGCCAAATGGAAGACTATTGAAATTTATAACTGGAGGATGTTTGCTGCATATATAAACATAAATAACAGCGTGCTGCAGTGCACTATATTATAAATACAAAGGAGACATAAAGAGGATTTGGGACTAACCTAATAGAAGTGTATACTACTATATTTTTACAGCATCTTATTTCTCCTTATTTTTCCATACTATTTCATATTTTTCCATTTTTTCCTTTTTTTCCTTTTTATAAACTTATTTTAGAACTGGGCCCAGCTAATTCTATCATTACTTCATTTTTAATTAAGAAATAAAAGATTACATGTTTTATACAGTACTAAGGAATCTATGTCATTTTTATCTGCACTAGAAGGAATATACTATATATAATACTTTGAATAGATACTCCCCTTATCTGCTATCTGTGTAGATATTAGAATTTACCTGCGTCACAACCCTCTATAACGAATTGCCACAACATCAAATGTAAGTGTGCCCACCTATTCAATAATTTAATTTTTCTTCTTTTAAGGACTCTTGGGTAAAGTCAACGGTGAGAGCACCTTATATCCATTGTCTCTATTCTGGTGAGCCACTAGATATGTTTATCTTATTTATTAAATTCCCATCTCACTCTTGGAGGGGTGGGTGGTGAGACAGAAAATGTGCATTTGTTTTCATCCTGTAGTACCCGTTTTCTCCTGACTGCCGAGGTGGCGCTAGAGTCAAAGGTTTTGAGACTTGACGTGTTTATCGCCAGCGGGGCAGGGGTGAACCTGATCGATGCTAATTTTGTCTGTATGCATGGATTATCTCCGAGTGCATTAGAGAAGAAGATTTCAGTTTTTGCTATTGATTCTGCACCTCTATCTCAGAAGTGTTTGTCTCAGATGGTGCATGATATCAGATTAAGAGTGGGTGAATTTCATCAGGAACTTATTTAATGTTTTGTGTTGGAAGGTCTTCCTGCTCCTGTGGTTCTGGGTTTACCGTGGTTAAGTAAACACAATCCAACCATTGATTGGCATACTAGACAGATTGTAGATTGGGGTGATTATTGCGTTGACAATTGCCTTAATACATCTTTTTCTGCTTTAACCACTAAGTCATTACCCTCTTTTATATCTGATTTCGCTGATGTATTTTCTGAAGGTGGATGTCAGGATTTACTCCCACATCGGGAATACGATTGTCCTATCAATCTTATTCCCGGAGCTAAATTGCCCAAATCTAGGCTGTATAACCTTTCTGGACCTGAGAGAACGGCCAAGAAGGAATATTTTGCTGAGAGTTTGGCTAAGGGACATATAAGACCTTCCAAATCTCCAGTGGCAGCAGGGTTTTTCTTTGTAAAGAAAAAGGACGGAACTCTTAGGCCATGTCTGGATTTCCGTGAACTCAATAGGATTATTGTCTGTTATCCTTACCACCTTCCTTTGATTCCTGATTTGTTTAACCAGATTGTTGATGCCAAGGTGTTTTCCAAGTTGGACTTAAGGGGGGCATATAATCTGGTCAGGATCAAGGAAGGGAATGAATGGAAGACGGCTTTTAACACTCTTGAGGGCCACTTTGAGAATCTGGTCATGCCTTTTGGGTTGACCAATGCTCCTGCTGTCTTCCAGCATTTTGTTAATGACATTTTTCATCACCTTGTGGGGAGGTTTGTAGTTGTGTATTTGGATGACATACTAATCTATTCACCAAATATGGTAACACATCAGGATCACGTTAGACAGGTGTTGCAGATCTTAAGAGATAACAAATTGTACGCAAAATTAGAGAAATGTGTTTTTGCTGTACAAGAGGTACAATTCTTAGGATACCTGCTGTCATCTTCAGGTTTTTGTATGGATCCAGAGAAAGTCTGTGCTGTTTTGGACTGGGATCGACCTGAAAATTTGAAGGCTCTTATGCGGTTTTTGGGGTTCACTAACTATTACCGAAAATTTATCAAGAACTATTCGACAACAGTTAAACCCTTAACTGACATGACTAGGAAAGGAACGGATGTGGTCTGATAAAGCATTGCGAGCCTTTTCCGTTGTGAAGGAGTGCTTTTCTTCTGCCCCTATATTGGTGCAGCCAGATGTGTCTCAACCTTTCATTGTGGAGGTTGACGCATCCGAGGTAGGGGTAGGAGCAGTTTTGTCACAGGGTCCATCACCAGGTAAATGGCGCCCATGTGCCTTTTTCTCGAAAAAACTCTCTGCTGCGGAGGGAAATTACGATGTGGGTAACAGAGAATTACTGGCCATTAAGTTAGCTTTTGAGGAATGGCGTCATTGGTTGGAAGGGGCGATTCACCCTATCACGGTATTCACTGATCACAAAAATCTGGCTTACCTGGAGTCGGCTAAACAACTTAACCCAAGGCAGGCCAGATGGTCTTTGCTCTTCACCAGATTCAATTTCATTGTCACGTATCGTCCTGGGATTAAGAATGTCAAGGCGGATGCCTTGTCACGTAGTTTTCCCGGAGGTGATGATGTTGAAGATCCGAGTCCTATTTTGTCTGAAGGGGTGGTGATATCTGCTCTTTACCCTGATCTTGAGGCTAAGGTATTAGAGGCGCAGGGAGACGCACCGGAATCTTACCCCCCTGGGAAATTGTTTGTTCCATCTGAATTGCGTTATAAAGTGTTTGAGGAACATCACTGTACGGTGCTTGCGGGACACCCTGGGAGTAAATCCACTGTTGAACTCATCTCTCGTAGATTTTGGTGGCCAGGCCTGCGTAAGTATGTTGAGGACTATGTGTCGTCCTGTAGTGTCTGTGCACGCGCTAAGGTGACACATACTCGACCTTCTGGACCCCTACTTCCGTTGTCCATCCCGTCCAGACCATGGACTCACTTGTCTATGGACTTTATCACTGACCTGCCTAATTCGTCTGGAAAGACTGTTATTCTGGTGGTAGTTGATCGCTTTAGTAGGATGGCGCACTTTATTGCTTTACCTGGGCTACCTAATGCTAAAACACTTGCACAAGTGTTTGTTGACAATATTGTGAGACTCCATGGCATTCCCACTGACGTGGTCTTGGATCGTGGGACTCAGTTCGTATCCAGATTCTGGAGGGCGTTTTGTACTCATCTGGGGGTACAACTGTCCTTCTCTTCGGCTTGTCATCCTCAGTCGAACAGACAGATGGAGCGTACTAATCAGAGTCTGGAGACTTACTTGAGATGTTTTGTCTCTGAGAACCAGGAGGAGTAGTCCTCGTTTTTGTCTCTGGCAAAGTTTGCCATAAACAATCGTAGACAGGAGTCCACTGGCAAGTCGCCGTTTTTTGGGGCATATGGGTTCCACCCGCAGTTTGGCACATTTTCTGGTTTAGATACTTCTGGTATCCCTGAGGAAGAACGTTTTTCGTCATCATTGTCATCTATATGGCGGAAAATTCAAAATAACTTGATAAATATGGGCAACAAGTACAAACGTGTGGCTGACAGGAAACGTATGAGTGGTCCGGACCTAAGAGTGGGTGATTCTGTGTGGCTGTCCACAAGAAACATTAAGTCGAAAGTTCCATCTTGGAAGTTGGGTCCAAGATTTATTGGTCCATATAAGATTACTGCTATCATTAATCCT
Source organism: Rhinella marina (assembly GCA_900303285.1). NCBI lineage: Eukaryota > Metazoa > Chordata > Amphibia > Anura > Bufonidae > Rhinella > Rhinella marina. Next base: position 130,862 of record ONZH01028410.1, on the reverse strand, counting down.
GTAGCATTTCGTCTTGAACTTCCTCAGGCCCTGAAAATTCATAATGTGATTCACAGATCTTTGTTGAAGAGATATGTTGAACCATTGGAGCCATCTTCCTTACCACCCGCACCTGTCATGGTGGACGGCAGTTTGGAATTCCAAATCACCAAGATTATTGACTCTCGAGTTCTCCGTAGATCTCTTCAGTATCTTGTTCACTGGAAGGGTTATGGACCAGAGGAGAGGATGTGGGTACCGGCATCTGTCGTGAATGCCAGTCGTTTGGTGAAAGCTTTTCACCGGTCTCATCCGGATAAAGTTGGTCCTGGGTGTCCGGAGGCCACCCGTAGTAGGAGGGGTACTGTCATGGACATTCCTGTGACAGGTATCAGGAGGTCTGTCAGATTAACAACCCATGGGTTATTATGACAGGTTCTCCTTTGATTGTTTTGTTGTTGCTGACATTCACCACACCCTCCCCCTTCAGGTGTAGGTATCTTTGTAATTAGCTTTGTCTATTTAGTGTTGGTTCTCTCACCATGCTGTGCGGTTTATATTTTCTGTGGTCATTTGGTGTGTGTTTTTCTGTGGAGATCCCATTGCTGCCACAATCTTCAGGACAGCTAAGTGTCTTCCTTCCCTTTCGTTTATTTGTGTATATCTCCCCAGTGTTTTGGCGTTTGGGCCTGAGGGGAGACTACTGTTCGTCCAGGTTGGTGGAGGAACGGTTTGTCTCATTACTGTCAGTGGCTTCAGGGTCCTTCAGGGACAGTTAGGGTCCCAGGTTTCCAGCGTATAAACTCGCCTACCTTCTAGGCCTGTTCATACTGTTAGAAGGGCAGGACTGGAGTCAGGGTTTGTATAAGAGGTGACATCTGCCTTTACTCTTTCAGGCCTAATCCCATTTTCTTCCCCCCCTCTCTTCCTCCTGCGCTTGGTGTAGGATATTCCCCCCACACCAGAGCATGACAACTATACAGTGTTCTGCAGTGTATTAGAGAGGCTGCAGACCCACTAGATATGCAAGAAAAAAAAAAAAAAGTGAAAAAAAAAAAAAAATTTATTGTGTAAAATAAAATTTAAAAAATGCACATATTAGGTATTGGCGTGTCTGTACCTACCGGCTCTATAAAAATATCATGTGATCCAACCTATCTGGTGAACGCCGTAAAAAAATAAAATAAAAAATGTGCCGAAAAAGCCATTTTTTATCACCTTACATCACAAAATGGTATCAATGAAATCGTCATCTCATCCCGCAAAAAATGAGACCCTACTTACGACAATCGCCCAAAAAATATAGCTTTCAGAAAATGGAGACACAAAAACATGATTTTTTTTTCCAAAAATGCTTTTATTGTGGAAAATAAAAGTTAAAAAAAACATATTAGGTATCGCCGCATCCGTAACAACCTGCTCTATAAAAATATCATGTGATCCAACCCATCTAGTGAACGCCGTAAAAGAATAAAATAAAAAATGTGCCAAAAAAGCCATTTTTTTAATCACCTTACATTACAAAAAGTATAATACCAATTGATCAAAAAGTCATATGTGCCCCAAAATGGTACTAATGAAACCATCATCTCATCCCGCAAAAAATGAGACCCTACCTAAGACAATTGCCAAAAAAATAAAAAAAATTATGGCTTTCAGAAAATGGAAACACAAAAACATTATTTTTTCTAAAATGTTTTTATTGTGTAAAATAAAATGTAAAAAATGCATATATTAGGCATCACTGTGTCTGTAATAACCTGCTCTATAAAAATATCACATTACCTACCGTGAACATTGAAAAAAACAAAAAATAAAAACTGTGCCAGAACAGCCATTTTTGGTTACCTTGCCTCACAAAAAGAGTAATATATATACACACACAATGCACAACTACCTCTAGCAAAAGATTTATGTACAGCACGAGTAACCCTAATATATATATAACAATGGCACACATCAGGCCAAATATAAATATGGAGGTGCAGGCCAATGAATCCGGCAACAAATTCAGGACAATATAAGAATTTAAAAAATGGCAGCACTCTCACAAAAAATGAATGAAAAGAAAAACACTTTATTCACCCCTGTAGTCAGGTTTGGGTTATGTAAGAATTCCGTTATGGATTCCGCTACCACGGACCATAACTAAGGGTCAATTCAAACGTCTGCGTAATGGGTTCCGCAATTTTCAATGAGGCCGGCAGCCGCAAAAGATGAGGACAGCACACTGTGAAAAAACCTTGAAAAAAGACTCTGAATGAGTTGAAAATATTGCGACCACAGGGATGAATAAAGTCTTTGAGAGCAATGTCATTTTTTTTCATATACAGAGCCTTGCATAAGTATTCGGCCCCCTGGAACTTTTCAACCTTTTGCTACATTTCAGGCTTCAAACAAAAAGATATAACATTTTAAATTTTTGTTGAAGAATCAACAACAAGTGGGTCACAATTGTGACGTGGAACGAAATTTATTGGATCATTTAAACTTTTTTTGTAATAATAAAACTAAAAAGTGGGGCGTGCAAAATTATTCGGCCCCCTTGCATTAATACTTTGTTGCGCCACCTTTTGCTGCGATTACAGCTGCAAGTCGCTTGGGGTATGTCTCTATCAGTTTTGCACATCTAGAGACTGAAATTCTTGCTCATTCTTCCTTGCAAAACAGCTCGAGCTCTTTGAGGTTGGATGGAGAGCGTTTGTGAACAGTAGTTTTCAGCTCTTTCCACATATTCTCAATTGGATTCAGGTCTGGACTTTGACTTGGCCATTCTAAGACCTGGATACGTTTATTTTTGAACCATTCCATTGTAGATTTTGCTTTATGTTTGGGATCATTGTCTTGTTGGAAGATAAATCTCCATCCTAGTCTCAGGTCTTTTGCAGACTCCAACAGGTTTTCATCCAGAACGGTCCTGTATTTGGCTCCATCCATCTTCCCATCAATTTTAACCATCTTCCCTGTCCCTGCTGATGAAAAGCAGGCCCAACCATGATGCTGCCACCACCATGTTTGACAGTGGGGATGGTGTGTTCAGGGTGATGAGCTGTGTTGCTTTTATGCCAAACATATCGTTTTGTTTGTTTGTTTCCAAAAAGTTCGATTTTGGTTTCATCTGACCAGAGCACCTTCTTCCATATGTTTGGTGTGTCTCCCAGGTGGCTTGTAGCAAACTGTAAACAAGACTTTTTATCGATATCTTTGAGAAATGACTTTCTTCTTGCCACTCTTCCATAAAGTCCAGATTTGTGAAGTGTTCGACTGATTGTTGTCCTATGGACAGACTCTCCCACCTCAGCTGTAGATCTCTGCAGTTCATCCAGAGTGATCATGGGCCTCTTGGCTGCATCTCTGATCAGTCTTCTCTTTGTTTGAGATGAAAGTTTAGAGGGACGGCCGGGTCTTGGTAGATTTGCAGTGGTCTGATACTCCTTCCATTTCAATATGATCGCTTGCACAGTGCTCCTTGGGATGTTTAAAGCTTGGGAAATCTTTTGGTATCCAAATCCGACTTTAAACTTCTCCACAACAGTATCACGGACCTGCCTGGTGTGTTCCTTGGCCTTCATGATGCTCTCTGTGCTTTAAACAGAACCCTGAGACTATCACAGAGCAGGTGCATTTATACGGAGACTTGATTACACACAGGTGGATTCTATGTATCTTCATCAGTCATTTAGGACAACATTGGATCATTCAGAGATCCTCAATGAACTTCTGGAGTCAGTTTTCTGAACTGAAAGTAAATGGGCCGAATAATTTTGCAAGCCCCACTTTTATTCACGCCCCCACTCAGTTTTATTGTTACAAAAAAGTTTAAATGATCCAATAAATTTCGTTCCACTTCACAATTGTGACCCACTTATTGTTGATTCTTCACCAAAAATTTAAAATGTTATATCTTTTTGTTTGAAGCCTGAAATGTGGCAAAAGGTTGAAAAGTTCCAGGGGGCCAAATACTTTCGCAAGGCACTGTATATATATATATATATATATATATATATATATATATATATATATATATAGTCATTTATCAAAATGGTGTAAAGTAGAACCAGCTTAGTTGCCCATAGCAACCAGAGTTAACCTTTCATTTTTCACATCTTCATTGGAAAATGAAAGGAGGAATCTGATTGGTTGCTATCAGCAACTAAGCCAGTTCTACTTTACACCAATTTTGATAAATCTCCCCCCCTGTGTACTTCTATGTGTACATACAAGTGCATCTCAATAAATTAGAATATCATCAAAAAGTTGTTTTATACCTCACCGTTTTCAGGATTATGGATTTCCGCACAGTGATCACTCAATGGACAAATACTAGGGGATGTTTTAATTGATGGCACATTCCCAGAACTACCTATTCTGCATACAAAAAAACACATTGCTCTGGGATAGATGTTCTCACTTAGGCCCCATTCACACGTCCGTATTTTGCATCCGCATCCTCTCCGCATCCGTTTCCGCATTTGCGGACAATTATGCAGAGAGGATGCGGATCCATTCATTTCAATGGGGCCGCAAAAGATGCGGACGGCACAAAGTGTGCCGTCCGCATCCGCACTTCCGTTCCGCGGCTCCCGAAAAAAATAGAACATGTCCTATTCTTGTCCGAATACACGGACAAGAAAAGGCATGTCTATTATGTGCGTTCCGCAAATTGCAGAATGCACATTGCCGGTGTCCGTGTTTTGCGGATCCGCAAAATACGGACGTGTGAATGGGGCCTTATTCTAATATGTTATCTAACTTTTCTGCCCTTCCTGACAAAGGTAACCTATATAGGGATCTTTTGTGGTTGGAAAAAATAGTGACCCAACTCGTTCCAACACCAAAACTGATCTCAAAAATATATTTGGCTCTATTATCTCCCTCTTTAGTGACAAAACTACCTTATATAGGGGCATGGGAAAAGGAACTAGGCATTACAATCTCCACAGAGGAAGCCAAAGATATCTACTCTAAGTGTTGTGGTCCCTCTAGGTGTATTACCCTCCAAGAAACCTCCTAAAAATTAGTGAGCCATTGGTATAAAGCGCCAGTAGCGCTTCATGCAATGTACCCTTTAGTACCGCCTATATGCTGGAGATGCTTGACAAGCATAGGGTCGTATACACATATATGGTGGGACTGTGGCCTTATTAAGAACTATTGGAAGGTAGTAGAAGAGGTCATATCCAAAGTCTGCCCAGGCTCCCCGAAATTATCCACTAGGATATTTTTTTTGAATATGTATCCAACGTTTCAAACTCGCTTCAACTAAACTCACTTCAACTTTTCCCTATGGAGTCAATTAATTTTGTCTGCTAAAGAAATGATCCCCCTATATTGGAAGCAGGTGGCTGCTCCGCCCATCTTACAGTGGATACACAAAGTAGAACAGATTGCTAGGCTTGAGGAACTCAGTATGACATTAGCGAGATCTCATGATAAATTCTTGAAAATATGGTCGCCATGGATTACCTTCTCTACACAAGGAGAGCTACAAGCCTTTTTATCTAGGGACTAATTAGGATTTCTATACTTGAGATGTTGGATCCTATCCCCCGCGCGTTCCAGGTATTAAAACAGAAATTTCCTGCTATGTGGTTGTTTAGATACAAGGCTTTTTACTTAAATATGTTACCCGTTTGAAAGGGAGAATCTCTCCCAAATGGTTATTAGATTATCTTTTCCTTTCTGTTTGTGATCTAAGGTCTTAAGGTGGTCCTGGGGGGTTGTTGCCCCAACCAGGCCAACCCCAACTCTGATGAAGCTATGTAAAGCACCTATATGCACTTATGACTGTAAGCATGATGTACGACCAAGGTGACTGTATGCTCTTTATTAAAAACAATAAAAAGATATTTAACAAAAAAAGTTGTTTTATTTTCAGTAATTCAGTTCAAAAAGTGAAACATTACAGAGTGAACTTTTTCAAGTGTTTATTTATGTTAACGTTGATGATTATGGCTTACAGCCAAGGAAAACCCAAAATTCATTATCTCAGAAAATTTGAATAATTAACCCAAAACACCTGCAAAGGCTTCCTAAGCCTTTAAAAAGGTCCCTTAGTCTGGTTCAGTAGGCGACACAATCATAGGGAAGACTGCTAATTTGACAGATGTCCAGAAGGCTGTCATTGACACACTCCACAAGAAGGGTAAGCCACAAAAGGTTATTGCTAAAGAAGCTGGCTGTTCACAGAGTGCTGCATCAAAGAATATTAATGGAAAGTTGAGTGGAAGGAAAAAGGGTAGTAGAAAAAGGTGCACAAGCAACAGGGAGAACCGCAGGCTTGATAGGATTGTTAAGAAAAGGCCTTTCCTAAATTTGGGGGAGATTTACAAGGAGTGGACTGCTGCTGGAGTCAGTGCTTCAAGAGCCACCACACACAGACGTATCCAGGACATGGGCTACAAGTCTCGCATTCCATGTGTCAAGCCACTCATGACCAATAGACAACGCCAGAAGAGTCTTACCTGGGCCGAGGAGAAAAATAACTGGACTGTTGCTCAATGATCAAAGGTGTTGTTCTCAGATGAAAGTAAATTTTGCATTTCATTTGGAAATCAAGGTCCCAGAGTCTGGAGGAAGAGTGGAGAGGCACTCAATCAAAGCTGCTTAAGGGTCTAGTGTGAAGTTTCCACAATCAGTGATGGTTTGGGGAGCCATGTCATCTGCTGGTGTAGGTCCACTGTGTTTTATCAAGACCAAAGTCAGTGCAGCCTTCTACCAGGAAATTTTAGAACACTTCATGCTTCCCTCTGCCGAGAAGCTTTATGGAGATGGAATTTTTATTTTCTAGCAGGACTTGGCACCTGTCCACACTGCCAAAAGTACTAATACCTGGTTTAATAACCAGAGTATAACTGTGCTTGATTGGCCAGCAAACTCGTCTGACCTTAACCCCATAATGAATCTATGGGGTATTGTCAAGAGGAAGAGGAGAGAACCAGATCCAACAATGCAGACGAGCTGAAGGCTGCTATCAAAGGAACCTGGGCTTCCATACTACCTCTGCAGTGCCACAGGCTGATCACCTCCATGTCACACCAAATTGATGCAGTCATTCATGCAACAGGAGCCCCAACCAAGTATTGAGTGCATTTACTGTACATACTTTTCATTTGGCCAACATTTCTGTGTTTAAAAAAAAATGACAGTTGGTCTAATATATCTCTTCTCAGAAGAAGACAGCAATGTGCAAAACTCATATCAGAGCATTTCTGAATGCATGTGAAGCAAAGCTGATACCAGTAAACTAACAAGTGCAATTTTATTATGTGCTGCATTACGGTAAGATGTGGGGTTATTGATTTTTAGAGCACAAAGGTGTCCATAGCCTTTAAGATTGTTCCACTAAAGCTTTAATCTTCAGAAGGATGTTTTTGTGTGTTTTAGTAAAGGACGAGACGTCATATGAGTAGAAATTATTGATAAAAGCAAACAATCTCTTATGATAAACTAGCATAGTTCCATATCCAGAGCAATCATTCCTGGTAACCTTTTTATAAAAAGGGTTATCTGGGTACCTCAGGATAGGTCATCAATATCAGATTAATGGGGGGCCAACTCCCAGAAACACATTGGACAGAGCTTTCTGCTTCTGGCTCTATACACAGTGTTATCGCTGGCAGCACCTACTGCTCAGAACAGCTCATCAGTAGAGGTGCAGGAGTTAAACCCGCATTCATTTGATATCTACAGTGGCCCTGTTCTCCCAGTTAGCAGAGTGTCACATGACCTATGATGTCTTGTCTTTGCCTGCTCTGATGACTTTCCTGAGGGAGCAGGTCTGCCTCTGTGCACCAAAGGTTACTGTGAAGGCTGTGCTGGTTGGAGAAACAAACCACGCCCCCTGCACTGCGCCATCTGCTGGCTTAGCTATCTGCCCTGTGCTTCCCTTCCCACTGGATTCTTCAGCACAGTTTAACCCCTTCTACTCTCAGCAGAACATACTCAGGATTGGAGACTCTGCCTCAGGTAGTGAGAAGCTACAGGGTTTCCTTTTCTCTTGGCACTGAAGAGATAAATGATGTGCACAGAATCTCCCCTTCCTCCTTACCCTGCAAACACAGAGCTAACAAAGACTGGAGGAATTCTCTCCTCTGTACTCTTCTGCTGGCTGTGAGGAAGTGGCTGCAGAGTATTGCACAAGAAGAGGCAGGGGGAAGATCCTGTGTGTGTATAAGCATGTATGTATAAGCAATGTCACTGTATTTTACAGTTGTGACACAACATGAGTATCCCAGCAGTCAGACTGCAGACAGGACAGCAATTTTATTCACTCCCTTTGCAGAGCAAATATTCATGAGAAAAACCTCAGAGATTGTGGTTACACGCCAATGCAGCTCTGCAACTGCATGTTAACAAAGGGGCCAGAACAGAACTAGGTAAATGAGTAAATATAATTTTTTTTACCTAAAACTTGCTTAGTTTATGTGTATATTGCTGACCATCAGATATACAGTGCTTTATTTTTTATTACATAATTTAGACCCTTTAATTTAAAAAAAACATTTTTGCAAAGTAGCTCTCCTTCAAAAGAAAATGGTCTATCATCTATAGGTGGCTACCCTGTAAATCAAAGTCTAACACTCTGGAACCATTGAAATGACTTGGGTTACCAGCCAGATGGGTGTTTCTGATTTGGCCAATAATGTCCCATTTAAAGGTTCTTTAAAGAATAACTACACTTTTGAATACAATTTTGTTAAAATGTCCCTAATGTCATTATAACACCTTTTGTAATATACTTTATTAATGTATTTTGTATTTTAATAGACCCCCTCCCCCCAAAAGCACACATTTCCCTGTGCATTTAAAATTTACTTTTCTATACACCGCTGACTTCTCAAATACAAAATAAATTAATAAAATATATTACAAAAAGTGATATTATGACATTAGGGACATTTTAACAAAAATGTATTCAAAAGTTTAGTTACTCTTTAAAGGGGCATACCAGCACTTGGAAAAAATTGGGCTAAAAAAAACCCCTTCCAATAGCAGAAACTTGGATACCTGATCTCAGGTTGTGTATACAAAATCAAAACAACCATGACAAGACACTTTGCTGCCCTAAATGTCACCAGTGCTGTTAAGGTACTGAATATGCACATGAATAACTGAAGCTCGTAAGCCCTAATGCAATGTCTGGGCCACCATGTGTTATTTATAATACTGATCTTTCTTATGTGGCAGAAAGGTCTTTGGATCCCATCAGGCATGAGTGCCCACATGTCACTACTGCCTCTGCACCCAATGTAGTAAAATCACGGGGCAAATGTTGTCAAAAGGTGGAAGTTGGCTAACTGCTGCCTGTGGCTTTGGTTTGATTGGTTCATGGTAATGAGTTGTTTTTTTTGCAAACTACCTTATTTAATTATTGACCTAAACAGACAGCTATAGTTAGCAGGAAAGCATAGTAAAGTGCACTTATCTTTTATATCTTACAATAAAAAAAGAAAAAGAAATCAATGACAAAAGACAACACAGTATACAAAGTTCAGCCCCCCTATTCCCTTCCCCTTGGTAATGTTGGTGGGATAAGACTACAGTCTGGACTATAGCTGCTATAATAAAGGTATTGCATGTGAGTAAATAATCTACATACATACATACACGGTGGTAGGGTGAGATAAAAGACAATAAATGAGAAATAGGATTTTATTTTTTATTTTTTTTATTCAAGCATGAGATATTAATGCATCAGTTCATCATAATAGTAGGGGTGGAATCACATGTGGTATAATTTAAGGCACAGACAAATCTGTCACAAAATCAACGTCTTTGATTGGCCAAAGACTTGCTGCAGATTGGTGAGATCCACATCAAATCCGCATCTAAATTTACATAAAAATCTGCACATAAGACATGAAGATTTTGTAACCAATTGTCCATGCCAAACAATTATGCCACATGTGCATGCAACTCACATTTGTTCAAAAGTTGGGATCAATGACCCTAACGCCACATGAACATGTTCGCTTTATAGACACCAGCCTGGACAAGTCAAAATTATGCCTACTCACCACAGCAAACGACCAGAAATTAAAGGGGTTGTGCAGTGCTACAATATTGATTATGTATTCTCAGAATTGATCATCAATATCAGATCAGTGGTGCTGGGAGCTGGACCACTACCGTCTGAAGAAGTGGCAGCACATGTGCGACTGCTGCGTCTGCTTCAAAATTACCTGCACGTCGTCATGTTTGTAGAGGCCGTGCAGTGTAATTGCAGTTGCACATCACAGTGAATGGGATGAGCAGTTGTACTTACACTGCGCCACGGCTGCAAAGGAGCGAACAAATAATTTTAAACTGGAAGCAGCAAGCACACAACCGCTACTACCTCTTCAAACAGCTGATCGGTATGGGTACCAGGAGCCTTACCCCTACCGATCTGATATTGATGATCTATTCTGAGGATTTGTCATCAATACTGTAGCACTGCACAATCCCTTTAATTAAAAGGTGTCCCATCAGGATAAAATGTTTAAATACATCTCAAAGTAGGTTCAAATGATGAAGCACCATTCACTCTCACCAAACTACCTCTGCTGAGGTTCTGATGCTTGGTCCTTGCGTCTTTCCACCTCCTGGTCCTGGCTCGACAGGACATAGCAGGAGATGCCTGTTCTGTCTTATGGCAGTGGGAGTGGAACCAACGTGTCAACCAACAGATTTTATTTAAGGCTACTCCTAAGGGAATTATCCTGCCGGTCTGGTATTCCACCTTTAATCCTTATACAGGGATCTGGACTTCGCTGCAGGGTAGTGACCAGGTCATTACCCTCTAGAGTAGTCTTTGCGTGGTTGACAGCTAACCCATGGGCACCGTGGGGTCAGGAAAAATCGTAGTCAGACCGAGTTCAGGGCTGATGGAGTGCATGCAGTATGGGAATCGATCCAGGGTCAAGGCAGCGTAGTATCAAATGGAGATCAGAGATGGGTCAGTACAGGAAGCGGAAGGTCAGAGTACAGTAAATGGGAAGAGGTCAGTACACAGGCACAGCACACCTAGGAGGAACTTAGCAATCTAAAGAATCTCATAGGGGAAGGCGCCTGAAGTACCCCAGGGTTACCAGTAATTGGCTTGTGAAGAATAGGCTGCAGACGCTCTTTAAGAGCTTTGTCAGCAAGCAGGCCATAGCGTGTGTGGAGTGTCAGAGCAAACCCAACGGCTGGACCTGCCAGGAAGTGAGCAGGGTGATATGGGTCTAGACCGCCAGGAGAAGTGAGAGGAACACTCAGCCAATCACTGGCCACAGTTGTCAATCACCTCAGCCAGTGAGCATCTCATACCATTTCCTGTGTGTCAAGCGATGACCAGGAAGTAGAGAGCAGTGAAGATTGATAAGCATTGGAACAGCAGTGGTGGGGGATCATTGAGGTTGATTGTTGCTTCATTTTTTTAAACTTATTCTGCCACTTATTAAAAAAAAATGTCTAGCTGGGCCTCCCTTTTAAAGTTAATACCCCAGTTTAATGGACTCGGAAACCATAAATTGCAAATATAACAATTAGACAACCAATTCAACAATCCACTCGCAGATCCAGCCCTGTTATACAACGTTCAGTTCACTCTTCCACATGCAATGGAGCAACGGGATTAAAGAGAGGCCGTTCTTTTCCCACTTTCAACTTTCCATAATTAACTTCAAAATCTTTCTTTGTTCCATTTAAAACATCTATACTTTGGTCCTGTATTCTTCGACCCAGTTGTTTGATTTTTCTAGCTCTAAACTGCACAATCTGTGGGGTGAGTTCTAGAACATTAGGACATTCTTTTATTTGATGTATAGAGGCTCCTTCCCGGAGAAGAACTTGTAAACGTTCCTCCAGCAAAGGAACAGAATAGTAGAGAAGAGCAGGACATTTTATCACCATCTCTCTTAGCTCTTCACGGTTGCATTTGAAAGTCGACATTGTGAACAAAACCCCCTTTTCCATAGTGCCTGTGTTTAGATCAAAGATAAAACCTTTCAGTTTAGACAGTAGTTTCAATACTTTCTCATCATGAAATCCTAAATCTTGTAAAAACTTCAGATTCTCTTTCATCGTCTTGGTGGTATTCAAGAGGACAAATGGATCTTGACTTATTAACTTCATTATCCAGGTTTTAAAGTTCCCTCTTGTACCCCCTAGACTGAGGTAATTTTCTTCTAGAGCATCGACCATCTTCTTATTGCTTTCAACCTGATTACAAAAGATTTGTGGAGCACTTGTTAGAAGTCTGCTGACAATTTTATTGTTAAGTCCCAAATCTTGAAAGTATTTGATGTTGTCTCGTTGATTGGTGGGGCTTTTACAAGTGAAAAAGGAATCTGGAAACTTTTCAATTAGTGTTATTAGTTCTTCATCCTTGGGGCAAACTAAGTTCCAGATGGATTTTTGAATGTTAATTTCTGCAGGCTCCTGTAAAAAAGCTTCTGGACAAGACTCAAGAATATTGGCCACAGTAACATCACTTGCTCCCATTTCCTTCAAGATATTTGCAGTCTCCTCGACATAGGCCACATCTTTATAAAGTACCCAGCTTTTAAGTTGGCGAATTTTTTTAATGTTAACAGATAAATTATAAAGATTGTCAACTGTTGTTTTGTTTTCTGTTGCACATTTTTGGGAATCTGATGCAGAATATGAAACCGTGACCTTCACGTTACCCTGAAAACAAGCAGCTGCAATAATCTGTTGGCACAGAAGAGGTTTTCTCCATGGTCTATAGGGCCATCTCAGTACAATGTCAGCTACAGATTTCAGCATGGTTGCTATGTATCACTGAAAGTTAATTTTCATTCTGCAAAGTGAAGAAAACATAATAATATACTTACAGGATTATACAATACATTACAGATTATAAAATAGATTATAGGCTAGGTAACTATTTGTAATACACCAATGCATCTAAGGTAAATAAGCGAAACAACTTAACAAATAGTCTTAAAGATATCCCTGTGTTTTATGTCTACAGCTTGCATGCAGACCTTTGTGTCTCCATGGTAACAGACGACAAACAAACTCAGTGTGGTCTGCTCCTGAAGTCATGTGATATTAATTTCTATAACTTCCCTATTTCAGAGTTCCTCAACACACTGTAGGACACGTATGCCAGAGTGCTCTCTCTGTGGGCACACGTCTCTGTTTAGGGTTGCCACCTGTGCACTATTACTAACGAGCGCTTCCATTTTGGAGCGCTTATTAGTACAGCCTTTGACCCTCTTCTACTTGTGCTAAAAAAAAGAAATGAATAAAACTCACTTCATCCATTTGATCGCACCACAGGGAACACTCGCTGCTCACTGGATGCAGAGGACAGCTCTTGCCCTGCTTATCCAGTGAGCAGAGGTGCAATCAAATGGATGAGGTGAGTTTTATTCATTTATTTATTTTTTTGTGCAACCATGGAAACGAGCAGTGTATAATGTGATGGAAAAATGAATCCAGCCAGCAAAGGAAGCAATATGGATAATAACAATATATTAGAAAGTGGCTTGTATTAACTTTCTCTACATGATAAATGCAACTTACTGAAGTGAGACAACCCCTTTAAGAACTTTGTCTCATGACAATGGCACCTCTCAAAGGGTGAGATATATGAGCAACACCCTTCGTTCCCCTCTGTGCAATCAGCCCAAGTGCATCAGTCCCCCCCAGTACCATCAGCTCCGTTCCTTCCCATGCCATCAGCTCCACTAGCCCTCAGTGCCATCAGATTCCCCCCTACCCCGTGCCATCAGCTCCGTTCCCCCAGTGCCTTCAGCTCTCCCCCGCCCCAGTCCCATCAGCTCTCCCCTCCACCCTAGTGCCATCTGCTCTCAACCACCCCAATGCCATCAGCTCTCCCCCACCCCAGTGCCATTGGCTCTCCCCCATTTTGGTGCCTTCAGCTCTCCCCACCCAGTGCCATCAGCTCTCCCCCACCCAGTGCAATCAGCTCTCCCCCACCTCAGTGCCATCAGCTCTCCACTCCCCCAGTACCATCAGCTCTCCACACCCCCGTGCCATCAGCTCTCCACACCCCCCGTGCCATCAGCTCTCCACACCCCCAGTGCCATCAGCTCTCCACACCCCCAGTGCCATCAGCTCTCCTCCACCCCAATCCTCAATGCAGAAAATTTGCATTGAGGATTTTTTTGTATCGAGTTCCTCGATTTAATCGAGTACTCGTTGCAGCCCTACTCAGGATGTAGGCCGGAAAAGGCATGTGTCCTGCACCGCATCGCAGACAGAGGCAAAGAGACGAGTATTTGAGTTTGTTAATTTGACACTTTGGGGCAGTACTATTGGGTCACTATAGGGAGGTTATTATCATTAGTGGGGGCATTATTACTACTGGCAGCACTATAAGAGGGCATTTTTTTATACTAGGACACATTATGGGGGCACTATAAGTGCGCATCATTACTTCTCGGGCATGCTATGGTGATTTATCACCACTCAGGGGAACTATAATGAGCTTTATTACTACTGGGGGCACTAAAGGTGGCATTAGTACTACTGGCAGGCAGGCAATATTACTTCTGGATGCACTATGGGGGCATTATTATTATTGTTGGTTGCATTATGGGGGGTTTACTTATAGGGGGGGCACTATAGGGGGAATTATTACTACTGGGAAGCAATATGGTAGATTTATTACTACTGGGGGACTATGGGGAACATGATCACTAATATGGGCACTATGGGGCATTATTACTGATGAGGCACAATGGGGGACATTATAAGTATTGGGGGCAGTGTAGGGGCACATTGCCCCCAAGTAAACATCATGGGCAGTGTAGGGGTACTACTAAGGGCACTCTGGGATAGAATTATTACTATTTGTGGGAGCACTATTACTGTGGGGAACACTCTGGCAGAGTATCAGCTTAGTACAATTATTTTTGGCAGACACTAAGTTTAGTGTTTGTGACACCCCGGACCCACTCTGATCAGCTGTTTGAGAAGGAATTGGCACTCCTGTGAGTGCTGGGGCCTTCTTCGTGCTTACCAAGCACAGCGCCATACATTGTATAGCAGCTGTGCTTGGTATTGCGCTCAGCACCATTGAAGTAAATAGGGGTAAAAGCAATAACCCACACAGTCGCTAAATAATGTAAGGTGCTGTGCTTGGTAAGCACGGGGAAGGCCGCAGCACTCACAGGAGCGCCATTTCATTCTCAAACAGCCATTCCCCCCCCCCCATTGATCAGATATTGATGACTTATCCTGAGGATAGGTCATCAGTATCAAAATCCTATAAAACCCCTTTATTTCACGTCCTTTCCGCTGCACCGCAAAAAAAGATAGAACATGTCCTATTCTTGTCCGTTTTGTGGTAGAAAATGACAGATACGGTCGTGTGCATGAGCTAACATTAAATATTATACATGGCAATAACATAAAGAAAGACGTCTAACATTTAAATGAGTGGGGCTGAGACACAGTTGCAAGCTCAGCAATACAGTAGGTGAAAAATACAAAATCAGGATGCACTGTCATACCCTCTCCCAATAGCTGCCTATCACAAGTCCTTAAAGGGGTATTCCAGTTACCATAAATATAAATTATGTATTAGACTAATTCATCATCAATAATTACCTAATATAAGGTCAATTTCACATATTTACCGTTCAGTAGTAATAAAAGATGCTTTCTTCCTCTGCTACACACTGTGTTTCCTCATAAGTTACCATGGCATCGACCTGTAGTTCTGAGCCTTTGTCAAGTCGAGCATGCTCAGTGTGTTGCTATCAGTTCGCTAGCTGAATGTTAGTGTGCTGCTGATTGGTGAGTAGAGGGGACGTGACCAGACTGTATATCAGGCAGCCAATCAGTAATCAACACTCACAAACAAGCACAAACTCACAGCAGGAAAGATAGGGATTGTAGTTATGGGAGGGAAGATCAGGAGTCATGATTCTCAGTGTGCTGCAGGCTCACACTGGAGCTAGACAAATGGATTGCAAGGTAAATTGAAGCTCTGGTTATATGTATAGGTATGGGTTCTGGTTGGGTCACAGTTTGCAGCCTTAAAGGGGTTTTCCGAGTTATATATATTGATGACCTATCCTCAGGATAGGTCATCAATATCAGATCGGCGGGGGTCCAACACCTGGCACCCCCACCAATCAGCTGTTTGAAGAGGAGGCGTGTGTCGTATCAGCGCTGCCTTCTCTTCACTGTTTACATGCTGGCCATAACGGGGTAGTGGTGAGTAGGTGTAATTACACCTCACCGCCCCCTTCATTTCTATGGGAAGAATCGCTTCCATAGACTTGTATGGGAGCGATTCTTCCCATTGAAATGAATGGGGCAGTTAGGTGTAATTACACCTACTCACCACTACCCCCGAGTCGGCCAGCATGTAAACAATGAAGAGGAGGCAGCGCTGATACGGCGCGCGCCTCCTCTTTAACACCTTGCCGACCGCCCACTGTCTTTAGACGGCGGGCGGCGCAAGTCCCCAGTCTGCAGCGCCGTCTAAAGACGGCGCTGCAGAAAAGGGGTGTCAGGGAGCCCCAGGACGGACGAGCGACAGGAGTCCGGCTGTGCCCAATAGCCGGACCCCTGCTGAATGCGCCAGCATCGGTGAAAACACCAATGCCGGCGCATTAACCCTTCATGTGCCGCGGTCAGCGCTGACCGCGGCACATGAGGCGTGCGGCATGGTCCGCCGCTATTCAGGATGGCGAGCGGGGCCATCGGGTCCCCGTGCTGCTGTGACGGGGACCCGATGGCTTGGATAGCAGCCCGATGCCTTTCTTAGGCATCGTGGCTGCTATCCCTGCGTTCCTGTGCGATCCAGCCCCCTGGATCGCACAGGAAGCAGGCTGTAAGTGTATTACACTGAGTAATACACTTACAGCCAATGCATTACAATACAAAAGTATTGTAATGCATTGTAAAGGGGATCAGACCTCCAAAAGTTAAATAAAGTGGAAAATGAAAAGTTAAAAAATAAAGTAAAAATAAATAAATAATAATAATAAAAGTTAAAAAAAAAATAAGCCATTTTCAAAAAAAAAGTTAAAAAATGGTAAAAAAAAGGTGAAAAAAGAAAGGTATACATATTAGGTATCGCCGCGTCCGTATCGACCGGCTCTATAAAAATATCACGTCATCCACCTCGCCAGGTGAACGCAGTAAAAAAAAAAAAAAACTGTGCCAAAACAGACATTTTTTGGTCACCTTCCCTTACAAAAAGTGTAATAGCAGGCGATCAAAAAAGCGTATGTACCCCAAAATGGTACCAATCAAACCGTAATCTTGTCCCGCAAAAAATGAGACCCTAACTAAGACAATCGCCTGAAAAATAAAAAAAATATGGCTCTCAGAAAATAGCAACACAAAAAAAAGATTTTATTCTGTTCACAAATGCATCTAATGTGTAAAACTTTCCAAAAATAAAAATGTTAGACATATTGGGTATCGCCACGTCCGTAACAACCTGCTCTATAAAAATATTACATGAGATGGCCCCCCAGGCGAATGCTGTAAAAAAAAATAAAAAAAAACTATGCCAAAATAGCCATTTTTTTCCCTCTTCCCTCACAAAAAGTGTAATAGCAGGCGATCAAAAAGATGTATTTAACCCAAAATGGTACTAATCTAACCGTCATCTTGTCCTGCAAAAATGATACCCTACCTGAGACAATCGCCCGAAAAATAAAAAAAATATGGCTCTCTGAAAATGGCAACACATAAACAAGATTTAATTCTGTTCTAAAATGCATCTAATGTGTAAAACTTAACAATAATAAAAATGTTAGACATATTGGGTATCGCCGCGTTCGTAACAACCTGCTCTATAAAAATATCACATGACTTGCCCCCTCAGGTGAATGCTGTAAAAAAATGCTAAAAAAAACTATGCCAAAACAGCTATTTTTTCACCTTGACTCACAAAAAGAGTAATACCAAGCGATCAAAAAGGCGTATTTACCCCAAAATGGTACCAATGAAAACCTCACCTCATCCTGCAAAAAATGAGCCCCTACATAAGACAATAGCTCAAAAAAATAAAAATCAATGGCTCCCGCAAACCAATCCATCAAAATCTGTGTTGTAAAATCCATATGGCACTCCTTCTGTTCTGAGTCCTGCCATGTGCCCCCACAGCAGTTTACTACCACATATGGGGTGTTGCCGTATTCAGGAGAAAATGGGTAACATATTATGGGGTGCTTTTCTCCTGTTACCCCTTATGCAAATAAAAAAAATTGGGGCTATAGCAACATTTTATTGGAAGAAATGAAACTTTTCATTTTCATAGCCAAGTGTTTCCAAATTACGTAAAACGCTTAGGGGGTCAAAGTGGCCAGTACCCCCCTTAATATATTCATTGAAGGGTGTAGTTTCCAAAATGGGGTCACTTTTTGAGGGTTTCCACTGTAGGGGTACGTCAGGGTCTCTCAATTACAAAATGGTGCCTACAAACTATTTTAGCAAAATCTGCCTCCAAAATCCGTATGGCGCTCCTTCCCTTCTGACCACTGCCACAAACCCATAGAAACGTTTACCACCACATATGGGGTATTTCTGTAAACTGCAGAATCAGAGCAATATATATTGAAGTTTAGTTTGCTGTTAACCCTTGCTGTGTTGCAAGAAAAAAATTATTAACATGAATAATCTACCAAAAAAAGTGAAATTTTGAAATTTCACCTCCATTTTCCTTTAATTCTTGTGGAACACCTCAAGGGTTAACAAAGTTTGTAACAGCAGTTTTTTATAATTTGAGGGGTGTAGTTTCTAAAATGGGGTCATTTATGGGGGGTTTCATTATGTAAGCCACTCAAAATCACTTTACATCTGAACTGGTGCTTTAAAAAAATGGTTTTGGAAAATTTGGTGAAAATTTGAAAAATGGCTTCTAAACTTCTAAGCCCTCTAACGTCCTAAAAAAGTAAAATGACATTTATAAAATGATGCCAACATAAAGTAGACATATGGGGAATGTAAAATAATAACTATTTTTGGAGGTATTACTATTTATTTTGAAAGTAGAGAAATTGAAATTTGGAAATTTGCTAATTTTTCCAAATTTTTTTTAAATTTGCTATTTTTTTTATAAATAAAAATGAAATATTTTGCCACAAATTTACTACTGTCGTGAAGCACAATATGTGACGAGAAAACAATCTCAGAATGGCCTGGATAAGTAAAAGCGTTCCAAAGTTATTACCACATAAACTGACACATGTCAGATTAGCAAAAATCAGTCTGGTCACGAAGGTGCAAAATGGCCCGGTCATTATGGGGTTAAACAGCTGATCTGCAGGGGTGCCGGGTGTCGGACCCCCGCCAATCTGATATTGATGACCTATCCTGAGGATAGGTCATCAATATATATAACTCGGAGAACCCCTTTAATGCAGTTTTTCAAAAATTAAGTTACTTTACCGGAATACCCCTTTAATCAAAAGGGCCCCCATAAAATAATCTGATCACAGGGACCCCAGTGATCATCTGTAATCTGTGGAGTCACCTGTCAAAAATGATTGATTCCTATAGAGGTGAAAGATTATATCACCAAAATCAGTGAACGTCAATTTAATAGACGGAGTGAGCGGCGCTTTTTGTAGTTACTTACTGCTCCAACTAACTGATGGGGCTCCCTAAACTCAAAATTCCATAATAAGGTATTTGAAAATGAGTTTACCACAGCAGACACAGAACAGAAGATGCAACATACTATTACATGTAGGCAATCTTCACTCTGTGTTCACAGTATACTTTTGACATACATACAAAGAACATATACACATACATTTCTTCTGCACGGGACCCTATGAGCGATATATGGCACTGTATAGCATACTGTGGCATACGTCAGAGCTTTACATTTTCCCAGCATAAGTGCCAAGCATAAGACCAGAAAGTAATGTGAACTGAGCCTAATACAGATATACAAAGTTGCATAACTCACACATACACAGTGACATTGTCCATTCACAGGACTGATCCTCCCTCTTCTTCCACGGCTTCCTGTCAGACACCATCCAGCACAGCCAGATCTTTCTGTAGGATGCCCCAGGTGCTGCTGGGAGCTGTAGTTTTATGAAACAGAAGTAGCAAGCTAGGAATCGTCACTGTAGATGCTAGAGTCTCAAGGGTTAAAAGACCTTTGCTGATGTCATGGTCACATGATCAGTCACATGAGGGGGAGTGCAGCTTTCCAGAAAGCAAATGTTCTGTGGGTTCTGCATACTTGTGTGAAGCTGCTCAAAGCTTTTCCTGTGTCTTAAAGGAAAGGTTTTTATAATATAGTGCAGGGGTTAGCACGCCAGCTGCTGTGAAACTACAACTCCCAGCATGCACACCTGCTCAGCTGTTCTTGTAACTCACATAGTGAAAGGAGGATTCTGGGAGTTGTAGTTTCAGAACAGCTGCAGTGCCAGAGGTTGCTGATTCCTGATCTAGTGGAAAGAACTGTAAGAACAGTGGGGGAGAGTTATCAAACTGTTGTAAAGTAGAACTGGCTTAGTTGCCCATAGAAACCAATAAGATTCCACCTTTCATTTTTCAAAGCTTCGGTTTCTATGGGCAACTAAGCCAGTTCTACTTTACACCAGTTTGATAAATGACCCCCAGTGTGCTTAATACTGGTCAGGCTGGGATTTGTAGTTCTACCCTTCTATACACATCTTGCTGCAATATCTCCAATTATTATAATATTTACTATAATCAGACTGCATACACTTGGGGTTTCCAATTCTTGAGTCTACTCATAGACTCCAGAGGGCTTCAGCCTGTGGCTTTCCAGCTGTTGCGAAACTACAACTCCCAACGTGTCCTGACACTGACAGCCTACGGTGTGCTGAAACATGTAGCTCCGCTGGTGAGCTGCAGGTTGGGGCCACATGAAAGTTCTTATATACAACATTAACGTTAATGACTTGCCGTTCTCATTTACTTATCACATACTAAACAGTAAAATGTATAAGGCCCCATTCACACGGCTGTATTTTTGCTTCACATCCGATTCGCGTTTTTTGCGTTATGGATGCGGACCCATTAATTTCAATGGGTCCGCACAAAAATTGCGGAGAGCACCCTGTGTTCAAAAAGGATAGAACATGTCCTATTCTTGTCTGTTGCACAAAAAGGAATAGGCATTGTTATAAAAAAAACGGATGCAACAAGGACGTCACACAGACGCCAACCTTATTTTTTGCAGTTCCACATTTTGTGGACCGCAAAATACATACGTTTATGTGAAGGCACACCCCAAGGATGTTGGAACTTGTAGTTCCTCTATACACCCCAGACTGGTCAAAAAGGTGAGCTAATGTTCACATAGGCATTAAGTAAGGGCCGGACTGGGGCTTTAGCCCTGAAGGGAGGCTAGCATGAAGGGTTTTGGTTAGGAAGGGGCGGCAGCTAAGGGGTTAAGGTAGTTAGAGGGGGTGTGGTAGTTAGGGGCGGAGTTGGTGGGTTTTATAAGGGGGCTGAAGAGGGGTCCAGGGGCCATTTTGATTTTAAAAATCAGGAGCTGGGAGCTTTTGGTGGCGAACGGTATACTCACCAGCATGCAGGCGATTGAAGAGGTGTTGCAGCAGCTTAGGGCAGCAGCGGAGGCTCGGGGTCCTTCGTGGCTTCAGGATCAGGTGGCTGGCTTGCTTCAGGGGGAGACGGCGGGCACAGCAAGCCCACAGCGCCTTAGCCCGGATGAGACCCCCAAGGTTCGGTGCCGGGTTAGGAGCCCCTCCGGGGACCCCCCGCACCAGAGGGAGGTCAGACAGCCAGCAGCGCGGCCCTCCCGGGGCAGGAGGAATCCATTAAGTTGGCGGGACCCAGAGGAGGAGGGGACTGTCTCTGTC
The DNA here is from genome assembly GCA_900303285.1 of Rhinella marina. NCBI lineage: Eukaryota > Metazoa > Chordata > Amphibia > Anura > Bufonidae > Rhinella > Rhinella marina. Next base: position 109,089 of record ONZH01028410.1, on the reverse strand, counting down.
CCCGTCCTCTGCAGCGTGGGAGCGGGACCAGATGCTGCGGGTTCCACAGTGTCGGCTGGTGTAGGGAGGCCCGCTAAACGAGGGAGAGGAACCAGGAGCAGGGGAAGTGGGGAACACGTGGCTCAGGGCAGCAAGGGGCTGGCCCTTCTCATCTGGCAGCTGAAGAAGACTCCAGAGCAGCGCAGCACGCATCCAGCATGGCGGCCGGGATGCAGCTTGTCGTCAGTCAAGGTGATTCCAGGTGTCCAGAGGAAGTAGTGTCCAGTGAGGAGCATCAGGAGTCCGGACAGCACACTGCTGGGTTCACAGCGCCCAGGCAGCCAGGTGAGATAGCATTGGGGTCCCTTCATGCGTTAGCTAATTGCCCAGAGGGTGGCGGGCCTGGGGGTAGTCAGAAAGAGTTTATTGCAGGGCTGGGGCGGTTGTTGTGTTCTTTGGAGGGGGTAGGTTCCGGTGTGGGGGTAAGTTCTGGAGCGGGGGTATCAGGGACAGCCCCCCTGCAAGTGTGGGGGGTAGGGTCAGGGGTTGGTGTGACTCCGAGGGTGTCGGGCTCGGTATCGGTGCAGACTAGAGATGAGCGAGCACTAAAATGCTCGGGTGCTCGTTATTCGAGTCGAACTTTTCCCGATGCTCGGGTGCTCGTTTCGAATAACAAACCCCATTGAAGTCAATGGTAGACTCGAGCATTTTTTGCAGGGGACCAAGGCTCTGCCTAGGGAAGGCTGGGTGAAAACCTGGAAACCTCAGAAAATGATGGAAACACCACGGAAATGGACAGGAAACAGCAGGGGCAGCATGCATGGATGCCTCTGAGGCTGCCTAATCCCACCATTACCCCAAATTCTCAGGCAACAGCCTAGTGGTTACCCTCATGGCAATTGTGCTCACCCAGACCAAGAAAGGCGAGGCACATGCCCATCACATGTTAGGGAAGCACCCAACTAGGTGCAACGAAGGTCCATCACCGCCAATTTTCAGGGACACAGTAATGGTGACCCACTTAAAAATGCTGCCTGACAACCTGGCGGTGAACCCCTGATTGTCTGTCTTTCAATAAGATTGCAGTGTAAAGCATGGTGGTGAGCCTCAGTAATAAGATTGCAGTGTAAAGCATGGTGGTGAGCCTCAGTATGACTTTTTGGATGGAGATTGCATGTGGTCACGTACTCCCTGGAACCCCATAGTCACCGCTTCTCTGATGTGCTACCCCAGAACATTCTCTGCCCCAATTCGCAAGACCTTTTGCAGTCTCCGTGTGCTGACAGTGGGGATTTACCAGTGTTGTCTGAGGAGGTGGTGGACAATGGCGAGACACAGGTGTCGGGGGGTGAGGTAGTTGTATGGGAAGCAAGTTACAGTGGGGACTCCTTGGGGGGACTTTCTCATGATGGGACAGATTCAATTGTGTTTAGAAAGGCTTATGGGCTTCCGTCAGCACTGTGTGTATAGAACCCCACGGCCTTTCATAAAAATAGTCTGGCGATGACCCCAAGGCAATTTTCAGGGACACGGTAATGGTGACCCACTTAAAAATGCTGCCTGACAACCTGGCGGTGAACCCCTGATTGTCTGTCTTTCAAGAAGATTGCAGTGTAAAGCATGGTGGTGAGCCTCAGTAATAAGATTGCAGTGTAAAGCATGGTGGTGAGCCTCAGTATGACTTTTTGGATGGAGATTGCATGTGGTCACGTACTCCCTGGAACCCCATAGTCACCCCTTCTCTGATGTGCTACCCCAGAACATTCTCTGCCCCAATTCGCAAGACCTTTTGCAGTCTCCGAGTGCTGACAGTGGGGATTTACCAGTGTTGTCTGAGGTGGTGGTGGACAATGGCGAGACACAGGTGTCGGTGGGTGAGGTAGTTGTATGGGAAGCAAGTTACAGTGGGGACTCCTTGGGGGGACTTTCTCATGATGGGACAGATTCAACTTGGGTGGATCAGGCACAGGAACAGATCAATTTTTTTTTTTTTTGTGTTCATTTAACTTTTATTTAGCACAAATAACCACAGAGATATTTATTCGTTCTCTTCGCTGCACAGTCTGGCGTTGGGGTTCGTCACTTTGATGGCGAGCTGTGCCGCTTTCTCCACAATGGTCTTTCGGTTCTTTGAGGAGACGTTGAGGAGATCAGTGAAATTCAGTGAATGACGACGCAGGACCCCAACTTAAAAATTTAGCTTACAGTCGTAAACTATGAGCTTGATCAAGTGTGGCATGTGTTCTATGTATTCTTCTCAGTTTAATACCGTATATGGCATCTATCCGGAAAAATAGTTTGGAGAGAGAGAAAGATAGGAAAAAGACGTAAATTGTTTGGAGAGAGGGCCTGTAGGTGGACCTCCGGAAAATTTTTTGGAGAGAGGGCCTGTAGGTGGACCTCCGGAAAAATTGTTTGGAGAGAGGGCCTGTAGGTGGACCTCCGGAAAAATTGTTTGGAGAGAGGGTCTGTAGGTGGACCTCCGGAAAAATTGTTGGGAGAGAGGGCCTGTAGGTGGACCTCTGGAAAAATTGTTTGAAGAGAGGGCCTGTAGGGGGCCCTCCTGAAACATTGTGGTAAAAGAGTGCCAGTTGGACCTCTAAAAAATGTCGTTTTTTTGGTCAGTGTTAGGCAAAGACGACATGGAGGAGGAGGAGGAGTAGGAGGAGTAGAGAAGAGGAATCGGATACATAAGTAATGTTAATCTTTAGCTGCTTTCCCCCGGAGGAGATTTGAATTCCAGTGAAATCCAGGCTTTGTTCATTTTAATAAGCGTCAGCCTGTCAGCGCTGTCAGTTGACAGGCGTGTACGCTTATCGGTGATGACGCCACCAGCTGCACTGAATACCTGCTCTGACAGCACGCTAGCGGCAGGGCAGGCCAGCACCTCCAAGGCGTACAGCGCCAGTTCAGGCCACATGTCCAGCTTTGAAACCCAGTAGTTGTATGGAGCAGAGTGATCGCTACGGACGTTGGTATGGTCAGCTAGGTACTCCCTCACCTTCTTTCTGTACAGCTCCCCCCTACTCTGCCTAGACTGGGGACAGGTGACAGTGTCTTGCTGGGGTGACATAAAAGTGGCAAAGCGTTGGAAAGCGTTCCCCTGCCAGTGCTGGACAAGCTGCCTGCTCGCCTCCTCTCCCCCGCTACTTGGCCCACAGAACCATGTCCTCTGCCGCTAGCGGCGTCAGATGGGAAGGATTGTTTCAGCTTGTGCACCAGGGCCTGTTGATATCTATTCACTCTCAGACTCCTTTCCTCTGCAGGGATGAGAGTGGAAAGGTTCTGCTTGTACCGTGGGTCCAGGAGAGTGAACACCCAGTAATCGGTGTTTGAAAAAATGCTTCTAACGCGAGGGTCACGGGATAGGCAGCCTAACATGAAGTCTGCCATGTGCGCCAGAGTCCCAACATGTAAGAATTCCCTCTCCTCACTGGCTTGACTCTCCATTTCCTCCTCCTCCTCCAAGTCCTCCTCTTCAGCCCATACACGCTCAAGAGTTAAGGACTGAGCACTGGTACCCTCTACTGTCTCGCCGACATTCTCCTCCTCTTCCTCCTCATCCTCATCCCCCTCCTCCGATACGCGCTGAGAAACAGACCGGAGGGTGCTCTGGCTATCAAGCGACGTATCTTCCTCCACCGTCTCTTGTGACCTCATGCTGAGCAGTGAGTTTTTCAACAGGCAAAGCAGCGGGACGGTGAGGCTGATAATGGCGGCATCACCGCTGACCATCTGTGTTGACTCCTCAAAGTTGCTCAACACCTGGCAGATATCAGACATCCACGTCCACTCCTCATTGTAGACTTGAGGAATCTGACTGACCTGACTACCAGTTCTGGTGGAAGTTGACATCTGGCAGTCTACAATCGCTCTGCGCTGCTGGTAAACTCTGGATAACATGTTTAATGTCGAATTCCATCTCGTGGGCACGTCGCACAACAGTCGGTGAGCGGGCAGTTGTAGGCGGCACTGCGCTGCCCTGAGAGTGGCAGCATCTGTGGTCGACTTGCGGAAATGCGCACAGATGCCGCGCACCTTGGTGAGCAAATCAGACAGATTGGGGTATGTCTTGAGGAATCGCTGAACTATTAGATTGAACACGTGGGCCAGGCATGGCACATGTGTCAGTCTGCCGAGTTGCAGAGCCGCCACCAGGTTACGCCCGTTGTCACACACAACCATGCCTGGCTTGAGGTTCAGCAGTGCCAGCCACACATCGGTCTGCGCCGTGATGCCCTGTAACGGCTCTTGGGTGGTGTGTTTGTCACCTAAGCTCAGCAGTTTGAGCACCGCCTGCTAGAGCTTACCCACGGCACTGCTGCTGCGCCTAGAGCTACCGACTGAAGGCGCCGTGCCCACGGATGGTAATTCGGAGGAGGAGGTGGAGGAGGAGGAGGGGTCGGAGGAGGAGGCATAGTACGTCTGAGAGACCGTGACCGAGGTAGGCCCCGCAATCCTCGGTGTGGGCAGTACATGAGCGGCCCCAGGGTCAGTCTCGGTCCCAGCCTCCACCAAGTTAACCCAATGTGCCGTCAGTGAGATATAGTGTCCCTGCCCGGCAGCACTTGTCCACGTGTCCGTGGTTAGGTGGACCTTCTCAGAAACAGCGTTGGTCAGGGCACGGATGATGTTCTCTGACACGTGCTGGTGTAGGGCTGGGACAGCACATCGGGAAAAATAGTGGCGGCTGGGGACCGAATACCGAGGGGTAGCCACCGCCATGAGATTGCGAAAGGCCTCGGTCTCTACCAGCCTATAGGGCAGCATCTCCAGGCTCAGCAATTTGGAGATGTGGACATTGAGGGCTTGGGCATGTGGGTGGGTGGAACTGTATTTCCTCTTGCGCTCCAGCGTCTGCTGTAAAGACAGCTGAACGCTGCGCTGGGACACATTGATGGACACTGTGGAGGATCGTGGAGGCGAAGGTGTGGTTTTCCGGCGGGAGGCGCTCGTGCCGGGGTCCTGGGCAGGGGGTTGACTAGCAGAGGCAGCGAGTGACACAGGGGAAGGAGCAGTGGTGTGACCCGCAGGAGGTGGTGAATGGCCTTGGTTCCATTGAGTGGGGTGTTTATCACTCATATGCCTGCGCATGCTGGTGGTGGTTAGGCTAGTAGTGGTGGCACCCCTGCTGATCCTGGTGTGGCACAGGTTGCACACCACAGTCCGTCGGTCATCCTCACTTTCTTTAAAGAACCTCCAGACTTGCGAACATCTAGGCCTCGCCATGGGAGCTTCACTACGTGAAACAGTTGCTGCTTATGCACCAGCTCTGGCCCTGCTTCTCCCTGTGGCCACACCACTGCCTCTTCCAACCTGTTCTGGTGCAGCACTCGCCTCCGCCTCAGAAGCACTGTCTTCACTCGGCTTATCAACCCAGCTTGGGTCAGTCACCTCGTCATCCTCCGAGTCCTCAGTCTGCTCCCCCCTCGGACTTCCTGCCCTGACAACAACTTCACCACTGTCTGACAACCGTGTCTCCTCATCGTCCGACACCTCTTTACAAACTTCTTCCACTAACTCAACATTGTCATCATCATCACCCACAGACTGCGACAGTTGGAAAACTTGGGCATCGGGAACGAGGTCAGCAGCAACCTGAGAAGTGGTTTGTGACTCTGGGAAGGGTCCAGAAAACAGTTCCTGAGAGTATGCCGGATCGCATTCCAAATTTTCCTGGGAGGGGGCAGACTGGGGGGAAGGAGATTGAGGTGGAGGAGCCAGAGGAGTGCTCCCTTGGGTAACGTGGGTGGACTGCGTGGAAGACTGACTGGTGGACAAATTACTTGAAGCATTGTCCGCAATCCACGACATCAGCTGTTCGCACTGTTGTGGTTTCAACAGTCCTCTACCATGTGTCCCTGTAAGTTGAGACATGAAGCTAGGGAGTGTAGCTCTGCGGCGTTCCCCTGCTCCCTCATCAGCAGGTACTGTCTCACCCTGCCCAGGACCACGGCCTCTGCCCCCTGCAGTAATTGAATGCCCACGCCCACGCCCTCGTCCTCGACCCTTAGCCCTGGGGTTCAACATTTTCTGTATATAAGTGTATTATATAAAAAATAAAAAATAAATGGGCCTGCTGTACTAAAACCAACAAACTTGTTCAGTCTGGTTTAATTAAGTGACGTACAGAAAGTGTCACCTGGACAGAAAATACGGATTGTAGTGAGTGTACTGAACTGTGACACACAGAATGGTTCCACACTGCTGTGTGAAATGGATTCGTATCACTGAGCTAAAACAACAAAAAAACTATTTTTTTTATATATTTTTTTTAATATATTTTTTTTATAGTTATGTTTTTTTTGGAACGTGACGTGCAGAAACTATCGTAGAGCTAACTTACACCCTGCTGACGGTGGCTATTTTGACTGCGACCCAGACGAATGTCGCACAGAGATTTTTGGGATCAAGCTATATATGTGAGAGCAAAAGACCCGGTTGGATTAAGTGACGTACAGAAAATGTCACCTGGACAGAAAATACGGATTGTAGTGAGTGTACTGAACTGTGACACACAGAATGGTTCCACACTGCTGTGTGAAATGGATTCGTATCACTGAGCTAAAACAACAAAAAAACTATTTTTTTTATATATTTTTTTTTTAGTTTTGTTTTTTTTGGAACGTGACGTGCAGAAACTATCGTAGAGCTAACTCACACCCTGCTGACGGTGGCTATTTTGACTGCGACCCAGACAAATGTCGCACAGAGATTTTTGGGATCAAGCTATATACGTGAGAGCAAAAGACCCGGTTGGATTAAGTGACGTACAGAAAGTGTCACCTGAACAGAAAATACGGATTGTAGTGAGTGTACTGAACTGTGACACACAGAATGGTTCCACACTGCTGTGTGAAATGGATTTGTATCACTGAGATATAACATTAAAAAAAAAAAAGGGGTTATATATGGCGATAGCTGCACTACTAGTGCCAGCCAGCCAGCCAAGCCAGGAGACAAAAAAAAATTCTTGTAGCCCTTAGAAGGGCTGTTGGGTTCTTGGGAGATCACTCCTGCCTAACAAAGAACTAAATGCAGGCCCTAACACTCTCCCTGAAACGCAGCAGCTCTATCCCTAACGACATCCAGACAGCATCTGAGCCGAGCACCGCGGCCAGTCACTAGTATATTCCTGGGTCACCTGATCAGGCCAGCCAACCCCTGCTATCGACATGTAAGGGCCCCACGTGATGCTGGGTGTACCGCAGAGTCTCCTGGCTTGTGATTGGCTGAGTTTTTAGGCGCCAAAAATGCACAATGCGGAAGTTGCCATTTCCTCGAGCATGGCGAGATACTCGTCCGAGCAGCGAGCACTTACGAGTACCGTAATACTCGAACGAGCACCAAGCTCGGACGAGTATGCTCGCTCATCTCTAGTGCAGACACAGGCTGGCGGTGTGGATGACGCGGCGAGAGGGGAGGTATACGTGTGCTTTGAGGGTCCGTTGGGGGCGCACTTGAAGCAAGAGACACGTGAAAAGATTTGGAAAGGGGAGTATGTTGAAATTTTTTCACTTCTCCCTTTGGAACAGTTTAATTTGGATAGGAGTAAGAAGGAGGAAGGGAAAAAAGAGGAGGAAAAGCGCCGGTATTGCTTGATACCGCGCACTTTTTCAAATTGTCTCCAAGCATTTGCCATTTTGGCAAGTGTGATAGGGGAAAAGAAGCCAGAATGTTGTTCGGCGCGTTTTTGCTATCTGGATGCAATAGGGGAAGCTTACAGAGTGTATGGGGTGGTTCAGATATGATGAGCAGTTCAGGCAGAGGAAGGCGGTCCGCCCGAATATCAGGTGGGACCATAAGGATATTGGATTGTGAATGAGGGTAATGACGCCGGTGAGAACAGGGCAGTCCTTTCGGGGGGAGTCAGGAGGGTCGAGTCAGTCTAGCTTCGCAGTGGCATCCGCCAAGGGCCTATGCTTCCTGTTTAACGAAGGGAGTTGTAGGTTCGGGGCAAAATGTAAATTCAAGCATGAATGCTCCTCTCGTGGGTGCAATCATGGGGCAAGTCGCTGCTTCAAGGGAGGGAAGCAGAAGGGAGGCGGGGATTCTGGTGCAAAAGGGCCTGACTCCGGTACCGGTGGGAAGGATGGAGCCGTACCTAAATAGGTATCCCGACCAAGGTGCGGCGCAGTTGTTAATGGAAGGTTTTACCTGGGGTTTTAAAATTCCCTCAACACCAGTACAGGTTGTTGAGGTTAGGAAAAATTTGCGCCTGGCGTTAGAGAACCCCTAGGTCGTTTCCGAGAAGTTAGCAAAGGAAGTTGCATTGAGGAGGATGGCGGGTCCGTTTTTGGAGCCATCATTGGCGAATTTGAGAATATCACCTTTGGGGGTTGTTCCCAATAAGGAGCAAAACAAGTTTCGGCTCATTCACCATTTGTCGTTTCCCAAGGGTGCGTCGGTCAATGATGGTATTGATCCAGAACTTTGTTCGGTGGTTTATACCTAATTTGATGCGGCTGTTGAGTGGGTGGGAACGTTGGGTTCGGGAACGTTGATGGCAAAAATGGACATAGAGGCGGTGTTTCGCCTGTTGCCGGTTAACCCCGAAAGTTTACATTTGTTAGGGTGTTTTTGGGAGGGTGGTTGTTTTGTGGACAGGTGACTGCCGATGGGCTGTTCACTGTCTTGCACTTATTTTGAAGCGTTCAGTTTGTTTCTCGAATGGGTAGTGGTTGATGTTTCAGGGTGAAATTCATTACTTGGACAATTTTTTGTGTTAAGGGCCGGCGGATTCGCGGGTTTGTGCGTTATGTTGTCAACTTTGCAATCGCTGTTTAGTCAATTTGGGGTGCCGTTGGAGGAAGGGAAAACGGTTGGACTGGTAACGGAGATAAGTTTTTTGGGGATCGTCATTGATTCAGTTAGGATGGAGTGCAGGTAACCTGAGGACAAGTTAGTTGACCTGAAGCAGGTGGTGGGAGCGGCGCGGAGGTCGGCAAAAAATTCGGCTGAGGGGTTTGCAATCTCTTTTGGGGAAATTGAATTTCGCATGTCGGATTATGCCGATGGGGCGAATATTTTTGGCAGTGGCTACGGCAGGTGTCTCCTCCCCTCATCATTTCATTAGATTTGGGCGGGAAATAAAGGGTGATCTGGAAGTTTGGGCCAGGTTTTTAGAACAATTTAATGGGAAGGCCTTGGTGATGAAAGAATGTGTCGATAATGTTGATTTTGAGTTGTCTTCCGACGCGGCGGGGGGGGATGTTGGTTTTGGAGTATACTGGCACGGTCAGTGGTGTGCTGGTAGCTGGCCGGATTAGTGGATAACGAGAGGCTGGGTACGGAATTTGGCGTTACTGGAACTGTTTCCGATTGTGTTGGCGGTTGTTTTGTGGGGAGATAAGTTCAGGGACAGGAAGACTCGGTTCCATTGTGACAACATGGGGATGGTGCAGGCGATTAATGGATTAACGGCATCATCACCCCCAGTGGTCAAGTTACTTCAATGTTTAGTTTTGTTATGTTTGTCAGTGAATGCTTGGATTGTTGCGGTTCATGTGCCAGGTATTTCTAACGGTATTGCGGACACGCTTTCTCGTTTGCAGTGGTAGAGGTTTCGGCATTTGGCGCTGGAGGCGGTCGAGTTGGTATGTCCGGAAGACATCTGGGAGATCTTGGAGGTACCGTTGAGGGTCTTCTTAGGGAATCGTTGAGTGCTGGCATGTGGCCGTCTTATGGTAAGGCGTGGGATTCATGGGTACGGTGGTGCGCGGAGCTGGGGGTGAGTATCAGTGAAGGTGAGGTTCCGTTGCTGTTGTTGTTAGGCGAGGTTAAGGAGGATGGTTGGTCTGTTTCGTGGGTGAACAACCTGGTTGCGGGTTTGGCATTTGGGTTTAAGGTGAGAGGGTTGTTAGATCTTACTAAATCCTTTTTAGTAAAACAGATTTTGAAAGGGTTAAGGCGTGGCCGGCAGGTGGAGGATAAGAGGAGACCGGTGTCTTTTGCTTTGTTAATGCAGATGGTTTTCAGGTGGGGTTAGTTTGTTCTTCGCCAAGTGAGGCTACGTTGTTTAGAGTAGCGTTCTCGTTTGCGTTTTTTGGGGCTTTTCGTATGGGTGAGCTGTTATGTAGGAATGTGAAGAGGGAAGGGGGGTTGTACAAAGAGGATGTGGATGGGACAGGGTTGTTGTTAGGCTGCGTAGATCTAAAATGGATATGGAAGGAAAAGGGCATTGCGTTACGTTGTTTGCAGTACCGGAGTGTTCTGTATGTCTGGTTCATTGTTTGTGTGTATATTCTGAAGGTATCAGTTGGGTTGAGGGGCCTCTGTTTAGGCATGTGGATGGTTTGTTTTTGTCCCGCTTCCAGTTCATGGCAGTATTTAAAAAATGTGTGGGAGGCTTAGGGTTAGATCCGAAGGTTTTCACAGGCCATTCTTTCCGGATTGGGGCAGCGATGGAGGCAGCTAGGTTGGGGTTGAGTGAGGAGTTGATTAAGAAGATCGGTAGGTGGGAGTCTAGTCGTTTTAGGTCGTACGTCAATGAAAGAAGCTGTTGGGGCTGATTTGTTGCCATGTGTTTTTGTTTTATTTTAGGTTGTCCGGCTGCTTTGATCTGGATTCTTTGGGGCGCGTTGAGGGTGGACGTGCGGCCGAATGGCAGGCAGCTTGGTTTGGATAGGGATGTCGCGGTCGTTAGATGGCTGGGGACAAGAGGTATGTTGTGGGGGAGTTTTATCAGGGAGGTACACCGCTTTTCTCAGTTGGATCGGTCTCCCGACATTTTAGTGCTACATGTTGGGGGGAGTGATTTAGGTGTTAGATCCGTCAGAGAGTTGATAAAAGACATAAAATTTGATCTACTGCAGTTGTGGCCTTTGTTTCCATCAATGATTACAGTATGGTCAGATATTGTCCCGCGGAAAGTATGGAGGGAAGCGTGGTCAGTGGACCGGGTCAACAAGGCTAGAGTCAAGTTGAACAGAGCGGTGGGCAAGTTTGTCCCAAGAAATGGTTTTGTGGCGGTGAGGCATGCTGAATTGGAGGCGGGGATTGGAGGTTTTTAGAGAGCGGATGCTGTACATTTGAATGAATGATATGTGGTCGTTGGGCTTGCAAGGTGGCATAGAAAGGGCGTTAAGGTTGTGGTGGAACGCGCAAGCTTGAAGGTGGTGGTGTTTCAAGCTGCGCGTTGTGGCGGGGGGAGGTCCTTTGAAGCTGGGCATATGGGCTGGTGCTGGAGAATGGGAGGGCCTCAATGGTGGGGCTGGACTCCCATAGGTGGACAATTGGCTGGTTCGGTGAGGCGTCCATCATTTGGTGTCTCCGAGCTGGTGCCCTACGGCTAGAGGCAAGATGGAAGTGCCACGGTTGATTGCGGGAAACTGTGTTGGGGCTTCTGGGACCTCCCCCGGCAGGGTTACGTTATTGTTAATATTTATGTTTTGTTTGTAATTTAATAAACGGCTGCTGTGGCCAATTTAATCAGAACTATTGGCTTCCGTGTCATTATTTCAAGGGGGAAGGCAATAGGGTGGTGTTGGCTGGTTATGAAGGGTTAAATAGGCCCTGACTAGTTAACCAATAACCCATTCATGTTCTTTTCTCTGGTTCAGAAGCATTACATATAACTTTTGAAGCCACAGGTGTAGAAAGGGAAGGCAGTGTCACACACAACACAGAGTTTTTTCAGCTCACAGATGTGCCCCCTTCACGCAGTCCTGCCCGTACTATGGCTATACCTAACATTTACGGATGTGACCCTGTGGGACGTCCCCTTTTTCTGCAGGCGTGTTTGGACGCTGAGACTGTATCTACGGGTGTAACTCCCAGCACCACACCCAATTAAGGCAGCTCTCCGGGAAATGCTGGGTGGCTTTCCTGGCACCTGGGACACTTGTCAACTCCTACAACAGGACGTCAGGTGTCCTCTTTTCTCTGGGAGTCTCCCAGATGCTCTGGGTGATTGGCTCCAGCAGCTTTAGGGCTCATGCACACGACAGTATGTATTTTGCAGTCTGCAAAACACGGATCCACCAAAAATACGGATGACGTCGATGTTTATTCTGTATATTGTGGAACAGAACAGCTGGCCCCTAATAGAACAGTGCTATCCTTGTCTGTAATGTGGACAATAATAGGACATGTTCTGTTTTTTTGCAGAACAGACATACGGAAACGGAATGCACACGGAGAAACTTCAGTTCCTTTTGTGTTTTTTTTTGCAGACCCATTGAAATGAATGGTTACGCATACGGTCCGCAAAAAAAAAAAAAACAACGGAAAGTAAATATGTTTGTGTGCATGAGCCCCCCATTTAGTTAAAGAAGAACTCCCACAAAAAATTTTATTCTCTGACCTTTTAGAAAGGTGCATGATATAATCTATAGTGAATGTCATTTTCTTATCAGAGGCTGAAATTGAGTGTTTCCACTCTCTTCTTATTGTAGCTGGGTCATGTGACCAACTCCCTGACCTCCAACTGACCCAGGACAGCAAGCCAGTCCCTTCTCTATTCATTCCTATTGAATGAGACTGAAAGTGAATGCATAGAAAATTAGACTTCCTGTCCACACATAAGGTGCTGTGTGAGTTGGTGGGTCTAATTCCTAGTCACATGACACAGATAAGAAACTTCAGGATGATATAACTCAAAAATTCAGCTACTGGTAAGAAAATGACATTCACTACAGATTACATGTACATTTCTAGCAGGACATGGAATAAAAATTTTTGCAGGAGTTCTTCTTTAAGATACAAAACAAGCACTTTTTTAGCTTTTGTGCCACCCACTACTTTCTCATAGATTGTAAGCTCTTGCGAGCAGAGACATCACTCCCATTGTTTGAAATTTAAATTAGTTTTTAATTCTGTAATGTCTGTTTTTGGTTGCATATGTATCCTCTGATTATAAAGGGCTGCGGAATATGTTTAGTGCTATATAAATAAAGATTATTATTATCCATTATATGGACCTGAATGACCCCACGGACTATAATGGAGTCTGTCGGGTTTCCTTCAGAGAGCCTGTTTTTTATTCTGATATTCTTGGATGTTGTAAAACAGTAGTTCATTTCTGTAGACTGGATATTCTGGGATTGTAATATCTCCAATTATTATAATATTGAACATTCAAAGAGGGACACTTATGGTTCATTGTGTGAAAGATCCATTTTTCCTGCATATATTTACACTTCAATAGTTTTCTCTTATGAAATGGGGCAAAAATAATCTGAATATAGAAATTTCTAAAATTCAAATAGCATCAAATAAATAATACACAAGGTGGGTTCTAATATACAAATGGGAACCAGCCACACACTTTCTGGATCAATATTGTAAATGCAATAATGAAAATCTATACCTCAGATCAAAAAGAGGGACATTTATGGAGCAAAGAGGGACAGAAGGACTTGGGTCAAAAGGAGGGAACTTGCCTCCAAATGAGGGACACTTGAGAGATCTGTCTAACAGGTGTATAGTAGTTTACTGAGCAGTAGAACATATCTCTTAATATTATAAAAATGAGTTTCTGTCTGTCTGTCTGTCTGTTCTCTATACGCGACCAAACTACTGGACCGATTTTCACCAAATTCGGCACACAGGTACATCAGGTGCCCGGGAAGGTTTTGGACCAGGTTTAGACCAGGAAATTTGTTCTAGGATCTGCATTTATTTAGGGGAACTGATCTGGGGTTATTCTTGGGGTCTGCATTTATTCTGGGGTCTGTATTTACTCTGAGGTCTGGTCTGGGTCTGTATTTAGGGATACTTTCTGGGGTTATTCTGGGGTCTGTATTTATCCTAGGATCTGTTTTTGTTAAGGGGGACTGGTCTGAGGTCTACTCATTCTTGGAATCTGTATTTACTCTGTGGTCTAGTCTGAGGTCTGGTATAGGTCTGTATTTTGGTATACTTTCTGGGGTTATTCTGGGGTCTGTATTTATTTTGGGGTCTGTTTATTCTGGGGTATTAATTTCGGGGTATGGTGAAGGATACATGCATTACTTGTGATTGGAATGCAACAGGTAAATGGTATTTGATGGAATACCCTATGTCAGGGATGCTCAACCTGCAGCCCTCCAGCTGCTGCAAAACTACAACTCCCAGCATGCCCTAAGAGCTGTAGGCTATCCAGGCATGCTGGGAATTGTAGTTTTGCAACAGCTGGAGGGCCACAGGTTGGGCATCACTGCCCTATGTAAATGACAGACATGTGTTGGTTCATGCTTATTACCATTCATTAGCAGAATCCCTGCTAAAAGGAAATCTTGCAGGAAGGAGCCCAGGCATGCCTCATGCCACACTGTGACCACCCACCCCTCCTACATCACATTCAAGCCATAACTCTGCCCCCTTTTCCCTGCTCCCAGCATGAGGGCGGGCTTGGGCACTAGCAGGAGGCGTGCCTTGGCTCCTTCCTGCAAGAGTGACGCCCCTCTGGGCACCTTACTGGCTCATTTGCATACCAAATAAACTGGCTTTTCAGAAAATATCTATTGCTGAAACAAAGGCACATCTGGAAACTATGTGCTATTAGGCCATGGCTTTACTTCAATAGCGATTATCCTGGTGACAGATTACCTTTAAAATATGTGTAAAAAATACATACACTATGTGCTCATGCCGCAAACTGTTTAAAGGCGCTCTCCATCTTCCTGGATGTTTATGACAAGCTGCCACCTAAACATATTTGTTCTCAATTTTAAGTGTCACTAGATATTGAAAACATTTTACACAACCAGGGTTCCACCTCTGGGATTTTATTTAGCAGTTTGTCGAGTGTCACAAGGAACACAGCTAGTAATTCAATACTGGAAATACTGGTCATCTGTCATTAGGACTGGCCTGCAGGAGTTGATGGAATGAAGGGTTTTAACAGCTACTGAGGCATCCTTTATTTCAATTCATCTTTATTAAAAACAACAACTGCCATTGTTTTCTAAACTGGAAAAATTTGGGATGAAAGTGAAGCTTCACTTTAGAATTATTGTTTGTGCTTCTTAAAGTGGGTCCATGGAACCCAAGGTTCTGACAAGGGGGGTTTCAGGGTGCCTTGGGATGAAAATGGTTCAAGGGAATCTGTCATCAACTTTATGATGACCTCACTGTGGGCAACATAAAGTAGTGACAGAAATGCAGATTTCAACAGAGTGGTGCAGGGCGCTTTTTTCGGGGTCCACACTGCCTAAACAATCTCTAGAGGCTATAATTACTATCCTGCCAAAAGAGGGTAAAGACCCACAGCAATGTGGGAGTTATCGACCCATTTCGCTGCTAAATATAGATGTCAAGGTCTGGGCGAAACTGTTAGCGAAAAGACTCAGCCCTTTTCTCTCACATTTTATTCACCCAGACCAAGCTGGTTTTATACCAGGTAGAGAGGGGAACCATAATTCCTGTAGACTAATCACATCTCTTCAATTGGCCAACAGATCTAAACAGCCTTTAGTACTTTTAAGTGTGGACGCCGAAAAGGCCTTTGACAGGGTCGACTGGTTATTTTTACAGAAAACGCTAGTAAAATTTGGTATACCTGAAATATTTGTAAAGGCAATTATGTCTCTATATAGTGCTCCTAGTGCTAAAGTACGAGTCAATGGCACCTTGTCACCCTCTTTTATGATAGGTAATGGCACAAGGCAGGGGTGTCCCCTCTCGCCGACCCTTTTTATATTTGTTATGGAAACTCTTCTTCAGGCGATTAGAGAGCACCCAGATATCAAAGGGGTCGCTGTATCCAAAGATGGGCCAAACTATGTCAATGTAGCTTTTGCAGATGATCTACTGATCATGGTGACAAATCCTGGAGAGGCTTTTCCTCACTTAATGGACTTATTCCATTGCTATGGTCAGCTTTCTAACTTTAAGGCTAATCACTCAAAAACTGAGGCAATGAATGTATCTGCTCCTCCTGCGATGGTCAGGGACTTACAGGCATCCACACCTTTTTCATGGCAGACGTCCCATATAACATACCTGGGAGTCAAGATTTCAGCCAAATTAGATCAACTGTACTCGTTGAATTATATTCCCCTTCTGAATACTATCCAATCTCAAATAGCGTCTCTTAAGATTCCATATGTTTCATGGATGGGGAGGAAAAACCTCTTAAAAACCTTTATTATGCCCAAATTCCTTTATACCCTGCAAATGCTGCCAATCTTTCTGCCTGTCTCCTACTTCATGAAGGTTAAAAAATTGCTAACCACATTCCTATGGAATGGAAAAAGGGCCAGAATATCCTATGAGAGATTAATACTGAGAAGAGAGCAGGGGGGATTTGGCTTCCCTGACTTTGATAACTATTATAAGGCAATCCATTTAAAGAGGTGGCTTCAAGTTCAAGTTCCTAACTATAAGATACATGGAACGGAAGGGGAAACGAAACTCATCTCCACAGGCCTCAAAGCTGGCCTATGGGGTGTTCATCCACATCTTTATCCCACTATGGTGGAGAATCCTCTCCTTAAAGGAACCCTTTCGGTCATCAAACAATTGAATAAAAGGCATGTCCTTATAAATAAATGGCCCCTCCTAATGCCGGCCGAATTGATTCCCTTCCTGGTTAGAGACAGAGTAGTTTAGGTGTCTCGTGTGTGGAGCAGACTTAAAGATAAAACTCTGGAGGACTTCTTGCGGGACATGCCATCTCCTGAAAACTTTCAAGGAAGATCTCTTGCCTCTTTGGCCAGGGGTAACTTCTTGGAATTATCTGAGTTAAATACTGCCTGTAAGGCACTAGGCAAGAACATGCAAGACAATCAGTCCAAGACGTGGTTTGAGAAGTTAGCTTGTAATGATAGGATGCCTTCTAGAGCTATATCAATCCTATATAACTCGTTGTTAACTCCGAATAATACAAAACTACCCCAATATTTACTAATCTGGGCAGATGAACTGAATATTACTTTATCTGAAATAAAGGTACACAGAATTCATACCAACTCCCATGGGTTCTCTAGGTGTGTGAGGGTGCAGGAGCATTCCTCTAAGGTGATGACGCAGTGGTACAAGACACCGAAGCTGCAGTTTATGAGGGGATTGCAGGCAGACAGCACTTGCTGGAGATGCGGGGTAGAGGAGGGCTCCTTAAGTCACATATTCTGGCATTGTAATAGAATTAAACCTTACTGGTCTGCAGTCTTGGACTCTGTGAATAGAGTTGTGGCCAAACCAATTGATTTAACTCCAGAGGCAGCTCTCCTTTGGCTTGACTCGGGTTCTTGGAGTCCATCTAAAAGAGATCTGGCTACACACCTGATCCAAGCTGCAAGATTATTGATCCCCCTGAAATGGTTAAGTACAGACCCCCCTACGCTGGATCAATGGAAAGATAAGGTGGACCAATTGTGTCGTTTGGAGGAGCTGGTGAGCTGGGAAGAGAGAGCTCATGACAAATTTCTGAAATTGTGGGAACCTTGGAGGGTTTATAGACGTACTGAGGTTGCATGAGTGGTTGGAAGGGAATTGTCGAAGAGTTTATGTCATATACACTGCTGTTGGGAAGTGCCGCCTGAGAGGTTATCCCCTATCCTCCCCCCCCTTTCTCCCTATTCTTTATTCATTTTATTTATGTTTACGTTCTGTGCAACGTCTGACCCGATTGCACACTTACCTGGGTCTTTACGACATGGATAGTGTTATTTTCTATGCCTGATATTTGCCTTACTACAAATGTAACATATGTATCTTATGTAGCCCGGATTGTGGGGCACAAGTGTGTATTCATGACTATTGTACAATTTCAAAGCTTTGATGTTGCTTTACCTTTCTTTCAATAAAAAGAAAATTGTCAAAGAAATGCAGATTTCAGCGGTGTGTCACTCATCAGCTAAAAGTAAGTGGTTCCTGAGAGTCAAATCTACCCAAGAAGAGTCATGGTTATTCATAATCTCCTGGTCTCCTGCCCATCTGCTGATGATTGCAGTTCTCTCCTAGAGAGAAATGGAGAAAATTAGGTAGAAGATTGTCAAACATCAACAGGAGGGCAGGGGGAGCAAGAATTCATGAATACCCATGACTCTTCTCAGGTGGCCGGGACTCTTTTCCAGGACTAGTCTGCAATGATTGTGATGTCCTAAATTACATTATTGGTGATGAGCAAATTTCTTGAAATTTGGTTTTGCCAAATCAGTTTTGTAAGAGTAAATTCGACCTGAATCGCTGGTGCTCCAATTGCCTTGAAAAGTTGTGGATGGCATCCTGGTGTCTCTTACTGATGTTCATCCAGGATTTCTGTAAGTTATGTCCTTTAGTAGTTCAGTGTGTACAGGATGAGCATGCACAGGTCATTTACAGGCCTGTCTGTAATATTGCAATTGCACAGTAGGTTTGTCTTAAAAGTGGATTCCCATTTCAGACTTTGATGGCATATCGCTAGGATATGCCATCAATGTCATATAGGTGCTGGTCCCACCTCTAGGACCTGCTCCTATCTCCAGAAAGGCCCCACCAAAGTGCAGAACAGCACACTGCGCAAGCATGGCCGCCCTCCGATTACCGCTATGGGTGTTCAGAAAATAGCATAGTCGGTAGTCCAATAGCAGTGAATGTAGTGGTTTGCATGCGTGGTGCACTCTCTATTCACCTCTATGACACGTCACAAAATAGCCAAGCAGGCTTGCTTTGCTATTTTTGAAACTCCAATAGAAGTGAATGGAGAGCAAACTGTGCATGCGTGGTACCTTCTCTTCTGGGGCCCTGTTCTGGAATAGCAGTGGGTCCCAGAGGTGAGACCCACACCTATCCAATCAATATTTACTATACTTACACTAGGCAAATATTGTTATGATTGTTTGGAAACAGCTATTTGTCTTATAAAAAGGATATGGCAATTGGTCACGTGGTGCAAGGGGGGCAGGTCACCACTGCGGCTAGTAATTGGCTGTAGTGGCATCAAACCAATGTTAACAGTGGAGGACCTCAGAGCTGAAGCAGTTAGGAGGAGCAAAGTGCGTGAAGAAGCTAGGACTCTAGGTAAATACGCTTCCCTCTGGTCATGAGGGGGGGTCTGCCAAAAGGAGAAGATGAACAACCCATTTAAGTCCTGGAGAACCCCTTTAATTAATAAGCTATTTATAAACCCCTTAGTTAAAGTAGTTGAGGTGGCACAAATTCCCAGTTCTGTCCTGTCTCAAAATGTGAGAGGTTGTGGAGACTTTTAAGTGAAGGGTAGCTGTGGGAAAATACCAGCATATGAGTCAATAAATTTGGTTATGGGCCAACTAAGATGTCCCATTTTATTATGTGTGTACACCAGGTATCACAAATGTCCCCTTCAGACGACTTTTTCTATATCTGTTTTTCTTGCACAGGAAAGAGATTACTTCTCAGTTTCTCAGATCAATATCCTGTGTCTCCAGCCTTAAGGTTTTGTTATTATAAAATATAACCCCTCACATCTTCCACCTAAGCACAATTACACACAGGTACTTAATTTAACCAAAGCTGGTTTTACAAGCGTATAATTCCTCTTAATGTACATATAATGGCACAATGTATCCTGTGTGAATAAATGATGCCGTATTTAATTTTCTCTCAATTAATCTCAGGTTGTCAATATTGCCGCACACCTCAGATTGAAATATTGTCCCATTCTTTTCACTTCATCACTAATGGCTTTGGTTAGAAAACTCACAAAGAAACTTTAGAGGACATAAGAAACTAGTAAACCCAAATGAATTTTGAACATGATATATCTAAGATGCAGTGAAGGTGAAGGTAGATCTAAGATGGTTGTGCTGTCAAGCCAGAAAACATCTGTAGGACCATAGTACATGCATTTCTGAATATGTATGTTCTAGATGTTAATAGGCTATATTCCCAGCCACCCTTAGATGGGGCTTGTGTCACCCTCTCTATATAGAGCAGAGGATTGAGAACATTCTCGTCAGTCAGTCTAATCAGTTACACCAGTTTAGACCAGTCCCTTGTTGAGCACAATGGACAGCACACATGTCAAGTGGGAAAGATGACAGAGAAGCCAACCCTGAATCAGATGTCAGCAAGCCCAGGCCAGAAAAGAACTTTACTGGAAAATAAGGCCAGAAGAAAGAGAGAGAGGTGCAGGGTAGACGTTCTGTAGAGGTAAACTGTATTCTAAGAAGCTTATAGACTCTACAACCATATGTTCAGTAATGTAAAGGCTTCAGGCCCAGAAAAAGTTTACAAAAGGCAGAAATCCAGATATTCCTACTGTTCCATATACCGCTGAGTACATTGCAGATAACTTAAACTCTAAGTGTTTGGCTGGTAGACTGAGTCTGCCACTGTTTCGGGCAGGCGTGGTCATCGCTTCACTCTACCTGTGTGTATTGAGACTAGAGCTCACTGAACTTCCTTTCAGAACTACAAGATTTAATCCTTTCCTTTTGCTCCCTATCCAGCTGATGACTAAGGTGCTGATCAGCCTCCCTATTTAGATTGGTGGTGTATCCACACCCTTTCCTGAGCTTTGAGGTTTTCTAGTCTCTAGTAACCAACAAAGGTGTGATCTCATGTCTGACTACCTGTATACAGTACCTTGCCTGTCTACCGATTCTACATCTTACTTCTTGCTCCAACTTTGAACTGCTACATCAAAAATGCACGTTCTCAGCCTGTCACAACTTTGGCATTCCTATCTGGAATACATATGTACTTAGCCTACCATGGCCTTGGACTGTGTTCAGACTACAACTTTTACCTTGGTCCTTTCAACCAGCGTCTATAACTCTGTAGGTCAGCTGTCAACTACACCAGGACTACTCCAGAAGATAGCAGCCATGTTAGTTCAGATTTCTATACAGGGGTTAAAGGTTGAATACCCGAGACCCACCAGGACAACACCCTTAGGTTTAGCAAAAAATCAAACTGGTTAGTTGGCACAGTGGGTCCCCACCCACTGTCCTTTACAGTGAGTGCGACAACCAGTTGAAAAAAGGTGCAGAGCATAGTCTGATGTAAGCGTCCACTCTGTGGTTGCATCATATCAGAGAAACGGTGCATCCCCTTTTCCTGGATGCTTAAAAGGGTTATCTAATAAGTAATGTACAAAATGAAAATCATCACATAGTACATGACAATGTCTTTCTAACAAAACTAGAACCTTTCTGCAGTTACACGTAACTTGGCCTCATTATTTCCTACACCGTTACATCGTTACAAAGCACCAAGGGATCCTGCCTTGCAAGTTATAATTCATCACCATCAAGGGCACCCAAATCTATATCAGACAAGAGCCCCAAAGAACCAAAATGTGCCAGAAAGAACAGGTGCACCCTTCCCATTATTGCAGCAAGGCCTAGGAAAGCGATTCAGCAAGAAGTCTGACAGCCATGAGTAACTACTACACCCACTATTTTTACAACCACTCATATGCTTTGCTCTCCTCCTCACAGCAAGAAAAAGAGGGTTCTGGTCCAGTTGGCCCAAACCCCTTTTCTTGCAGGCAGTGTGAACCTGTGTAGGGCAAGCACTGGTCTGTTTGCATCTTAATGTTTATAACATTCAGAGTAAAAATCCGAAGCCCAACACGAGGTCGGCAAAGTGGTGGCCAGTGGTTCAGGGTCTAGCCACCACCAAGCCTTCCTATTGGGCTGATTGGTGCACTTGGTTATTTTTGGAATCCATATCAGGGATTGTTTTATTTTTGGAATCCCCATATAAATGAATGGGAGCACACTGCGCTTGATACAGAACTATAAAACCCTTGCTTTCCTGCACATAGAGATATACAGTAGTTAAAACAGAGGTTGACCCATGGCCAGTGTGGTTGGTGGAGCTGCACAGAGACCTCAAAGTGAGAATGGCCCTTTATCTGCAGGTAAAATTCTACCAAGGCTCAACACTTGGCAAAAGATATCTAGTTCAAGGCATTTCTTCAGCATGTGGGTGTAGTGTGTCCAGCATGTGTCCTGTGTGTGAGTGGAGTGTGTGCAGCATGTGTCCTGAGTGTGAGTGGAGTGTGTGCAGCATGTGTCCTGTGTGTGAGTGGAGCAAGAGAAGCATGTGTCCTGTGTGTGAGTGGTGTGTGTGCAGCATGTGTCCTGTGTCTGAGTGGAGTGTGTGCAGAATGTGTCCCATGTGTGAGTGGAGCAAGAGCAGCATGTGTCATATGTGTGAGTGGAGTCTGTTTAGCATATATCCTATATGTGAGTGGAGTGTGCATGTAGCTTGTCTCCTATGTGTGAATGGAGCATGTTCAGAATGTGTTCTATGTGTGAGTGCATTGTTTGCAGCATGTTTATGATGTGTGAGTGGAGGGCGTGTGCATCATTTGTCCTGTGTGTGAGTGGAGTCGGTGCATCGTATGTCCTATGTGTGAATGAAGTGTATGCAGCATGTTTCCAAAGTGTGAGTGTGGGCAGCATGTGTCCTGTGTGAGAGTCAAGTATGTGCATCAAGTGTCCTATGTGTGAGTGGAGCATGTGCAGCGTGTGTCCTGTGTGTGAGTGGAGTCTGTGCAGAAAGTGTCCTGTGTGTAAGTGGCAATTGCGTTCAGCATGTGTCCCGTGTTTGAATGGAGACTGTGCAGCATGTTTTCTATATGTGAGTGGACTGTGTGTGCATCATGTGTTCTATGTGTGAGTGGAGTGTGTGCATCATGTGTTCTATGTGTGAGTTTAGTGTGTGCATCATGTATCCTGTGTTTGAGTGGAGTCAGTGCAACATGTTTCCTATGTGTGAATGGAGTGTGTGCAGCATGTGTCTTGTGTGTGAGTATGGGCAGCATGTGTCCTAGTTGTGAGTTAAGTATATGCATCAAGTAGCCTATGTGCAGCACGTGTCCTGTGCGTGAGTGGAGTGTGTGCAGCATGTGCTGTATGTGTGAGTGGAGTGTGTGCAGCATGTCTCCTATGTGTGAATGGAGTGTATGTAGTATGTGTCATGTGTGAGTGGAGTGTGGCATATGAGAAGTACATGTGCTGCATGTGTTCTTTATGTGTGGAGTACAGTTAAATGATCCAATTCTGTTACATTCTTATGAAATTAATTAACAAGAAATGTTGGACCTAAAAGCAAAGAGATATTCATAGTTGGTCATACACAGTACTGGCCCTTTAATAGAGCTTGCATAAAAAGCAGAGCTTGGCCACAGGTTTTTCATTTGTCAGAAAGATTATTAATATTCCCAGAAGAAATAGAGCAGTATTATAAAGCCACATTTCTTGGCAGAAATTATTAATGTAATGCTAAAAGCAAATATATGCATTCACAACGAATAAATACATTCAGAACAATAACCAAACATCTAAATATTAGTAATTAATGTATCTTTGTAAGAGAATAACTTTACAGCTAAGACTGTGATGTCTTTTATTAGAGCCAGGAAAATTGGATGGTAATGTACAGCGCCTTTTAGCCAAATAGACCAATTAGTAGTAAGGAGTAGCTGCTAATTACAGAAGGGTTTGATGGATAGACCCCCTGTGACAGTCCTTTGTTAGATGGGATCATTAGTCTATCTGGGGCACCTTCTTCATGATCCTTGAGATCTTAGTCTAGAAGGAATATTTTTACTGTAATTCCCAGTGGAAAGGTGACCTGAAAAAATATACAAAGAAGATCCTACATAAAGAGCTATCTAGTGTAGAACATTCTGTGGGTTTAAAACATCTGATAAAAATATATTAAGTTCTACTCCATAAATCAAGTCAAACACGTATGAATATAGGGTGTTCTCTTTAGTATGCTTAGTGCTGCATGTGATAACATGGTTACATGGTGGTATATCTATACAGACTAACCACTTCTAGACTGGGCCATTTGCCCCCTTCCTGACCAAGACTAATTTTGTCAATTTATGTGGTAATAACTTTGGAATGCTTTTACTTATCCATGCCATTCTGAATTTGAAACATTGTGCGCCATGTGAATGGTAAATTTGAGTCAATATGTTTTACCTTTATTTATAAAAAAATCCAAAATTTACTGAAAATTTAGAAAAATTCACTATTTTCTAACTTTGAATCTCTCTGCTTTTATCACAGTTATACCTCATTAAATACTTATTAATTAACCTTCACCATATGTCTACTTTATGTTGGCATCAGTTTAGTAATGCAATTTTATTTTTCTAGGAGATTAAAAGGTTTAGAATTTTAGAAGCAATTTTTGAAATTTTCAAGAAAATTTCCAAAATCAAAATCAATTTTTTAAGGACCAAGTCAGTTCTGAAGTCACTCTGAGGAGCTTACATAATAGAGACCACCCATAAATTATTTTATTTTAGAAACGACACCCCTCAAACTATTCAAAAATTATTTTAGAAATGTTTTTAACCTTTTAAGTATTTCATATTTCAAAAAATTTCAAATTTTCACTTTTTTTGCTGATTTTTCATTTTAATCCAATTTTTCCTGTAACACATCAATGGTTAACAATAAAACAATACAATATTAATTACCTGATTCTGCAGTGTACATAAACACCCCATATGTGGTCACAAACTGTCATATGAGCTCAGAAGGCAAGGAGCGCCATATGGTTTTTGGGCAGATTTTGCTGGAATGGTCGCACTGTTGCATTTGAAGAGACTATGAGGTACCCCTACAGTGAAAACCCCCAAAAAGTGACCACATTTCGGAAACGATACCACTTAAGGAATCGTTAAGGGGTGTAGTGAGCACTTTGATCCTACAGGCATTTCATAGAATTTACAAAACTTGGCTCTGAAAATTAAAATAAATTTATTTATTTTTTACAAGAAAATGGTGCTTTAGGCCTAAACTTTCTTTTTCACAAAGGATAAGGAGAATATCACGCCACAATTTGCTACCCATTTTCTCTTGAGTACAGAAATACCTCATTTGTGGTTGTAAACTGCTTTTAAGGGATACACCAGGTCTCAGAAGGGAAGGAGCGGCTGTCACATCAGGGGGTAAGTGCAGCCTTAACTTGAACCCCACCTCTGACCCTGCCTACTTGCACGGCCCGTCCTAGGCAACAGCGTACAACTTGGCGACAATCCCTAGCCTAGATATGTCCAGGGGTGTACAGGGAAAGGGAAAATCAGGAGAAAACAATAAACGAAAACAGAACCACAATACAGAAATGCAGAGTCGTAAAGCCAAAGTCAAACCTGGAGGACACGTCAAACTACAGGGGAAATCCAAAAGCTAAATCCGATAACAAGCCGAGGTCAAACAGAGAGATAACGAAGTACCAGGGGAGAGACGAGAGGGTAGTCGAGTACACAAGCCGAATTCACAGATAGCAATTGCAGTGGTAACAAGCTTTGGATGGAAGACTAATCACAGGCAACCTGTGGCTGGCAGGCTGCCTGTTTAAATAGAGCTCCAAGTAGGTCATGTGACGGGGCGGCGTCACGTGACTTAATTCCAAAACTGAAACAGGAAGTGCTGGCTTCCCTGCCAGTACTCAGAGAAAGGTCACGTGACGTGGCCAGCATCACGTGACCTATAGCACACATATTCATAGCTGAGCGCTGGTCCCCCGTTAGCGCTCAGAAGCTACTCCTACCTGTCGTCAAGGGGATGGGGAGGATGCTGGCCGCGCTGAGACTGAACGCGCGCCGGGTCATCCCCGCCCCTGTTGTCATGGAGACGAGGACGCACATCTCGTCCTCGCTCCTGAACAACAGTGGGAGTCCGGCGGCGCTGCACGGAGGAAGCGCACCGCCGGCTCCCTGTGACAGTGGCATCTGGATTACATGGAATTTGCTGAAATGGTTTTTAAGAGCCATAACTTTTTATTTTTTGCTGACTTTGCTGTGCAAGGGCTTATTTTTTTGGCAGAACAAGCTGTAGTTTTTATTGGCACCATTTTGGGGTACATTTGGTTTTCTGATTGCTTTTTATCTAATTGTTTGGGAGGTGAGGTGGGAAAAAAATGTCAGCATTTTTTATTTTTTATGAGGTTAACCATGTGGTATATATGCAGGTTCATATGATTATATATTTATATACTTTTTTGATGACGATATGTTTTTTTTGGAAGGCGAGTTGAGAAAAAAAGCTGTTTTGGTGTAATTTTTATTTATTTGTATATGGCGTTCACCTGATGGGGTAAATCATGTGATATTTTTATACAGTCGGTAATTACGGATTTAGCGATACCAAATATGTCAAATTTTTTTTGTTTTATGCAATAAGGGTGTTTTTAGAAAAAAAAAATCAAAAGTTTTTGTGTTGCCATTTTCTTAGAGCCATATTTTTTTTAATTTTTCTGGCTATGGTTTTGTTTGAGGGCCCTGTTTTTTTGTGGGATGAGTTGACGTTTTTAGGTACATACAACTTTTTGATAAATTGATATGGTTTTTTTGGGGGGTGACTAAAAAATATCTGTTTTGGCATAATTTTTTATTACACCATTTACCTGATGGGATAGATCAAAACACTTTTTTTTCTTTTTATTATTTTATTTTTTATTTTACACTTTGTGTCCCCTCATAAGGTCATACAAGATCTGTGGGGGACATTTTTTTTTTTTTTACTATTGATTTCTCCTGTAACTGGAGCTGACATAGTAGCCCCAGTTACAGTAGAAATACACCCCCCAGAGAGGCTGTATAATGCTGTGCAGGGCTGTTCAAGGTCTATGGAAGACCTGACACCTCCTGCAGTCTCCAGGGGGTCACATGCCCGCCGGGCTGGAACAGGAATCGGCATATCGCTTCTTTAGCTGAATACACAGCGCTCGTTCAGCGCTGTGTATTCAGAGACCCAGAAGGCACGGACATGGATTAATGATCCCTGCCGTCTCTATGGGGAGCCCTACTGTCACTGACAGCGGGCCCCTAGCACAGCAGCTGCACGATTAGCGTGTAGCTGCGATCTCTGAATGGATGTTATAAAATGTCCATTCAGAGATAAATCCCAACCCCCAGGACGTTTACAGTCTATGGGCAGTTGGGAAGTAGTTAAAGAGAACCCGTCACAATGAAAATTCAGTCCAATCAGCAGGCATCATGTTATAGAACAGGATTAGCTGAGCAGAATGGTTTTGGGAGAATAGGTTTCGTATATGATGTATTTAATTTATCAACATTTTTGCTAATTCTGGGTTTAGGCTACGTTCACACTGTCCATCAGAGGATCAGG
Organism: Rhinella marina; assembly: GCA_900303285.1. Taxonomy (NCBI): domain Eukaryota; kingdom Metazoa; phylum Chordata; class Amphibia; order Anura; family Bufonidae; genus Rhinella; species Rhinella marina. Next base: position 82,120 of record ONZH01028410.1, on the reverse strand, counting down.
CTATCGGAGCTCACTGTATCCGGCAATGCCAGATACAACCATGTACTGTTGGATCCCCATTGACTATTATGGGATCTGCTTTTCCGGCATACATAAATGCCACATTTTGGACAGGCAAAAACGTTTGCTTGCAGCGGTCAGCATAGCGCATATGTAAACCCATCCTTAGGCTATATTCAGATGATCGTAAGTGTTTTGCGGTCTGGATAAAATGGAAAAGATGTACACAGTGGAGCAGAGTTAACAGTCATGGTGATAATGGATGTAGCCATGTGTGAATTAACTCTGCTACATCCTTAATGTAACTTGAAAATATAAATTCCGATTTCAGCAAATATAGTTTATTAATTATATTAAAAAGCTGATGTTTGCTGATATGCTTTGTGTTTCAATTCCTCACAGTTCTCAAGATCTATTGATGTCTGTGAATCGAAACCTTCATTGATTACTTCCAGTGGATGAATATCTTTCCTGGTGATGTAATGCTTACACTGGTGCAGGGCTTGTTACAAGTTTTCATTCTCTGGAAGGAAAAAACGATGGTTCTTAGGCTCCATTCACACGTCCTGTTTTTCTTTCCTGATTTTTCAGGACCCATTGAAATGAATGGATCCAGATCAGGATCAGGATCGAATCAGGAAAGAAAAACAGGATGTGTGAATGGAGCCTTATTCAATGACTACAAGTAGAGATCTTGAAAACCATAATAAAATTACTACACAAAATATATTAGAAAATTGTGTAACCATTCAAAATACAAGTAATACAATTTATTTCCCCATTACCTAGCTCTTTAATGAAAGTGCACTCTTAGGCCAGCTACATATATATCCAACGATCCGGTTCAGTTCCCTCTGGCGTGAAGTAGTAAAGGCCAGAGAGGAACTGAAGCTAGAACTGATCCTATAGTTTTCAAATTCATCCAGTGCATTACTGATGATGCCGGATGTCAAACAGAGGTGGACAAAAAAACGTTGCACGTAGTGTTTTTCTGTCCGGCGCTATCAGTGTATAGATGCCGGATCTATGCACATACAGTAAAGACCAAAAATTTGGACACACCTTCTCATTCAAAGAGTTTTCTGTATTTTCATGACTATGAAAATGGTAGATTCACACTGAAGGCATCAAAACTATGAATTAACACATGTGGAATTATATACCGTATTTTTCGCTTTATAAGACGCACCTGATGATAAGACGCACCTAGTTTTCAGAGGAGGAAAATGTGGAAAAAAATAATTTGAACTAAAAGGTGGGCTTAAACATTTTAATAAAATAACAATAATGTGTAAACATTACCAACAGACTTCCTCAACATTAAGAACCATTATTATAGTAATTACAGATAAGTAATAGTAACAATATACGGTACTCTAGTCCTCTGAGAACCCCAAAAACTCCTCGTCACTGTCTGAACTCAAGCTCAGTGGCTCACTAACAGTTGTATCGCTGTCACTTGAGTCTTGATAGAGGGCATCATCCTCAGAACCGTCTAAGGCATTACTAATGCCACACTTTTTGAAGGATTTTATAACAGTTTCCTCCCTTACTGACTGCCATGAAGACTTCACCCACTCGCATACCTGGGTGATAGTGGGCCTTTTCATGCGTCCGCTCGGTGTAAGGTTGTGATTCCCGGCAGACATCCACCTATTCCACTCCTCTCTCATAAAAACTTTTAATGGTTTGTTGATGGACACATCCAAAGGCTGCAGCTGGCTGGTAAGCCCTCCAGGTATCACTGCTAGGTGGGTGTTCACGTCCTTGAACCTCTTTTTTGTGGGTTCTCTAATATGTGCCCTAAACTGGTCAAGCACAAGTAGGGCCGATTTCTTCAGAAGCCCTCCAGGGCGTTTGGACCAAACTTTATCGACCCATACTCTCATCCCATTCTCGTCCATCCACCCACCCCAAGGTGGGAGGAGGTAACTTCAATTGACGAGCACCCAGAACAAAAAATCCCTATTGAAGACGTGTGCTGTGGTCATCTATATAAACTCATCCCATTCTCGTCCATCCACCCTTTGTCATGTACATGGACAATTACGCCTCTCGGAATTGCCTCTTTAGGCATGTTTTTTCTCTTAAAAATCAACATTGGTGGCAGTTTGGTCCCATCTGCGCAGCAGGATAATACGACTGTGTAATGGTTTTTTTCATGACCTGAGGTCTTCACCGTTACGGTCTTTGCGCCTCTTAGATCGACGGTCCTGTTCGATGGAACATCGAAGGTTAATGGGACTTCATCCATATTCCCAATCTGGCCTAGTTCATACCCATTTCTCTTTCTTGAGTCCAGCACGTATTTGTGAGAGAATTTTGGACTCGTATTCTTTAGGCATTTTTTGCACAATTCTGGTTTTGGTGCGCATAGCGAGGCCACATGTCCTCATGAATCTGTAGCACCATGATGGGGATCCAGTGAAGTCATCATAGCCTTTCTCAGCAGCTAGACGCTTGGCTTCATATATGATCATTTTTGTAGACACTGAGAAGCCGTTGTTCCTGTGACGTGTGATCCACTCTTTCATTTCCACGTCAATCTGTGGCCATTTTGCTGTATGCCCACGAAAAGTGTGCTTGCTTTTCTCTGCTTTCTGCAGCTGATCCTCCTGTTTCCTCCACTCCCGTATGATCTTTTCTGTTGGAGGTGGCCCAAAATGTCTCTCAGCTGCCCTGTTTCCATGCTCTTTGGCATATTTTATCACCTCCAATTTAAAAGGGATCTTATATGAAAGCCTTTTCTGCTTTGACATCTTTCTAAATTTGTCTGCAGCAGGAGACTACAGTACGGTAGTTTTCTACAACAAAATACAGTGATATAAGAACTGTCAGCATTGTGTCCTTCATAGTCATAGGAACACTATAGCTGAGAATATTAGTGGATGTCACTGTTATGGGGGATCTGTGGATGACACTGTTATGGGGGATCTGTGGATGACGCTGTTATGGGGGATCTGTGGATGATCTGTAGGTACTGTACACTGATGTACTGTAGGTACTGTACATTGTTGTATTCTAAAGGATGAGGGGAATTCTAGTCAGATTAAATATACGGTAAACACTATCCATGTACTGTTCAGTACAATTGGAATGTGTTTACCGTATATTACCGTAAATATGACTAGAACCCCCCTCATCCATAGGAATCTACTCATATACTGCAGTACCGGTACATGGGTGGATTCTTATGGATGAGGGAGGTTATAGTCATATTTGATATAAACACTGTCCAGCGATAGTTCTGTAATTGGCATGTGTTTATATCAAATATGACTATAACCGCCCTCATCCATAGAAATCCACTCATATACTGCCGTACATGGGTGGATTTCTATGGATGAGGGGGGTTATAGTCATATTTGATATACGGTAAACACGTGCCAATTACAGAACTACGGTATCCCTGGACAGTGTTTATATAAAATATGACTATAACCCCCCTCATCCATAGGAATCCAACCATGTACTGCAGTACATGGGTGGATTGGATACCTATAAATGAGGGGGGTTATAGTTATTTATGGGACATTTACAGTAATTTTTGCTACCATATGCCATGAGCATCACTCACCCAGGCACTGGGTCCACATAACTGCTGTACACAGCAGGAGCGGAGCTGGTACAGCGGGAAATTGTAGGAGGCTGATTGGTGGAGGTGTGCGCAGCAACAGTGAGCCCACCACCAATCAGCAGGACTAATGAAGTGCAGAAGAGCCCTCGGTGGCTCAGGAGAGCCTCCAATACTATTACTGTAATAAGTGCGGGCTGGCGGCAGCAGTAAGCAGTGGTTTACAGAATGCTTTACTATGTACGGGCTGCCGGCAGCGGAGCATAGTACGTGGAGCCGCCGCAGTGCTGCAGGAGAGGCTTCCATAGGGTAAGGCTGACATGCAGGCTGGGCAGCACTAAGCTTTGAGTGAAGCTGCCAGCCCGCCCAACGTTTACCTTCAATATGGACGCGCGGGCTGACGGCAGCAGAGCACAGCCGACAGCCCGCCCGTGGTGCCCGTTAGTTAAGGAAGCGCGGGCTGGAGGCAGAAGACTTCAGTGAAGCCGCCAGCCCCCGCAACTGTTTAATGGCAGGCTCAGGAGCTGTTAGTGAGAGCACCTGAGCCACTTAATTCATTACCTTCATTTTATAAGACGCAGCGACTTTTTCCCTGCACTTTGGAGGGGAAAAAAGTGTGTCTTATAAAACGAAAAATACGGTACTTAACAAAAAAGTGTGAAACAACTGTAACTATGTCTTATTTTCTAGGTTCTTCAAAGTAGCCACCTTTTGCTTTGATTACTGCTTTGAACACTGTTGGCATTCTCTTGATGAGCTTCAAGAGGTAGTCACCTGAAATGGTTTTCACTTCACAGGTGTGCCCTGTCAGGTTTAATAAGTGGGATTTCTTGCCTTATAAATGGGGTTGGGACCATGAGTTGTATTGGGCAGAAGTCAGGTGGATACACAGCTGACAGTCCTACTGAATAGACTGTTAGAATTTGTATTATAGCAAGAAAAAAGCAGCTAAGTAAAGAAAAACGAGTGGCCATCATTACTTTAAGAAATGAAGGTCAGTCAGTCTGAAAAACTGGTAAAACTTTGAAAGTGTCCCCAAGTGCATTCGCAAAAACCAATCAAGCGCTACAAAGAAAGTGGCTCACATGAGGACCGCCCCAGGAAAGGAAGACCAAGAATCACCTCTGCTGCCGAGGATAAGTTCATCCGAGTCACCAGCCTCAGAAATCGCAGGTTAACAGCAGCTCAGATTAGAGACCAGGTCTATGCCACACAGAGTTCTAGCAGCAGACACATCTTTACAACAACTGTTAAGAGGAGACTGTGTGCAGCAGGCCTTCATGGTAAAATAGCTGGTAGGAAACCACTGCTAAGGACAGGCAACAAGCAGAAGAGACTTGTTTGGGTTAAAAGACACAAGGAATGGACATTAGACCAGTGGAAATCTGTGCTTTGGTCTGATGAGTCCAAATTTGAGATCTTTGGTTCCAACGTGCAACGCAGAAAACGTGAACGGATGGACTCTACATGCCTGGTTCCCACCGTGAAGCATGGAGGAGGAGGTGTGATGGGGGTGCTTTGCTGGTGACACTGTTGGGGATTTATTCAAAATTGAAGGCATACTGAACCAGCATGGCTACCCCAGCATCTTGCAGGGGCATGCTATTCCATCCGGTTTGCGTTTTGTTGGACCATCATTTTTTTTTATCAACAGGACAATGACCCCAAACACACCTCCAGGCTGTGTAAAGGCTATCTGACCAAGAAGGAGAGTGATGGGGTGCTAAGCCAGATGACCTGGCCTCCAAAGTCACCAGACCTGAACCCAATCGAGATGGTTTGGGGTGAGCTGAACCACAGAGTGAAGGCAAAAGGGCCAACAAGTGCTAAGCATCTCTGGGAACTCCTTCAAGAGTGTAGAAATACCAGAGAATGGCACGAGTGTGCATAGCAGTAATCAAAGCAAAAGGTGGCTACTTTGAAGAATCTAGAATATAAGACATATTTTCAGTTGTTTCACACTTTTTTGTTAAGTATATAATTCCAAATGTGTTAATTCATAGTTTTGATACCTTTAGTGTGAATCTACAATTTTCATAGTCATGAAAATACAGAAAACTCTTTGAATGAGAAGGTGTGTCCAAACTTTTGGTCTGTACTGTATATATCAGTTGTGTCTGGCCACTAGCCTGAGGTAACTAGCCAAACACAACTAATTTATGTGAAGGGGGATGTAGCGCATTAAATAAACATTGCAATAAGTTACACCATGCTTTTCAATGGCTATTGTTTTACTGCAGTTTACTTAATGAGCTAAGTGTCAAACAGGAAATGCCTACATCTCTATATCTTAATATAAACTGTGCCACAAAGAGAGGGAAGTATAGAATCCCACCTACACCAATGAGGACACAGTTAAGCCTCTGTTCACATCACAACAATCACATGATATACTAACATTAACAAAAGAAGAGTGTCCTTTTTCGTTATGTTTGGTTTGTTAAAAATGTGAACTTTGACTCCCTTCCCTGGGAGATATCTCTTTGCATATTAGTTTTCCATGAAGCATTGCCACTTAGTCTCCATACATAGCTAGTCTCCTTAAAGGGGCTCTCCCAGAATATTTTAAATTGGCCACTGGTAAACTGTCCTAGAATGTGAGGAGGACAGGTTGCTTCCACTTGCTGTCTAGGGGGTTGGAAGGCTGGGGTTTCACTACATTGATTTACAGTACAATAGATGGTAATGATATGATCCTGCCTATCATATGCAACGTGCCTCCCCCCAGTGCCGATTGTGTCCCAATAATGCTGAGTGGTGTGGTGCGGCCTTAATAGTCTGTGTGTGTGTCATGGTGCTCCTACCTGGATACCATTGATTTCCAGGGTTTGGCTCCAAAGCAATAAAGGGGAGAATAACAGTGGAGGTGGAGAATAAGTCGAGTCCAGACTTTATAATGTTCAACAGCTTTACTTGACTAAACTTGCATCCAGTCAATATTCAGGGTTTTTCTTGGTTCCAGCAGGTTTTGGCATAAACTGGCAGGCAAACTTGAGTATTTTGTTTATATTGCTTTATCTCTCTCTCTGCTGTGCTAAACTTGGCTTTAGTCTAGTAGCTGGACTTTAGGACTGTTCTGGTATCTGTGGAGCAGGGTGCCTTTGGCTGTTGACGCCCGCTCAATATTCTGTCTGCAAATCTATAAGGAGTCATGTTGCTCTATGAGCTGCTTCCCTCTGAAGGGACTCCTGTTTCAGGAGGGGGGTCTCCCCTCGCTGCTTCATCTTCACACATCTGCATCCAACACTAGAAAAACTAAGACTGACTAGACACTTCCTGCTGCCCTTCCCTTGGTAGGAAGCAGGACTAGCCCACTTCTGCTAAAAGTAATGATGAGTTCCATTCTATATAAAGATCTCCCTGCCATATATCGGCTGCCACTTCCTGGTGAACCAGGCACATTACTTGTTCAAAACAGTTTCATAGCAACAATATCAATGCACAGTGACAAAGGACCTGGAATCCATACACAGATTACATTGTGGTTGCCAGTTAAAGACAGTAGCAGGGTGTAGAAATGGTAATACCACTCTGGGGTATTACAGATATGTCATCATGGCTGAGCATCCTGAAAGGAAAACTTACCATTATTTAGAAGCACCAGAGCATAGTGTGTGGTGAGAAAGCCAACAAAGGAAGCAGCCAGGCTATCCATAAGTTCATGCTTAGGGCAAAATATAGCGCAATATTAACCCAACTGGTTACTTATTCTCTTGGGATAGACACATATTTGGTTATGATTATCTATGTTACCTATATTCAGTAATTGTTTTGTTGACTTTTAGCATCAGTGACCTTACCATTGATAACTTTGTGAATACAGGTGTATATGCTACTCATTCAAGGGGTAACATTTTCTGAGTTTAGTGATAGACGTCTTTTAGAAAATATTCTTTTCAGCTTTTATATTTTTGCTTCTGCTTCTTTTCAGCAGGCAACATCTCACAGAACAGCTTTTTCTTTCTTTTTTCCAGCTGTCTTGACAGAAGGCTCAGAAGGGCTATAAACCTCTTATAAGAAGTTTCTTAGTATCAAAAGTTTGTTACAGATTGTCTTCATTTCTCAGGAGATTTTCCTGACCCCAGAATGCACTCTTTTGTCTTGTTCCTTTTTATATGACCCTCCAAGCAGAGAGCATGTCTTCAAATGACAGCTGACATCACAGCTACATGTGGAAATAATGGCTAATTGAGACATTTGGGGGAGAACATTGATAGATGTGTTCTAAAAGCTGGGAATAGCCTGGGCTTTAGATACCAGAACATTGGAGTGTGCAGGCCTTATGAGTAGGAGTTATTCGGATAATAGGGGAGAATGGTTGATGGTAAGTCAAATTCCTTTTGGATATTTCTTTGGCACCATCATCATTACTAATGTTTTTTTGCTTAAAAAAACAGTGATGTGGGTAATAGTAATTTTTGAGGGAATAGGCTGGCGAGCACACAAAGATCAGCTCTGATTTTACATCATATGTAAGAATTCTCTGCATCTTTTGGATGTTTAGAGCTTGGTCAAACAACTAAAAGCTGACAAGGTCGAGACTAGAGATGAACAAATTTATTTGCCGCTTCGTAGATTCGATAGGAATCTTCACTATTTCTTACTCCGAAGCGAATCCGGATTTATTCAGATTTGCTTCGTGCAATTCGTAAATGTTCTTAAAATTTTGAATGCGTATGCTACGTTTGCTATGTACGCATTCTTTTTGCTTCCCACCCCCCCGGCGCCCAGAAGCGGGAAAATGACGATACGCCCCCTCAAGAGCGGAAAAGTGAAGATACGTCCACCTCAGAAGCGCGAAAAACCAGCCCGGCCCACCGGGAACTATCTATTTGCAAGTATAGGGAGTGAAGACTCCTCCCTCATTACTCCGCCCTCCTCTCCAGTTCAAGCCAGCGGCGAACAAGACACCAAAACATGGCGAAACAACTGCGACCAAAGTGGGGAGAGATGGTGTTTGGTAGCGACCCCGAACCACCGGCCAGTCCAGAGGAGATCAGGGTGGCAAAAGTGACCCCGAGAATCGAACGGGCACTGGAGGTGTCCGCCGTGTTGGCTTGTGCGGAGGGGGTGGCTGGAGCGTCCACTCCGCCGCCCAGGAGGAGAACAAAAACACCTTCCATGAGGCAGAATCCCATCGTGCCTCCATCAGTGACAGCTCATGCCCAGACTCTATGGGACTATAAGAAAGAGGTGGAGGACTGGGTTATCCAAGTACTGGACCATCTGAGGCCGGGAGACCCTACACTAGAACGGTATAAAGGAACCGTCCTATGGCTTTCTGTTGAGCGAGGCAGTGGCTTCCTTGCGGATGACAAGGACAGCAAGTAGTACTTTGTGGGCCGCAGGTCTATGAAACGGCCTTACCTGCCCCAAGCCCGTCATAGCCTATATGTGGGGGATCAGGTGGAATATACCCCCATGGCATCCCTGAAAAGCTGATCCAGCATCCACAGGACGCATGCGCTGCCTACAAGAGTCACCAGATGGCACTGTCCATTTCATGGAGAAGCCACAGCCGGAGCCTCTGCTCCCTGGATTGCCACCACCACCACCACCACCACAGTCCTTTCACCTGGGTCAGCTGACTACATCATCTTTCACATTTCAGCCCACGGTGATCCAGTACCAGCTACCGTGGAAAATGAAGTCAGCAGCAGCCAGCGAAGCTGGCGGTTCTTCCTTGGGTGCAGCCTTGCCTGAACCGCTGCAGCCAGAAGTCCTTACCCTGCTGTCCCGGCAGGAGTATCCGGAAAAGTGAAGCATCAAGTGGCATCAGCGCTCACCAGTGTGACCACCACCCGGTCAAGTCTGAATTCTGGCAGCAGAGGGCAGTGGAGTTCAACCACGGCCGCCAGTTTGGCCTACAGGAGGCAGGAGCATCCTCTTTTGTCCTTTAGTAGCAGCAGTAGCAGCGAGGAGGACTTCAGGTGCCTCATCTGAGGAACCCATCTACAATTGGCCTCTGTCTGGCTGACTTTAAGGACACCTCTGTAGTCTGGACCTATGGGAGCCAGAGCATGGACTGCACCTGACGGGTGAGAGCTAGTTGGCACTTGTTTTTAATTTATCTAGTTTGTATTGCCCCCTGTTTTACTCTCACACCTATTTTCCTTTTTTCCCCTTCTCAGGTTATTTGGGAGCCCCCTTTGCAAAGAGGGTGCTCTATTTGCTGCTATTTTATATTATCCATATGGATTACACATTACGTATTTGGATTACAAAATTTTGGACTATGTGCTCCAGTGTTTTATGCCAAGCAACCATGAGGAAAGACTCAAACGTATTGCAAATGTGAAATTGACTGCACTAAAATATTTGCATAATTATGTCTTTGCAGTATTTTAGCAATAATGTTTTTACAGGTTCAGCAACGTTCAAGCACTTTAGCCCATTGTGTGTATTCTTTTTCATGCACTGCAATGTGTCCTATTATGCACTTATTGTATGGTGTAACACTGTTTGGCAAATTATGCACTTAGCCGGATAGCTAGCACTTTACTTTTCTAGCTCATATGGACTGCCTCTGAGGACTGTACGCCACGGCGTTCGTGCGTGCGTATGACGCAATCGCGAGTCAATAGTACACTAAGGATTCGTACGCACTTTGTACGCTAATGCTTACGCATTCAGTTCAGTAGCGTACTTTTAACAACGCTTACACTGTATGTTCGTATTTTGTCCAGGAATGTTTGCAAAACAACAATCATTTTTTAACGCAACTTCGACCGAATAAATTTGTATTAAGAACGAATCTTGTCATAAATTCGTAGATTATTCGCCGAAGCGAATTTTTGAAGATTCGCTCATCTCTAGTTGAGACTCATATTTTCTGCAGTACGGACAAGAATAGGACATGTTCTCTAATTTGCGGAGTGGACACACAGATATGGACCGCACAAGGATGACATCTGTGTGCTCCCATTTTTTTTGCAGACCCATAGAAATGAATGGGTCCGTGTACAATCTTCAAAAATGTGGATCGGACAATGATACAAAATATGATCGTGTGCATGACGTCTGAGGAAGAGTCTGAGTCTATTGAACCAAGGCTGCTAAAGGAGCAACCTCCAATTCTGTCAGTCTGCATCAGCTAGTTTTGACCCCAAAGGACTCCAGTGAACCGCTGAGACTGTGTGCAGTTGTAGAACCCCTGAGTTTGTTCAACAGCTGAAAAAGTGAATACAAGGTTTTGTCTATGACGGTAATATACATCTATGGTTAATAGACCTCATCGAATTTGACTGGGTTTAAAAGCTCCCAGCTCCGATTTATATCAGTTTGCAGCTTTTAGTGCGGATCTGCACATTGATGTCAGGAACTTCAGAGAAATTTGGGATTTATGTGCACCCCTCAGCTGGCACCATATGTAAGTAATGCTATGTAAGAATTTGTATCTAAAAGGGACTTTGGAGGTAACCTATGGTTAAGCCAGAACATGTTCTAACTGTTGCACACTAACTGATTTGTACCTCCAGCTTGCAGGGGTCCACCTAGCCTTTCTGCTGCCTGAGGCGAAAACTGAAATGGCACCCCTCCCTCCCCAATTTCTTAAACTAATCCCTTCCTTTCAGCCCATGGCCCCTCGGCTGTCCCTCTTTTGCCCCTACCTGGTGATGCCTGAGGCGATCGCCTCACCTGGCCTCATTGGTGGTGCACCCCTGCCAGCTTGTGTGGAAGTGTTTTGAATCTAGTCCTCAAGTAAAGACTGTAAGTTAACCTTGTTTAACTCCACTTCTGTCCACTGCCTGTCAATCCACACCTCACCATCAAAAGCAACCCACTTTCCATCGGCCAGTAGACTCCAATCAGGGTGTGCCCCAGGGGAACTCACCTACTCCTATTATTCTTCTGACCCCCTCCCCCTAACTTTGTGCCAGCCCTGGGAATGAGGGAGGAGGATCTAGCCACCATGAGTACCATTACAACTACTACCGCCAACACAAAGACCACTCTGATCCTCCTCTCTGCACTCCCACATGATTGCTGCAAAATTGCCTGATAAGATTTGCCACAAGCCCTAGAGGAGCAGAGGATGGGAGTGGTAGTGACTCTGGCTGCAATAATCATTCACAGAGGCAATCGTGGCACCAATGCTCCCTAGGGTCGGGCAATGACAAGACGATACATTCTTTCTTACCTTGAATCACACCCTAATGTTGAGGCACCTGACTGATGGTAGTTGGGGTGTCCTTTGTGTTGTGCATATCCTGGCTTGCTAAAGTGCAGAATGGGAGGTGTAGTACATCCAATGGTATCACAATACAGTTCCAAACAATTCTCAGTACAAATTCTCCCAGATAAAATATGTATAGATATAGGCCAGGATGAGGGTTGTAATACTCTTTACTCTTTCTCTCTCTCTCTCTCTCTCTCTGCAGAATCTAAGTTTGGCAATATTATTCTGTAATTCCCAGCTGAGAGTTACAAGATCAAGATTTGGTCGGCCAGACCATGTCCAAGAGTGAAAGGTGTTTTAGCATTGTCCCTCTCAGCCTTAAACAGCAAATACCTCACTGACTGACTCCAGTGCTTGGCCATTCAGATTCTGGAACTTCTTGGTTCTTTTTTTTTTTTGCTTTCTTTCTGGGACATTGTGTAGTAGAGATGGTTTTTGGTCTGTAAATTTCTCTGAGGTAATGATTCTCTGAGATAAAGACCTAGTTCTCTGAGGAGGGAGCACATGTAGCTTCTTCTCACTTCTTCCACTAGCACACGACACTACTCACTGAGCTAGGGTTTGCAAGTAAACTCTTGCGGGGTACTGCTGATTGACATATCCAAAAATTTACAGCTAAAATGGCAAACATTTCATGGAAGAGGGACATCATCAGGGTATTCTGGTACTTAGAATCAAATCACAATTTGAAGACAAGTGTAAACAGTGCAAAAATAAAGGCGATAGACAACACCATAGATAGATACATAAATACATAGATGTATATCCAGAAAATAAAGGTACCAGCAGCACTACTGGTTGATTAGATTTATTATGAGGTCCAAAAGGTGGAGGTGCAAGCAGTGTTGGGCCTCAGCTTGGAAGCCCCGGCAGATATTATAATAAAGTAAACAGCAGCACTCCGTGTCTTCCTTTAGTGATAGTTTATTCACTAACTCAAATGCAACATTTCGGCTACAGACAGTCCTTTTCAAGTCTTTTTCGCTTGAAAAATACTGTATTCAAAATGTTGCATTTGACTTTGTGAATAAGTCATCAGTAAAGTAAGATATGGAGTGTTGCAGACAGACTGCACATACTGGATATTAGTAAGCCTTCTTGGTACTTGGTCCCTGTAGAAAAGTCATTAAAAATTTACCAATTTGTGACATTAATAAAATATTAATTTTTCGCCCACACTGGCATTTGCCAATTTCTCTTTTTGATTCTCTTTATCTGGTCTCTTGTGTTTCTAGATTTCTAATGGGATTTTAATTATTTCCTTTTTACTTAATGGCTTACAGCATTAAAAAGTTTAAAAGTAACAGAAAAGCTGCAATATTGAACAGTGTGGCAGCAAATCAAAAGTGCAGCACGACCATATTGAATTTGCAGTATCAGATGAATTCCCTCCCATGAAAATTTATGCATTCAAAACAATGATACTGAGCACTTTGAACTTCATTGAACTGGACTGGTAATTCTTCTGTAGACCTTATATGGATGAAATGTCAGAAATTGTTGCCTCATGTAAGATTTCTTAACAGTGTAGCTCCATTGTTTTGTGTCTCATTTTATAGAGTTTATAACCTGAAAATACCTGCTGTTCTAATATGGCATCCAAATCTATGGAGCCTCCTGTACCTCAAAGTTCCTCGGATTTCATATGCATGGAAGCAGGGGCGTAGCTAAAGGCTCATGGGCCCTGGTGCAAACGTTCAGCTTGGGCCCCCCCTTTCCTCAGCGCTGGTGCAACTAGCTTTTCTGCCGGCCAAGTCAAAAATTGACCCCCCCCCATGCCAAATTCTCACCTTAACCCTTTCCCTCCTAACATTACGTATATCACTACAGAACATACAGGGTATGGCTACATTCACACGACAGTTGTTTTTGCGGCCTCCGATCCGCATATTTTGCGGCTCAGATGCGGACCCATTCACTTCAATGTGTTATCCGCATCCGTATATCTGTTCCGTCCTCTTTTTGTCCGTTTTGCAGACAAGGATAGGCATTGTTACAGTGGATCCGCAAAAAAAAACGGATGCCATACGGAACATCATCCGTTTTTTTGCGAATCCACAATTTGCAGACCGCAAAACACAACGTTTGTGTGAATGTAGCCTAATACAGCGCCCCATACCTCTTACATACAGTGACGTCTCCTCTAATGTAGACTTTCCTCATCTTATCCTTTCAGACCAGACTGCCATTTTTCAGCCATTTCTCATGCAGTTTGACAGAAAAAAATCTTAGTTTATTAGTACTTTTCCATCATCCTCCCATCTTCTGGACAAATCAACCTATCACCCCCAGTACTGTGCCACTAGTACCACACAGATAGTGCCCTTCAATAATTATTGCCACACAGTGTCTTAAAATAACTGCGCCCAGCAAATAGTGTCCCTGACAGTAATAGTGTAAACATAACGTCCCCCAGAAATAACTGCGCTATGCTGATACTGTGCCAGGGTGCCCCCCACAGTAATAGTGTAAATATAACGTCCCCCAGAAATAATTGCGCTGATACTGTGCTAGGGTGCCCCCCACAGTAATAGTGCCCCCCAAAGTCCCAACTAATAATTCTCTGCCAGAGTGCACTTGTTAGTAATAGTGCCCCCAACAGTACTAATGTCCCCACTGTGCCCCAGAAGTAATAATACTTCCATAGTGCCCATACTAGTAATCATGTTCCCCAGAGAACCCCAGTAGTAATAATTCTCCTTATAATGTGACAGTACAAAAATGCCCCTTTATGTGTGCCAGTGCAAAAAAAAACCTTTTTTTGCACTGGCACACCAGTTGAGCTAATGTCCCCATAGTGCCCCATAATGTGCCAGTATAAAATACCCCTATATAGTGCCCTCAGTAAATGCCCCCATAGTGCTCCTCTCTCCCTTCCTCATAGTGCCCCTATAATGTACCAGTATAAAATGCCCCTAAATAGTGCCTCAGTAGATGCCCTCAGTGGCCCCTTTATAATTTGCAAGTATAAAATACCCCTTCTTAGTGCCCCCCATAGATGCCCCCATAGTACCCACCATAATGTGTCCCAGTATAAAATACAGAGCCCCCCATATAAAATACCCCTTCTTTGTGGCCTCAGTAGATGCCCCCATAGTGCCCCCCAATAATGTGCCAGTAAGAAGAGCCCCCATAGTGCCCCCCCAATAATATGCCAGTAAGAAGTGCCTGAATAATGTGCCAGTAAGAAGTGCCCCCCAATAATGTGCCAGTAAGAAGTGCCCCAATAATGTGCCAGAAGTGCCCCCAAAATGTACCCCCAATAGTGTGCCAGTAAGAAGTGTTCCCCCCATTGATTCCCCCCTAAAATCATGTGCCAGTAAAAAGTGTCCCGCCCCATAGAGGCCCCCCAAATCATGTGCCAGTAAGAAATGCCCCCAGTGCCCAATGTGTGAGTAAGAAATGCCCCCAGTGCCCCCATGTGCCAGTAAGAAATGCCCCCAGTACCCCATGTGCCAGTAAGAAATGCCCCCAGTGCTCCCATGTGCCAGTAAGAAATGTCCCCAGTGCCCCCATGTGCCAGTAAGAAATGCCCCCATGTGCCAGTAAGAAATGCCCCCAGCACTTATCTCAGATGTTGTCACTGCCTTAACCAACCAAGTCTGCCTCCTAGCCGAACGCATGGCCCTAGTTTAACCTATGCATTTGGAGGACCATCCCCTACTTGTGGCAGTTAAGAGCCTGGTCACCATGTCACAAGGGAGCGTGCCTATACATATGATTAATGTACCAAAAGTGACCAACTTTTGGAGTTGAGGCAGCAAGTCAACCTCTAGTACATCATGGACACCCCTTGCCATTGCGGTGTGACAGTCACTCCAAGCAGCAATTCTGATCGAGGATCCTCCAGACCAGCCCTTGGGAGGTGAACTGCATGTTGGTGACGGCGCAACCTCTGCTGAACAGGTTGAAGGTGTGCTTGGTGTGGCAAGGAAACACCAAATCTTCAGCAAACATCCCATGCACTATGGTAAAGGTACCAGGCACTCATCCTCCCATCAAAGAAAAACACAGACCTGTGCCTCCTGCCATGTACCAGCAGGTGAAGAAGATGATACAGGACATGAAGGAGGGGAAAGTCATCCAGGATAGCCAAAGCCCATGGGCTGCGCCCTTGGTTCCATCCACTTCTGCGTGGAATACTGCAAGATAAACAATGTTATGCACAACAGTACGTACACCCTGGCACACATTGAAGAGTCTCTCACAGTCCTGAGATCAGCTGCCTATTATTCCACTTTAGACTTGCCAAGTGGCTATTGGCAAGTCCCTATGGCACCTGAGAATAAGGAGAAGAGTGCATTTACTACATCAATGTGCCTGTTCGAATTTAACTACATGCCTTTAGGGCTGTGCAACATCCCAGGGACCTTCCAGAGGCTGTAGGAGAGATGTCTCGGGCACAGGAACTTCAAGACTGTTTTGTATATGTGGATGATGTCATTGTTTATTCCAAGATCTATAAAGAGCACTTGCAACATCTGGCCGAAGTGTTCCAGACTCTTGCCCATTATGGGTTGAAGATAAATCCTTTGCAATATACTAAATCCACAAGTCAAATATCTGGGCCATGTGATAAGTGCCAAAGACATAAAGCCACTCCTTAATAAAATAGCTGCTGTACAAAGCTTGCCTACTCGGGAGACAGTCAAAGAGATCAAGAGCTTCCTCGGCTTTGCAAGTTATTACAGGAGGCTTATAATGTACCGTACTTTGCTCAAATTGCAGTCTCTTCAAGAACTCCTGAAGGATCATGCCAAGACCTATCAAAATGCCAAGATACTGGATGAGTGGAGTGAGGAGAGAGAAGCTGTTTTCCAGCTACTCAAGAAAAAACTTACCGAGCCACCAATCCTGGGTTACACTAACTATGACCAGCTATTCCATCTCTATATGGATGCCTACACCAGCAGATCCTTGCCGAAGCCGTAGCGAAATGACCAAAATTATAGCTCCTTCAAACTGGAGTTCCTGGCCTTGGTGTGGTCCATAACAGAGAAGTTCAAGGACTATTTGGCGGCCACCACTTTCAACGTTTATACCAATAATAACTCGCTGGCTCACTTGAACACTGCACGTCTGGGAGTCAAGGAGCAGAGATGGGCCTCTAGGCCCACAAACTTCAATTTCTTCATCAAATACCGCGCTGGCAAGATTAATGACAATGTTGACACCTTGTCCAGGCTACTTGCTCAAGAAAAACTAGTTTCCAGAGATTAAACAGTGGGAAGTGTTGAAACTTGGTTGCAGCAACACAAGAGTACTTGAGACGACTTCTTCTTGAGAAGATTCTTTCTTTTATTCAGAGACAAGAGCAGCAAGACAGTGTTAAAATAAGTATAAAAGTCAGGCAGAATATAACATGAGGTAGTTGGAAGTGTGAAACAGCAGTAGAAAAAAGGCAGTGCTGTGTGTTTTTATGTCCCCAAACATGCCCTTTATACCCCAGAGAATAAAGGAATAATTAGTATTATAATACAGGTTTGTTGCAATATACTGCAATCCATAGGAGTGAATGGAGACACACCTAAATTACATCTTTATTATACATAACATGTGACCTCACAAATACTTTACTATTCATAACCAGTGATGTACATAACTTGCACTTCCAAGATCAATATGCATAAGGAAGACCTTCACCTCTTTATACTTCAAGTTAATTAGCTGAAAGTTTTCTAACACGTATGAGAATTAATATGTAATGCATTTTTAACCTTTGATCCATCGTCCTCTGATTCATTTATCCTTGAAAGTGTTTGTTTTCCATAAACTAAAGAAGCTGACAAGTGTCCAATAATCAAGTATCTAAAAGAAGCTATGGAGGGGGCGGAGCCTGGCAGCAGAGCGAGACACACATGGTGCTGTGAGCTCTGAGTGGGGCTGAGTGCTTACGAGCAATTTAAGCTATCAAAACGAGCTGAAGATGGGCAAATCATCAAGGGACAGAGCCAGAGACACTCCAGGTCCTCTCAAAGCCAGGTCCAACCATGGAGAGATGGACAAATTCGTCCGCAAACATTCGCAGCTGGTGGGGAAGCATGGAACCAAGATGGCGACGAGAATAAACACACAGCCCGCCTCGGAACTATCCGCGGACTCCGACAGGGAAAGCGAGCAGGAAGAGGAACATGCTCAAGACTAACTACCTGTCTCTAGAAAGTTCATGAAGGACTTACTGACAGACGCCATGGCTCCCCTGCGGAAAGACCTGCTTGACATCAAGTGTGACCTGAGGCAGGTTAGTGAAAGAGTGGATGCCTTAGAAGGCCATCATTATATCGTATTGAACCATAGTACAGCTGTGTCCCATAGCCTTGACAGAGCTCAGGCGCATACAACCTGGTGGAAGACCAAGACAATAGGGGCCACCGCAATAATCTGAGGCTCAAAGGCCTACCGGAGTTCATTGGGATAGAAGTATTGAGCACATCCGTTGGAGAATTATTTAGTATGTTATTAGGCCCCGACTCAGGAGCTGATCTTACTATGGACAGAATCCACAGAGCTTTGCGTCCCCCTCCAAAACAAGGAGAACCACCAAGGGATGTGATATGTAGGCTTTCCAGCTTCCAAGCAAAGGAGTAGATTATGAAAGCATCCAGAGCCAAATCAGCTATAACATTTGCTGACGCAAACATCTCCCTCTTTCAAGATCTATCGCCAATTACATTACAAAAAAGAAGGGCTCTAAAACCCCTGCTAGATATCTTGCAGAGCAAGCACATCCTTTACAGATGGCTACATCCCTTCGGCCTACTCATTAATGCTCCAGGCCACAAACTAGTCGTAAGATCTCCAGCAGACTTACCCACAGTATACGATACTCTGGAAATCACACCATTGGATATCCCCGATTGGAATTCTGCAAAAGACCTGACAGATCTGCCGGAACTACCCGAGGTTACACCGGTGAGCCGGGCAGCTAACAACAGAGGAAAGAGAAGAACAGGGATCATCTCACCAAAATGCCTATCGATTGACATGGAAGGACAATGACCACCTCTAATGTCTGCCTACAGCTTACTTCCCTCTCATCCACTACTCTGGCTTAACAGCTTAGCCTAGCAGCAGCTTTATAGATCTCCAGATAAGTGATTTAAAATTGCCTAACTAGCTTATCCTTCTGCATTTTTGTTGGATTTTAGTTTGTTTTCTTTGTTTAGGTGGCAAAAACTCTATGCAAAAATGATGCAGTACCTTACTAAGTATTAACACTTTGTTATATAGTCATCATATGTGTTACCCATCTGAATATATTTGCTTGTTGACCTAATATTGGACCCTAATTATAGTCCTTTCCTCCCCCCTAATACTTGAGATGTTACATGAGAACTGTGAGAATTTTCAATACTTACTCAATCTTTGTCATATGCAAACATATGCTGTTATCCTTGTTCTTATCCCTCCCTGCCCTTCTCCCCACTTCCCTTCACCAAGCCGTGGAGAGGTCAGAGATATGGAAACTCCACATAGGGGATTTCTGGCTTTGCTTATAAGTGATATGTTATGGCTACTATAAATGTATGCACTTTTAACGTCCGAGGGTTCAATGCACCGGCTAAACGAACTCAAATATGTAATTTCTTAAAAAACAGAAGGTTCACATTGCCTTCATTCAGGAAACACATTTTAGAAAAGACCACGTACCACCCTTGTCTCATATGGTATATAACCAGTGGTACCATAGTACCTCTCCATCTGGAGCTTCTAAAGGTGTATCTATAGCGGTACATAAAAATACCCCACTGACAGTGCATTCGACCCTTCAGGACGTTGAGGGCAGATTTTTGTTCATTAAGGGCTTACTAGGCACGCAGAGAGTAACATTAGGGAATTTATATGGCCCCAACACAGCACAAGCAGACTGGTTGGACCATACACTAACCCTATTTAGGTCCTTTGCTGATGGCTTGGTGATTGTGGGAGGCGATATGAATGTAGCTTTAAACCCGACATTAGATACCTCAGTAGGTTCTTCGTTTATATCTCAAACAGCTTTAAGAAAAAACTAATCTCAACTAGCAGGTGCGGAGCTAGTTGATGTCTGGAGAGCACTTAATCCCTCATCTCGGGATTATACATTCTATTCTGTAGCACATACCTTGTATCAAAGATTGGTTTACATATTTGTTCCACCACAAATGCTTACAAGGTGCTCTCAGACATCAATAGGTAACATACTGTTATTCAGATCACTAGAAATGGCCTCACTTCCCAAACCCTATTTTACATGGAGACTGGATGAGACTCTGTTGAGTAACCCAGATAATGTTAAACAGATGGAGAACCAATTAAAAGAATACTTTCTTTATAACGAAGATACAACCGTGTCTTCGGGTCTGGGAGGCACACAAGGCTGTTATCTTGGCCATATCATATCCTTAGCCTCTCACCTTAGAAAAAAGAGAGAAGGCAAGATACTTGAGTTACATCGACAAATCCAAGCTTTGGAACTTTTACATAAAAGAAAAATCACTCAGACAGTCACAGACAATCTTCAACAGTTACGATCGGAATTAAAAAATGTACTATCAGTTTTTATACAACCTCAGAGGAAAGGTAGACCCTAAAGTAGATGAGGACAGAGATAAAAGGATTAAGAACTGACTCCACAGTCTACACCTCCCCTCCATTTCCCCTACACAAGCAAACTCTCTCACACAGCCGTTTTCTCTTCAGGAATTAGAGAAAGCTTTGAAAACTACCCCTCCACATAAATGTCCAGGACCTGACGGACTATCCTCGTTATACTATAGCACCTTCTCCTCAATATTGCTTCCGAAACTATTAACTGTATGTAATGGAGCACTACATGACACTCAGCTACCATCCCATATGTTGTCTGCTTTAATCACCATTCTGCCAAAAAAAGGGAAGTTATTTTTATTTTAGTTATATGCTAAAATGTTGGCGTTATGGCTTCAACCAATGTTACCCCAGCTCATATATGCGGAACAGGTGGGCTTTGTGGCTGGCAGGGAGGGGAGGATGAACACCACCAGGTTAATAAACTTAATACACCATGCCAGACTACACTCTAAACCACTAGTACTTCTGGGCACGGACGCTGAGAAAGCGTTTGATCGCATTGATTGGCTATTCATGCAAAAAAGTTTTGTCTAAATTTGGAATCCCTCACCAATTCATTGGAGCTATAATGCATATGTACAACTCCCCTACCGCCCAAGTAATGGTGAACGGTACACTTTCTCCTTCTTTTACCATACATAATAGCACCAGACAGGGGTGCCCCTTATCCCCTTTACTGTTTATATTAACAGTGAAGTGTCTCTTCCAAGCCATTTGACAAGAAGATAATATCAAAGGGATATCACTACAAGGGACGTACCACCAATTAGCTGCTTTTGCAGATGACTTACTAATCTTATCACTAACCCGGAAGAAGCTTTCCCAGCAATTTTAGCCCTATTGTCAAAAATTTGGGGACCTGTCCAATTTTCTAATCAACCCCACCAAATCTCAGGTTTTAAACGTCACACTACCGTACCTCACCATACGCAAAAAATGTTTGAACTGCACACCCCATATCAATGGTCTGCACACTCTATAAAGTTTTTGGGTATAAACCTCACATCAGATCCAGTGAACTTATACAAGGAAAACTTCCATCCATTGCCGCTCATTATCAAAAATACTATAGATAACTGAGATATTCCCTTCACGTCAAGGTTTGGAAGACATACCCTAATCAAATCAGTATTGGTGCCAAAGATACTGTATTACATGCAGACACTTCCAATTCCCCTACTTTTCTTTAACAAATGAAACGTCTCTTTTCTAAATTCATTTGGAGCAAAGCTCACCCCCGCCTGTCCCATGATATCCTGATCCAACCTAATAAGGTTGGAGGCCTAGGCCTTCCAGACTTAAAGCTCTATTACAGAGCAGTTCATGGCATGAGAAGTCTGGAGTGGCTCCGATCAGCAGGAGATAGATTGGACATTCTTGCTGAAACTGGAGACTCAAACCCCCCCTTACGAGCATATCTCTTTTCACAACAACTTCCATTATCCAGACAGGCTACCCCAACACTGAGCGCTATGACCAGAGTTACAATCAAGATATGGCATGAACATATTTCCAAAACGCTACTCTCTTCATCCAAGATGTCTCCACAACTACAAGTTAGAGACATTCTATGGAACACACCAGCTATATTTAGCTCCACATTAACTGGGCCATCAACTGGGATCACATTACCTATATTTGACTTACTAAATGAGGCATGAGCTCTCCAAAAAAACTGGGATTCTCACCCCAGTCTCTCATCACTTACTTTTATACATAAGCTTCATATCAAGCATCACATAGGGAAGGAGGTGTTCCCACCGCATACACCCATAACCAGATTTAAAAAAATGGTTCTATCCTCATGCTCACCTACTAAAAAGATCTCCAGGATTTATGAAGATATAGTCTCCCAGACCAGACCCGAAACTTATGAACATATACAAAAATGGGAACAAGACCTAAATTTTCAGTTCACAAATAAGGAAATCAAACATCTTATCTCATACGCACCAAAAGTGTCCCGATGTGTAAAACTACAAGAGAACTTCTTTAAAGTATTCACAAGATGGTACTATACCCCACAGAAACTCCATTCCCTATTCCCTTCCTGTGACCCTACATGTTGCAGATGCCATACCCACCCAGGTACTTTGAACCACATATGGTGGCAATGCCCAATTATTATGGATTACTGGCATAGGATTTGTGATGCATTATCACATGTAGGCAAGATTAAAGTTGCCCCCACTGAAAAGAGATGTCTATTAGAACTTTTACATGATATTAAATGTACCAGACAACTTCGTACACTCTGCTGGCCGCTGCTAGGGTTTTGCTGACGACCAAGTGGAAATCTAGTGAAGCCCAAGCATTTTCGCAATGGCTGTCAAAATGTGACAATATATATATAGAATGAAACAGATTGGGTTGGGAAAGGCGCAGTTACAACTGGTACCAAGCAGTTTGGGCTCCATGGAAACAGTTTAGAAACTTTTCCAACTGATCATCCTTCAGTCCTATAAAGAAACAGGCATAAGACATAGCACCCTAGACCTCTCTACCTCCCTCCTTCCCTTACTACCTCCCCTCCTTCCCATTACCCTCTTCCCTGGTTACAAACTACCTCCATTTGGTACATTGTTCCCCATGTTACTTTGTTATATGTACCATGTATTTCTGTGTTGCTAAGCATTGCACTGTACAAGCAATATGTAAAATGCTTTAATATATGTTTTTTATACAATTGTATTTGCTAAACCTTTAATAAAGCCTTTTTAAAAAAAACAAAAATAAAAAAAATAAAAATAAAAGAAGCTATGGAGTACATGAATATGTCACTAAGACTTCATGATCCTATAACTAGCTAGTCCTAATCAGAAAACATGGGCTTTAATTGATCACCTAAGGACTTGTATTTTCTTAGCAACAGTACATCAGTATTCAAGTTAACTCTTTAACTAAGCTTTAAGGTAGAAATATAAGATATCTGACTAAGACAACATGGCGGACCCACAGATAATATCTTACGGGAAGAAATGGAGATGCTAGTGTTCTATTCCCTGTTTGCTCAGCAACAAGCCCAGCGCATCAAGTCCAAGAACTCCGTGTCCATCAGCTCTCCACAGACTTGTGACCCTACACTACTGGTAGAGAAAGAACTCTGGTTCAGACTTCAAGCCGAGAGTAGATTCATCGGGGAGCTGCTTGACTATTTCTCCAGCAGATGTGTACCTGAGAGGATCCGACAGAAGAGGGCTGACCCGGAATTGCTTCCTCTCTGGCGACAGAGGAAAAAACTTTTCCTGCATAGAGGTCTGCTCCTCCGGAGGACGCTTGACTATGTTACCTGTGGGTACCTCCTTCAGATAGTAGTGCCCCACAGAAATGCCAAGATGGTGATGGACATGTACCATCCCAGGTCAGGGCATTTTGATATCCAAAAGACTAAAGCCACGATTAGGCAGCGCTTCTATTGGATTGGCATGAGGTCTGACATCGAAACCTGGTGTTGTGAGTGCCTGACCTGTGCTGTCACTAGAGGGAATAAACATGACCAGCGAGCCCCTCTTCACTCAATGGTGGGTAAGAGTCCTCTAGAGAATGTGGCCATTGATCATGTGGTACTCAAACCCAGCAGATCGAGGTACACCTACACCATGACTATCATAGACCATTAAACCAAGTTTGTAGTGGCTGTACGTGTAAAGGACCTGCATTGTGGAAGAGCTTCTTGTTGCTGTATGGGTGTCCTGACTAGATACTCACTGACCATGGATTAGCGTTCAAGTCTATAAAGTTTGTGCTCTTTACCATTGCAAAAAAACTGAGGATTACAGCTTACCACCCCAAGGGAACGGGTGGTGCGAAAAAATGAATCAGATGCTCATCAACATGCTCAAGGCTGTTCCATCTCACAACAAAAAGGCTGACTGGCCATTGTTTCTCCCCATGCTCGGACTGGGCTACAGGTGAATTCCCCGGTGAGCCCCTGAGCAAGGTGGGCTCCTAGTCTCCGACCCCCTGCACACGTGCCACATAACACAGTAGACTTACTGCACTACATACATATATTCAAAGTACAGCACCCCAACCAGCCTATGTTCATATAAAAAACTTGATAGATTATTAAAGAAACTTCACAGTTTATTATTATAGACACAACCAGAGCTGAGATGCCTTCTAGGTATAGAGGAAAGATAGCCAGTATCCTCTTTTCCCCAGGACCTACCTTCTCAAAGTTGCTGCAGGGACCCCCATATTCAATCATCTGGTAGTATCTTGCTGCTGTGTTAGCAGGTAATATTTGAATGTATATGTATGGTGGGTCCCCAAAATAAATTTTAATGGTGGGCCCTAGGCATCCCAGTCTGACACTGCTTCTCCCTGAATTTGTGTACCTTTACTACTGGGTACACTCCATATTACCTCATGTTTGGACAGCATAGTTGCCTGCCTGAGGACATGGTCCTTGATATGCCTGTGCCAGACTCTGAGCAACTTCTTTCCCAAACTGAATGGGTCAAGGAGCACCAGTGGTGCCTGGATGATTCCAAAAAAATCATACACTCCAGAATTGAGAAGGTCCAGCAAAAGCAATAAAGGACTTTGATCTCCATGTCTATGCTGGACGTGTACAATCTGGAGACCAAGTCTGGCTCAAAAATAACCACCCAGTTAGCAAACTAGACAGTCACTGGGTGCATGAACCATATAGAGTGGTAGCCATGCCTTCACGCTTCCATCGGGAGGATAAGGGTAGTGTTGATCGATGCGAAGTATTCAAAGCAGTATTTGGTCTGAAGTTTAGGAAAACTTCGATTTGCAACTAATCTAAATTTCCTTGCGCTTCATAACAATGAATCAGTTTTTCCTAAAATGGCGACTGCACGTGTTACAAAGTGAAAGTAAGAAGATCGGAAATGCAAGATCATCTATAATGCAATGCAGCCCGCCAATCCACAGCCCTATAAAACCCTCATCCTGCAAGGTCTCTGCCATTGTCCTGTTGTCACGAGTGGTCTTGCGTCTGGAATCAGACGTTCTGCGCGGCTTTCTAAGTGACAGGTTTGACAGGCTATTCCCTGTGGTTTGGGTGCTGTTCACCACACCCCTTTCCCTCAGCTGTTGCCGCTGGGCAATTAGCTGTCTCCTACTTACCTCTTCCTCTCCCAGTATCCCTTGCGGTTTATATCTGCTACTTACCTGGTTGAGAGTGGTGTGGATCTCGGCTGAGATCCTGTTGCTGAGTTCTACTTAAAGTTAAGTGTTTTCCCTTCCTTTGGTTATTCCTGTTTGAGTCTCCTGTTCCGCCGTACTCTTGGAGGAACGGGTTACTCTCTTGTGTCATTAGACTGCAGGGTGTTCTAGGGTTTATTCAGATTAGGTTCCTGTGTATGAGCTTTCCTACCACCCGGGTTAGTTCATACTGGTAGCCAGTTAGGGCCTAGTCTTAGGGTCCCCTGCAGGAGGTGACCAGTTCCCTGGTTTTGTCTGTTCCCATCCCTCATACGCTCGGTGTGGCTTTTCCCCCCACACCCGAGCGTGACATTATAAACCGCCACTAACAAAAATTTATGTCATTTTTGTGCTGACATGGATGCTATTGCTACACTGGCTGAACGGCTGCAGGGACTCAGCTTGGAGGTGGCTGACATCCGCAACCAGATTCAGAGACCACAGGCTGGTGGTTCTGGGGGTGCTGAGTGTCAGGCCTGTTTGGAGCCTAAGGTCCCCCTCCCGGATAGATTTTCTGGGGAATGTGATAATTTTGTTCTATTTAGGGAGGCGTGCAAATTGTATTTCAGACTGCGTCCACATTCTTCTGGTAATGAGGAACAGAAGGTTGGTGTGGTCATCTCGCTGCTTAAAGGGGATGCGCAGTCATGGGCCTTTTCTCTGCCGGCCGGATCGCTGTCTCTCCGGTCGGTAGATGAATTTTTCAAGGCTTTAGGGATTATCTATGATGACCCGGATCGTATCTCCCTGGCTGAGACCCAGATACTTAACCTTTGTCAGGGTGAGCAGCCGGTTGAGACTTATTGCTCTGAGTTTCGGAGGTGGGCGACCAATACTGAATGGAACGATCCGGCTTTACGTAGCCAATTCTGTCAGGGTTTGTCTGAAAGGCTGAAGGACGCTTTGGCCTTTCAGGAAACTCCTGTGTCTTTGGAGGCCGCTATGTCTCTTGCTGTGCGCATGGATAGGCGCCTGAGAGAGCGATCTAGGGGCCCCCGCTCTCAGGACGTACTATCTCATAGTGTACCGGCTTCCTATGACACTTTGGGTGAATATTCCCCTAGGTTGATGTCTGGGGATGAACCTATGCAATTAGGGGGAGCCACTCCTGTATCCACCCGTAAACATCTTAGTAATAAAAAGGGAGTGTGTTTCTTCTGTGGTCAGAAAGGACATTTTATCAATGTATGTCCATGCTTCCTGTCTCTAAAAGAGAGAAGGGAAAAGGGGGCGTTGAATTCTCATCTCACTCTTGGTGGAGTGGGTAGGGAGACTGAAAATGTGCATTTGTCTTAATCCTGCAGTACCCGTTTTCTCCTGACTGCCGAGGTGGCGCTAGAATCAAAGGTTGTGAAAATTGAGGTGTTTATTGACAGCGGGGCAGGGGTGAACTTGATTGATGCTCAGTTTGTCCGTATGCATGGATTGTCACCAAGTTCTTTGGATAAGAGGATTTCTGTGTTTGCCATTGATTCTGCACCTCTCTCTCAGAAGTGTTTGTCTCAGATGGTGCATGATATCAAATTAAGAGTGGGTGAATTTCATCAGGAGCTTATTTCATGTTTTGTGTTGGAAGGTCTTCCTGCTCCTGTGGTTCTGTGTTTACCGTGGTTAAGCAAACATAATCCGTCCATTGACTGGCATACTAGACAAATTGTGGATTGGGGCGATTATTGTGTTGACAATTGCCTTAATACATCTTTTTCTGCTTTAACCACTAAGACTCTTCCTTCTTTTATATCGGATTTCTCTGATGTATTTTCTGAAGGTGGATGTCAGGATTTACCCCCTCACCGGGAATACGATTGTCCTATCAATCTTATCCCTGGAACAAGATTGCCTAAATCTAGGCTGTATAACCTTTCTGGACCTGAGAGAACGGCCATGAAGGAATATATTGCTGAGAGTTTGGCCAAAGGACATATTAGGCCTTCCAAATCTCCTGTGGCAGCAGGGTTCTTTTTTGTTAAAAAAAAGGACGGATCCCTTAGGCCATGTCTGGATTTCCGTGAACTCAATAGGATTACTGTCCGTGATCCGTACCCCCTTCCTTTGATTCCTGACTTGTTTAACCAGATTGTGGATGCCAAGGTGTTCTCCAAGTTGGACTTAAGGGGGGCATATAATCTGGTCAGGATCAAGGAAGGGGATGAATGGAAGACGGCCTTTAACACTCCTGAGGGCCACTTTGAGAACCTGGTCATGCCTTTTGGGTTGACCAATGCTCCTGCTGTCTTCCAGCATTTTGTTAATGACATTTTTCATCATCTTGTGGGGAGGTTTGTAGTCGTGTATTTGGATGACATACTAATCTATTCCCCAGATATTGGGACACATCAGGATCACGTGAGGCAGGTGTTGCAAATCTTAAGAGATAACAAGTTGTATGCAAAATTAGAGAAATGTTCTTTTGCTGTACATGAGGTGCAATTCTTAGGATACCTGCTTTCATCTTCAGGTTTTCGTATGGATCCAGAGAAGGTCTGTGCTGTTCTGAACTGGGACCGACCTGAAAATCTGAAGGCTCTTATGCGATTTTTGGGGTTCACCAACTATTACCGAAAATTTATTAAGAACTATTCGACTATAGTTAAACCCTTAACTGACATGACTAAGAAAGGGACGGATGTCTCTGTGTGGTCTGATGCAGCATTGCTAGCCTTCTCTGCTGTAAAGGAGTGCTTTTCTTCTGCCCCTATATTGGTGCAGCCAGATGTGTCACAACCTTTCATTGTGGAGGTTGACGCATCCGATGTGGGGGTAGGAGCTGTGTTATCACAGGGCCCGTCACCTGGTAAATGGCGCCCATGTGCTTTTTTCTCGAAGAAACTCTCTGTGGCGGAGAGAAATTATGATGTGGGTAACCGAGAGTTACTGGCCATTAAGTTGGCTTTTGAGGAATGGCGTCATTGGTTGGAAGGGGCGAATCATCCAATCACGGTATTCACTGATCACAAAAATCTGGCTTACCTGGAGTCGGCTAGACGACTTAATCCGAGGCAGGCCAGATGGTCTTTGTTCTTCACCAGATTCAATTTCATTGTCACATACCGTCCTGGGGTTAAGAATGTGAAGGCGGATGCCTTGTCACGTAGTTTTCCCGGGGGTGGTGATTTTGAAGATCCTAGCCCTATACTGTCTGAAGGAGTGGTGATATCCGCTCTTTACCCTGATCTTGAGGCTAAAGTGCTTGAGGCCCAGGGAGATGCGCCGGAGTCTTGCCCTCCCGGGAAGTTGTTTGTTCCTTCTGATTTGCGTTATAAGGTTTTTGAGGAGCATCATTCTTCGGTGGTTGCGGGACACCCTGGGAGTAAATCCACTGTCGACCTCATCTCTCGTAGATTCTGGTGGCCAGGTCTGCGTAAGTGTGTTGAGGAATATGTGTCAGCCTGTAGTGTCTGCGCACGCTCTAAGGTGACACATACTCGTCCCTCTGGACCCCTACTTCCATTACCCATCCCGTCCAGACCATGGACTCACCTATCCATGGACTTCATCACTGATCTGCCTGAGTCGTCTGGTAAGACAGTTATTCTGGTGGTTGTAGATCGTTTTAGTAAAATGGAGCACTTTATTGCATTACCCGGACTCCCCAATGCTAAAACTCTTGCACAAGTGTTTGTTGACAATATTGTGAAACTTCATGGCATTCCCACTGACGTTGTCTCTGATCGTGGGACTCAGTTTGTGTCCAGATTCTGGAGGGCGTTCTGTACTCGGCTCGGGGTACAACTGTCTTTCTCCTCTGCCTTTCATCCCCAGACGCATGGACAGACTGAGCGTACCAATCAGAATCTGGAGACTTATTTGAGATGCTTTGTCTCTGAGAACCAGGAGGAGTGGTCCTCGTTTTTGTCTCTGGCTGAGTTTGCCATAAATAATCGCAGACAGGACTCCACTGGTAAGTCACCATTTTTTGGTGCATATGGCTTTCACCCGCAGTTTGGCACATTTTGTGGTTCTGATACTTCTGGTATTCCTGAGGAAGAACGTTTTTCATCATCATTGTCTTCCATATGGCGAAAAATTCAAAGTAACTTGATAAATATGGGTAACAAGTACAAACGTGTGGCTGACAGGAGACGCATGAATGGTCCGGACCTAAATGTGGGTGATTCTGTGTGGCTGTCTACTAGGAACATTAAGTTGAAAGTTCCTTCATGGAAGTTGGGTCCAAGATTTATTGGCCCATATAAAATCACGGCCATTATTAATCCTGTAGCATTTCGTCTTGAACTTCCGCAGGCCCTGAAAATCCATAATGTGTTTCACAGATGTTTGTTGAAGAGGTATGTTGAACCTCTGGAGCCATCTCCCTTGCCACCCGCGCCTGTCTTGGTGGATGGTAATTTGGAATTTCAGATTGTCAAGATCATTGATTCTCGAGTTCTTCGTGGGACCCTTCAATATCTGGTTCATTGGAAGGGTTATGGTCCTGAGGAGAGGTCATGGGTACCGGCATCTGACGTGAATGCCAGTTGTTTGGTAAAAGCCTTTCACAGGTGTCACCCTGATAAAGTTGGTCCTGGGTGCCCGGAGGTCACCCGTAAAAGGGGGGGTAATGTCACGAGTGGTCTTGCGTCTGGAATCAGACGTTCTGCGCGGCTTTCTAAGTGACAGGTTTGACAGGCTATTCCCTGTGGTTTGGGTGCTGTTCACCACACCCCTTTCCCTCAGCTGTTGCCGCTGGGCAATTAGCTGTCTCCTACTTACCTCTTCCTCTCCCAGTATCCCTTGCGGTTTATATCTGCTACTTACCTGGTTGAGAGTGGTGTGGATCTCGGCTGAGATCCTGTTGCTGAGTTCTACTTAAAGTTAAGTGTTTTCCCTTCCTTTGGTTATTCCTGTTTGAGTCTCCTGTTCCGCCGTACTCTTGGAGGAACGGGTTACTCTCTTGTGTCATTAGACTGCAGGGTGTTCTAGGGTTTATTCAGATTAGGTTCCTGTGTATGAGCTTTCCTACCACCCGGGTTAGTTCATACTGGTAGCCAGTTAGGGCCTAGTCTTAGGGTCCCCTGCAGGAGGTGACCAGTTCCCTGGTTTTGTCTGTTCCCATCCCTCATACGCTCGGTGTGGCTTTTCCCCCCACACCCGAGCGTGACACCTGTGTGCTGAGCATTTGGAGAGAAATGGAAAGCACTCATGTGCTAGGGACAGTGTTGCCAAAAATGATTAATAGAAGAATATTGGAGAAGAAGAGTACAGGGATAGGGCAGGGATTTTGTGTTAGTTTTATTTACAGTGATGAGCAAAAGGGTTCGAAGCTGTAGTGGATGGTGAAATATGGAGCCTTAAAATCAAAAGTTCAAAACGTTGTTACCCTTTTGCTCGTCAGTGTATTTATTCCTACATTTACTTATTCCTACATCAGTCATAAACTAATGGGGTCATTTATCAAACTGGTATAAAGTAGAACTGGCTTAGTTGTTTATAGCAACCAATCAGATTCCACCTTTCATTTTCCAAAGGAGCTGTCACAAATGAAAGGTGGAATCTTATTGGTTGCTATGGCCAACTAAGCCAGTTCTTCTTTACACCAGTTTGATAAATGACCCCATAAAATATTTAATTCAGTACCAATAAGATGGAAGTCTTTATTATTCCAGTGCCAGTGTGCAAAACCAATACCATCCAGTCTGCACCCCTAAGGGGAGGGCCAGGCTTTAATAATCCTGATCCTCAGGGGCGGACTGGGAACTTAAAGTGGCCCTGGAAAAAAATATGAAAAGTGGCCCTGTTTTGTAGTTGGGTCCAAATTGATGTAAGGCAGGGCCAGCAATACCATATTGTGACATATTATACTACCCCAACAGAGCCAAATACCACAGTCCATCACAAAATACTGCAAGCAGCACAAAATACATCCCCAAAAACTTCCACTGGCCAGCCCCCTGGACATCGGCCCACTGGGAAATCTCCCTGTAAGGTCTATGGCCAATCGCCCCTGCTGATCGTGAACTTTTGCTGATCTCCATGCCCTAGAAAAGTTAGCAAGATGCTGAGAAAGGAGAAGGTGGATGTTCCTGATGACATGTTCTCATCTATATTAGATGATGTGGAAAAAGAGGAAAAGCAGATGGCAGAAGAAGGGTTCCCACCTGTAGGGCAGGAGAGTGCTGGGGTTGGAAAACTGGGTATGCCAGAGCTGATTAATATTCTGTGTTTACTGTCAAATAACCTGCAGGAGATTGCAGTCCAGAACAGCAATAATTTGCATATTGTGCCCCCACCTAACAAGCCAAACCCCATACCAGCAACAGCCTCTATTTAAAGATGCCACACTGGCATTAATAATAAAGACCAACTAAACAGTGCGGTCTTCATTATTACTTGAAAGTCAGCTGCGGGCTAAATGGCCGCGTGGTTCTTCACTGCAGCATGGTCGCAACCCTCCCGCAGCACGGCCGCTCTGTATGGCTGTACCCTAAGGTAGAGTGGCTTGGGTTTACCTAATTTATAGTGATTTGTGACAAATTAATTCGGAATGAATTGAACTTCGGTTAAGTTGCCGAATCAAATTTTTCAAAACGTCGCTCATCTCTAGTAAAAATGCTGTCACATTTTCCGTCAGCAAGTCTATGGAGCTGACTGAAAAAAATGTAGCGACACCATGCGTGCAATGCATGACACTCTATTCAAAGCCCTTCTCACCGTATGTGGAGGAACAACACCTTTAGTCAGTGGAGCACCCAGCAAACATACATTTATCATCTATCTTACATAGTAACATAATAACATAGTTTATAAGGCCGAAAAAAGACATCTGTCCATCCAGTTCGGCCTGTTTTCCTACAAGTTGATCCAGAGGAAGGCAAAAAAAAAACCTGTGAGGTAGAAGCCAATTTTCCCCACTTTAGGGAAAAAATTCCTTCCCGACTCCAATCAGGCAATCAGAATTACTCCCTGGATCAACGACCCATCTCTAGTAACTATAACTTCTAATATTATTACACTCCAGAAATACATCCAGGCCCCTCTTGAACTCTTTTAGTGAACTTACCATTATCACCTCCTCAGGCAGAGAGTTCCATAGTCTCACTGCTCTTACTGTAAAGAATCCTCTTCTATGTTTGTGTACAAACCTTCTTTCCTCTAGGCGCAGAGGATGTCCCCTCATCACAGTCACAGTCCTGGGGATAAATAGATGATGGGAGAGATCTCTGTACTGACCCCTGATATATTGTCACGACAGGGAAACAAGGGATAGTGTGCCCTGTCTGAACCCCACCTCTTTCCCTGCCTACTTACAGTAGATGCCCTAGGCGACAAAACCGTAACTTGGAGACGGTCCCTATGCTGAGTACGTGCACAGGGTAGGGAAGGGAACACAGGGAAAGACGAACACAGACAGAAACAAACACAATAGCAGAATCGTCAGCAAGCCAAGTCAAGAACAGGAGGTCACGTCAAATACCGAGGGGAATCACAAAAGCGTAGTCTAAGTCCAAAGCCAAAATCCAATATACCAATAATCCAAAAGCAAGGTCCAACACACAGCACTGATCTCAGAAGACTAATCACAGGCATCTGAGTGAGGCAGTTGCCATCTTTAAATAGCCCGCCCAGGATCATGTGATGTGGCCAGCATCACATGACCTGAGGCGGAGCAAGCTGTCCAAACAATATGTAAAGTAGCCATGTGGTGTGATCAGCACCACATGGCTAAACCCAAACAGAGAATTAACTCATGAAGTGCTGGCTGACAAGACCAGCACTTCAATTCCCTATTGCTCGTCTCTAGGGGGGCGGAGAGGTCCGGCGACGTCGTGCAGAGGGAGCGCGACGCCGACCTCGCGTGACATATATTTATACATACCGTATTTTTCGCACTATAAGACGCACTTTTTTCCCCCCAAAAGTACGGGGAAAATGCGGTGCATCTTATAGGGCGAATACAAGTGAGCGCTTCCATAAGGAAGCACTCACTTGTACGTAGGGACCCCCATCAGACCTCAGATCAGCCCACCCAGCCACTTATAAAAACCTTACTTACCTGCCCTGCGCTGCCGCTGCCCTCCGGTCCCGCGCTCCACTCTTTTCCCTGCTGGCGCGCACTATGACCTGACGCTGCAGTGGCTGGGTGGGCTGATCTAAGGTCTGATTGGGGCACAAGACGCTTATCTGAGGTCTGATGGGGGCACAAGACGCTGCTCTGAGGTCTGATGGGGGCACAAGACGCTGATCTGAGGTCTGATGGGGGCACATACTGCTGTAATCTGAGGTCTGATGGGGGCACAATATGCTGATCTGAGGTCTGATGGGGTCACATTCTGCTGATCTGAGGTCTGATGGGGGCACATTCTGCTGATCTGAGGTCTGATGGGGGCACATACTGTTGATCTGAGGTCTGATGGGGGCACATTCTGCTGATATGAGGTCTGATGGGGGCACATACTGTTGATCTGAGGTCTGATGGGGGCACATCCTGCTGATCTGAGGTCTGATGGAGGCACATTCTGCTGATCTGAGGTCTGATGGGGGCAAATACTGTTTATCTGAGGTCTGATGGGGGCACATTCTGCTGATCTGAGGTCTGATGGGGCACAGTAGGCTGATCTGAGGTCTGGTGGGTGCACATTGAGATGGTATGGGGGCACAGTGGGCTGATATGGGGCCATAGTGGGCTGATCTGAGGTCTGTTGGGGGTCTGACATGGAGGGCTGATGGAGTTCTGACATGGAGGGCTGATATGGGGGTCTGATGGGATGTCCTGAAATTTATGGGCAGTCTGATAAGAGGATCTGATGAAAAATATTTTTTTCTTATTTTCCTACTCTAAAACCTAGGTGCGTCTTATGGGCCGGTGCGTCTTATAGGGCGAAAAATACGGTAGTTATTAGATCTCCCCTCAGTCGTCTTTTTTCTAAAGTGAATAACCCTAATTTTGATAATCTTTCTTGGTACTGTAGTCCATCCATTCCAGTTATTACTTTAGTTGCCCTCCTCTGAACCCTCTCCAGCTCAGCTATGTCTGCCTTGTTCACAGGAGCCCAGAACTGTACACAGTAATCCATGTGTGGTCTGACTAGTGATTTGTAAAGTGGCAGGACTATGTTCTCATCACGGGCATCTATGCCTCTTTTGATGCAACCCATTATCTTATTGGCCTTGGCAGCAGCTGTCTGACACTGGTTTCTACAGCTTAGAAACCTAAAATTCCTAGGTCCTTTTCCATGTCAGAGTTACCCAATGTTTTACCATTCAGTATGTACTGGTGACTTGCATTATTCCTTCCCATATGTATAACCTTATATTTGTCAGTGTTAAACCTCATCTGCCACTTCTCTGTCCAAGCCTCCAGTCTATCCAGATCCATCTGTAGCAGTGTACTGTCCTCTTCTGTGTTAATTACTTTATACAGTTTAGTGTCATCTGCAAAAATTGATATTTTACTGTGCAAGCCTTCTACAAGATCATTAATAAATACATTGAAGAGAATAGGGTCCAATACTGACCCCTGTGGTACCCCACTAGTGACAGTGACCCAATCTGAGTATGTAACATTAATAACCACCCTCTGTTTTCTATCACTGAGCCAGTTACTTACCCACATAAAGACATTTTCTCCCAGGCCAAGCATTCTCATTTTATATACTAACCTTTTATGTGGTACCATGTCAAATGCTTTGGAGAAGTCCAGCTATACGACATCCATTGATTCGCCACAGTCCAGTCTAGAACTTACCTCCTCATAGAAACTGATTAAATTGGTTTAACATGAACGATCCCTCATGAAGCCATGCTGATATGGAGTTATTTAGTAATTTTCATTGAGGTACTCCAAGATAGCATCTCTTAGAAAACCCTCAAACAGTTTACCCACGACAGATGTTAAACTTACCGGCCTATAGTTCCCAGGCTCTGTTTTTGGACCCTTTTTGAATATTGGCACCACATTTGCTATGCGCCAATCCTGTGGAACACTCCCTGTCAGTATAGAGTCCTTAAATACCAGAAATAAGGGTCTATCCTTAATTCTCTTAGGATACGGGGGTGTATGCCATCCGGTCCTGGCCATTTGTCCATTTTAATCTTTTTAAGACGTCGCTGTACTTCTTCCTGGGTCAGACAGGGCACTTTTAAAGGGGAATTTACTTTCATATTCTGCATTTCATCTCACAGTTTATTTTCCTCAGTGAATACAGTGGAGAAAAAGATATTTAGTAGCTTTGCTTTCTCCTCATCGCTCTCTGCAACTCCCCCCTCATTACTCTGTAAGGGGCCGACACCTTCAGGTTTATACTTTTTACCATTTATATAATTAAAGAACATTTTAGGGTTAGTTTTACTCTCTTTGGCGATTAATCTCTCAGTCTCTAGTTTGGCTGTTTTTATTTGTCTTTTACATATTCTTTGTTTATTCCTTATAGTTTTTCAATGCTTCCTTGCTCCCCTCCTGTTTTAGTGATTTATTGCTTTCTTTACAGTTCTATTTATCCACATTGGTTTTTTCTTGTTCCTTAACCTTTTATTCCCATAAGGTATGTACCTCTTACAATTAGATATTAGGATGCTTTTAAAAATATCCCATTTTGTGGCTGTATTTTTATTTTTGAGGACTTTGTCCCAGTTAGTTAGGTCTATGGCCTCTCTTAGTTGGCTAAATTTTGCTTTTTTGAAGTTTATCTTGTAATTGGAAAAACACTACCTTAAAGGGCACCATTTCTGATGGTACACAATGGAAGCGCTCATCTCCTGCTTTTCCTGCCCGCGTTGCACTAGCCTGACCTCGTATAGCGTCAGGACTTAGTGCGCGCACTCTGACCTGACGCTGCACGCAGTCAGGTGATAGTGCAGCGCGGGCAGAGAAGAGGAGCGCCAGACCCGGAGCGGAGCTGCGGCGCAGGAGCGGTAAGGAAGGTTTTTTATTTTAATCTGATGGGGCAAAGTGGTCTGATCTGAGGTCTGATGGGGGCACAGTGGGCTTATCTGAGATCTGATGGGGGCACAGTGGGCTGATCTGAGGTCTGATGGGGCACAGTGGGCTGATCTGAGGTCTAATGGGGGCACAGTGGGCTGATCTGAGGTCTGATGGGGGCACAGTGGGCTGATCTGAGGTCTGATGGGGCACAGTGAGCTGATCTGAGGTCTAATGGGGGCACAGTGGGCTGATCTGAGGTCTGATGGGGGCACAGTGGGCTGATCTGAGGCCTGAAGGGGCACAGTGGGCTGATCTGAGGTCTGATGGGGCACAGTGGGCCGATCTGAGGTCTAAAGGGGGCACAGTGGGCTGATCTGAGGTCTGATGGGGGCACAGTGGGCTGATCTGAGGTCTGATGGGGCACAGTGGGCTGATCTGAGGTCTAATGGGGGCACAGTGGGCTGATCTGAGGTCTGATGGGGGCACAGTGGGCTGATCTGAGGTCTGATGGGGCACAGTGAGCTGATCTGAGGTCTAATGGGGGCACAGTGGGCTGATCTGAGGTCTGATGGGGGCACAGTGGGCTGATCTGAGGCCTGAAGGGGCACAGTGGGCTGATCTGAGGTCTGATGGGGCACAGTGGGCCGATCTGAGGTCTAAAGGGGGCACAGTGGGCTGATCTGAGGTCTGATGGGGCACAGTGGGCTGATCTGAGGTCTAATGGGGCACAGTGGGCTGATCTGAGGTCTGATGGGGGCACAGTGGGCTGATCTGTGGTCTGATGGGGCACAGTGAGCTGATCTGAGGTCTAATGGGGGCACAGTGGGCTGATCTGAGGTCTGATGGGGGCACAGTGGGCTGATCTGAGGCCTGAAGGGGCACAGTGGGCTGATCTGAGGTCTGATGGGGCACAGTCGGCCGATATGAGGTCTAAAGGTGGCACAGTGGGCTGATCTGAGGTCTAATGGGGGCACAGTGGGCCGATCTGAGGTCTGATGGGGGCACAGTGGGCTGATCTGAGGTCTGATGGGGGCACAGTGGGCTGATCTGAGGTCTGATGGGGCACAGTGGGCTGATCTGAGGTCTAATGGGGGCACAGTGGGCTGATCTGAGGTCTGATGGGGCACAGTGGGCTGATCTGAGGTCTGATGGGGCACAGTGAGCTAATCTGAGGTCTAATGGGGGCACAGTGGGCTGATTTGAGGTCTGATAGGGGCACAGTGGGCCGATATGAGGTCTAAAGGGGGCACAGTGGGCTGATCTGAGGCCTAAAGGGGCACAGTGGGCTGATCTGAGGTCTGATGGGGCACAGTGGGCCGATATGAGGTCTAAAGGGGGCACAGTGGGCTGATCTGAGGTCTAATGGGGGCACAGTGGGCCGATCTGAGGTCTGATGGGGGCACAATGGGCTGATCTGAGGTCTGATGGGGGCACAGTGGGCTGATCTGAGGTCTGATGGGGCACAGTGGGCTGATCTGAGGTCTAATGGGGGCACAGTGGGCTGATCTGAGGTCTGATGGGGCACAGTGGGCTGATCTGAGGTCTGATGGGGGCACAGTGGGCTGATCTGAGGTCTAATGGGGGCACAATTGGCCGATCTGAAGTCTGATGGGGCACAGTGGGCCGATCTGAGGTCTGTTGGGTGTACAGTGGGCCGATCTGAGGTCTGATGGGGGCACAGTGGGCCGATCTGAGGTCTGATGGGGGCACAGTGGGCTGATCTGAGGTCTAATGGGGGCAAAGTGGGCTCATCTGAGGTCTGATGGGGGCACAGTGGGCTGATCCCGGGGGAGGAGGGGAGTGGCTGGCTGCAGGATAAAAGGCCCCAGAGAACAAAGGCCATTGTCTTTCTCTGAAAGGGGTGTCGACCGGAGCATGGTGTTTGGAGGAACCCTTGGACAAGCTGCTGAAAACACTGACCCATATGTGGTTACAGCCAGGCCTTACCTCAACCCAGAAATCATCTTAACGGACTATTCATCTTTCTGGTAACTGACTATTGTTCTGTTCAATTCTGTTGTTCCGTACCACTTGTATTTGCACATCTGACCGTTGTATCCATCTTCTGTGTATATAGTTATATCTAGTGAAGCCCTTAAGGTGATTAAATATATAATTTAATCTTGTGCTGCTCTTGTATCTAGATCACGAATCCCCACGTCCGTGTTCTGGGTAATATTGTTATACGCTACCTAGGGATGGCTGCTCACCCGATATAATCCGTTAGCAGACCGGAGTTATATCAAACGAGAGCTGGTGACAGTACTACTGGGCTGATAGACTCGGTTTTGCTGGTGATAGCGAAAAGGGTCTCTCAGCTGGTCAGAATTGTGAGTGAGAGTAGCGCCACGCAGGGATCACGTTGGCTACCCTCTCTCCCTTTCTGTGCCTGCCTGTGCCCGCATGGACAAGAGGAGTCTGTGAAAAACCATGCCGTACGTAACCTTACACACCATGAGGGGGCGTGGAACGTCACGTGTTTGTAGTCAAAGACTGAACCGTACCGCGTGATGCCTACGTAAGCACGCGCAGGGCGGGGTTGCAGGTTCTGTTCGTCACAACGAGGAATTATATGAAAAGGAAAATAATGACATTTTTGTCTTAGCTGAATTTTCTATGTTTGAAATTTTTTCCGAAAGATTTTTCATGATACACATATAGTGAAAAGTTTTGTACTTTTACAAACTGGGTACTGATTTTGACCAGGGCAGCTTTTAATCAATAATAAAGCTTTTATACAGGACTGAATCAAGAAATGGGGATAATGAGATGAATTTAAAAATCAATGATGAACCGAATGAAAAGTTAAGAGGCGTCTCAATGATCCTTAGAGTATTTAGTTATTGTTCACAATGTTCATCTCATAGACATGAGCCTCAGAGCTGAAAAATAAAACTCGATACTTTTTTCATTGGATCAGTGTTGGACTGAGTTTCCTAGGTACCACCAGTAAAAATCATTCTGGGGACCCACTGTATAGCTACCTGCAAATATTACCAGCTCACACCTCAACAGACAGCTACAGGCAGGCATGGGATTCAGCCGGTTCCCTCCGGTTCTCCAGATTATAGATTACAGCAGGATCGGAGAACCGGGTTACCAGCTGAATCCCGATCCGGTGCGGCAGCAGGAGATGAGCGCTTCCATTGTGGAAGCGCTCATCTCCCAATGTAGGGAGATGAGCGATTCCACAATGGAAGCGCTCATCTCCTGCTTTTCCTGCCCGCGTTGCACTAGCCTGACCTCGTATAGCGTCAGGACTTAGTGCGCGCACTCTGACCTGACGCTGCACGCAGTCAGGTGATAGTGCAGCGCGGGCAGAGAAGAGGAGCGCCAGACCCGGAGCGGAGCTGCGGCGCATGAGCGGTGAGGAAGGTTTTTTTATTTTGATCTGATGGGGCAAAGTGGTCTGATCTGAGGTCTGATGGGGGCACAGTGGGCTTATCTGAGATCTGATGGGGGCACAGTGGGCTGATCTGAGGCCTGAAGGGGCACAGTGGGCTGATCTGAGGTCTGATGGGGCACAGTGGGCTGATCTGAGGTCTAATGGGGGCACAGTGGGCTGATCTGAGGTCTGATGGGGGCACAGTGGGCTGATCTGAGGTCTGATGAGGCACAGTGAGCTAATCTGAGGTTTAATGGGGGCACAGTGGGCTGATTTGAGGTCTGATAGGGGCACAGTGGGCCGATATGAGGTCTAAAGGGGGCACAGTGGGCTGATCTGAGGCCTGAAGGGGTACAGTGGGCTGATCTGAGGTCTGATGGGGCACAGTGGGCCGATATGAGGTCTAAAGGGGGCACAGTGGGCTGATCTGAGGTCTAATGGGGGCACAGTGGGCCGATCTGAGGTCTGATGGGGACCCTGGGGCTGATCTGAGGTCTGATGGGGGCACAGTGGGCTGATCTGAGGTCTGATGGGGCACAGTGGGCTGATCTGAGGTCTAATGGGGGCACAGTGGGCTGATCTGAGGTCTGATGGGGGCACAGTAGGATGATTTGAGGTCTGATGGGGGCACAGTGGGCTGATCGAAAGTCTGATGGAGCACAGTGGGCTGATCTGAGGTCTAATGGGGCACAGTGTATTGTATTTGTTGCTGTTTTGTTTTTTTACTTTAAAATAAGATATGTGCAGTGTGCATAGGGATTTGTTCATAGTTTTTTTTATAGTCCAACAGTCTGAGTGACAGTGAACTGGGGGGCATTGCTGGCATATGGGGACCACTATGGGGGCATCTACTTGGGGCATTGCTGGCACATCATGGGGGTATTACTGGCACATTATGGGGAACACTATGGGGGGCATTTATACTGGCACGTCATAAGGGACACTGTGGGGGCATCTTAAACTGGCACATTATGGGGGCACTGTCGGGAAGAGGAGAGGAGCACTATGTGGGCATTTACTAGGGGCATTATATAGGGGTATTTTATACTTGCACACATTATAGGGGCACTAAGGGGTTTTTTTTTTTTTTACTGACACACATTATAAGGGACATTCTTTGTACTGGTGCTCATTTTAAGTATTGAAGGTGGCAGATTGATGGAAAAGTAAGAACCTAAGATGTCTTTTCGTCAAACTGCAGAGACAAGAGATGGGTGAAAAATCAGCATGGCACCTGGTCTGAAAGGAGAAGATGAGAAAAGAGAACGTCTGCATCAGAGGAGAAGTCACTGGATGTAAGAGGTATGTGCGCTGTATGCTGGATAGCACTGAATATAATGTGTATGCAAATATGTCTGTAGTGCTAGGTACAAATGTGTATAAAATGTATATGGAGTAGGTAAATCTACTGTAAGTGTAGCCTAGGTGTAATTTATATACTGTATGGTGTATATTGTATGTGTGATTATGTGAGTGTAGTGTCTACAGATGTAGCAGCGCTAGCGATCACAGGAGAATCGCGGGAGCGCAGAACAATAACGCAAATAGAGTACGCATCTGATGATTTGTACGCATTGTATGTTAATGCGTACAAATTGGTATGCTAATGCTATGTATTGTACGCTAATGCGCATGCGTTTGTATGCTAATGCTTACGCATTCGTATGCTAATGCTACGCATTGTACGCTAATGCGTACGAATTCACCTAATTAGCATACTTTTACTGCGAGTGAAAGAGGAGAAGTCGCAATTCGTTAGAAACGCTATGCGAAAACAGTGATTGCTAGCGCTGCTACATCTGTATATATAGTCTGTTTATGCAGGGACGGACACAGACAGTAGAGGGCCCCTGTGCAAAGAATGTGCCTGCCCCCCCCCCCCCAAAACTAAATTCACAACCGAACCTATGGTGTCCTAATATTACATACAGCAATACAAAACTTGCAAAACATACAGGGTAAGGTTACTTTCAAACCTGTAGCACTACGCTCCGGCCACCTAATCCGGCAGAAAATGCAAGGAATTGTCCTGCTGATTCTCTGCATTTTTGCCAGATTGTGACCGGATCTCTGCCGGACCCCATTATAGTTAATGGAGCCGGTGGGCATTCTGCATCCAGCAGTGCCGGAGTCAGTGAATTCCAGCAGGCTGATATCTGCTGGACTAGCCTGCCAGAATCACTAACTCAGATGTGAAAGTAGCCTAATACAGCACCACATACCTCTTACATCCAGTGACGTCTTCTTTGATGTAGACGTTCTTTGTCCTTATCTTTTCCTTTCAGACCAGACCGCCATGATGATTTCTTTCAGCCACCTCTTCTCTCTGCGGAATTTGACAGACAGACATCTTAGTTTCCTACTTTTCCATCATTCTCCCACCTTCTTGAACACCCTATACTTTCACCCCCAATACTGAAACACTGTGCTCCACAGATAGTACTTCCTTCAGTTATTATTGGCACAAAGTGCTCTAAAAAATAACCGCGCTCAGAAAAGTGTCCCTGACACTAAAGTGTAACCAAAATGTTCCCCAAAAATAACTGTGCTAAGCTGATACCCTGACAGAGTGCCCCCACAGTAATAGTGCTCCCCAAAGTCCCAATAGAAATAATTAGTGCCACCAGTAGAGCCAATGTCCCCATAATGCCCTCATAATGTGTGGCAATGCCCACTGTGTGCCCCAAAAAACATCTTAGTGCCCCCAGTTGAGCCGCATAGTTCCCTATAATTTGTGCCAGTATAAAATACTCCTATATAAGGCCCCCATAGTGCTCCTCCCCTTGTCCCCATGGTGCCTGACATAAGGTGCCAGTATAAAATGTCCCCATAATGTGTGCCAGTATAATGACCCCAATAGTGCTCCTCTCCTCCCCTTCTACATAATGCCCTCCATGTGTGCCAGTATATAAGATAGGGCCCCTATAGTGCTCCTCCCCTCCATAGTGCCCCCATGAGTGACACTATATAAGATAGGGCCCCAGTAGATGCCCCCATAGTGAAGCTCCCTTCTTCATAGTGCCCCCATGTGTGCCAGTATATAATATAGGGCCCCATAATGCCCCCCATGTGTGCCAGTTTATAGGATAGTGCCCCATGTGTGCCAGTCAGTCAGTGTGCACAGGCAGTATGTCCGCCCCTGTGTTTATGTATGAGTACCTCCCAACCATCCCAAATCTGGCATAACTACTGTGTGGGGGGGCACAATTGAGACTAGGCAGGGTTGGAACATGTACAGACAGACTGCTTCCCTCTAGGTCAGTGAGGCGAGTCAGACAGCATCTTCTCTAGCATTAAATTCTTTGAGGGTTGAAGAGAGAATTCTCTCAAGAGACTCCAAGAGCCCACTGACTGTATCTCCCTCCAGGTGTGATTCTCAACATAGTTGAGAGTCATTGAGAAGAGAATAAAGATTGTTTGGGACACAGAACACTCGTCTCTGAGATGTTTCTACCATCTGAGAGATGGACAAGCTTGATATGACAGGGTGCACCTATTGTTCAACCCCTCTTGGTTATGATTCAAGGCTCAAGTTCTCTTCTCTATATAGAGGGCACAATAAGTGCCATAAGGCTCAAGCTGCCTTTGCAACTGCTTACATGATGCCTTCAGCGGTTTTTTTTTTTTTTTCACAGAGTCAACGGAACCAGGGATTCACAACCAGTCTCCCAAACTGGTACTTGCCAGGCCCTAGGTGTGTAGCATTTGTGATCTGACCAGTGCAGGAACCCTCAGCCCAGAATGGCCATTGACATGAAGATGGCCAGTCATCCGGGTACAGAACCAAAGGAATTCTCTGTGTTCTTAAAAAGACAGGTATAGAGGACACCACTGTATAAAAGTGTGAATAGCTGAGGAGATCTTGAACAGATGGGCTGTGAATTGCAGGAGCATGACGCTGCCTGCTTTCTAAACTTTACTATTCTTAAGGTCCCTGCATGGTGCAACAGAGCAGCAAATAAGCTTTACTTCCCAACAATCTGCTGTTTGCTGGTGGAGGAGATTTACACCTCCAGATAATCACCAACGAGCGTTCCTGTGAATTCTTGTTAGTGATTATCTTTAGGATTTTTGGCCTATGTAAAGGGACCTTTAGACATTCTCTAAGACAAGAGAATGAGTAAGCAATCTGAAGACCAGAGACCGGAGCTAGAAGTACAGGAGCACCTGGACCAAAATATGCAGCCATCCTGATTGACTGTCAAAGGCATTTTGTTTGGCATGCCGGCATTGAATTACATTATGGATTCAGTGAGAACGGAATCCATTACGTAATTCACTTTCCTTCCCTCTGAACCTCTGTTGTCAGGACCTGCTAAAGACAATACGTTACTTAAAAATGTATATATAATACATGTAAAAGTATGCAACTAAGTGTAAACTGCTCTCAAAGAAGCAGTGCAGTCCTATGTTCAGACTAGATAATGTGAATACAGCCAGAATAGTGAAGCTTCACCTGGAACACACTCCCCAAAAGGAACAGAGTTCCCAGGCATTTTCAACAATATAGCCATTGATCTTCTCAGGAATACTCATCTGAGAAACGCTGAAAATGAAGGGTGCTTCCTCCCAAACATGTGTAAAGTCCCAAGGGAAGCTAAGTCAGGCTGCCTAGAAAGGAGGAAAAGAAGGTCCATCAGTGCAAACTAAACACTCAATAGCAGGAGCTGCAGCAGCTTCCAAGATTCAGAAACCATTACAAGGTTAATGCAACCCCTTATACACCTGCCAGAACAATCTAGAAAGCCCAGCATAAAGAATAAAAACAAATACATGACAATAAATTCACATGCAAAGAAAACCATCTGTCCAAGTTCACTAGACAGAAAACACATAGAGAGGCTAGGTATCTTTATAGAGGCTCAGGAGTCTCTAATTAATTAGTAGTGTTGAGCGAGCATGCTCGGCCGAATATGCTACGCTACTTAGCCAATTAGCCTGCAGGGAGGTACTGGCATTCACTGTAATGCCGTAGCCATGTTGGCAGTGGCGTAGCTATAAGGGAAGCAGGGGAAGCAGCTGCTTCGGGGCCCCAGCTCATAAGGGGCCCGGAGCAGAGCAA
Organism: Rhinella marina; assembly: GCA_900303285.1. Lineage (NCBI taxonomy): Eukaryota > Metazoa > Chordata > Amphibia > Anura > Bufonidae > Rhinella > Rhinella marina. The sequence continues at coordinate 37,289 of ONZH01028410.1, read as the reverse complement.
GCCTCCTGCTATCTGTACGATCTTACAGGGTGCAATACCCTTGCATAGTCCAGAGGGCGCCACCTTCCCCACTTCTTCCGTTCTCCCAGCTTCTGTTCCTTCCTCTATTAGAGGTGCTGAGCTGATGGAGCCTGCAGCCCAAGGACCCAAAGGTTGCCTCTATGGCTAACAAAGCCCCTGACACTACATGGATGGAGCCAGCAGCCCAGCTCAACTGATATGGCTTCCCCCTTCTAGGTAACCTCTCCTTCCTCCCCAACTCTGCTTCTTTCCTGTCTTACATCTCTTGCAATCCCCTCCACCATTTCTGCTCCACTTCTTGCTGATCCAGTTTTGCTTCTGCCTCCTTCATCTCCACACTCCTCCACTTCTTCCTGGTGCCTCTGCTCAATCCTCCACTCACCTCCTCTCCTAGCAGCCCTGGTGTCCCGGAGTCTCTGTTCCCCTCCCCCACACAACATCACAGGGAGGCCTAGTCAGCATCAGAGCAGGGACTTCTAAGCCTGATGTCATCAGAAAGGTAAGTGTACTGCTATGTATGTATGTGGATATACAAGTATACATGTATGTATGTAGATATGTAAGTATACATGTATATGTATGTAGATATGTAAGTATACATGTATATGTATGTAGATATGTAAGTATACATGCATGTATGTATGTAGATATGTAAGTATACATGTATATGTATGTATATGTGCTATATAAATGTATTCTATAAATATATTTGTTAAGTCATAATTACTATATATATATACACTCACCGGCCACTTTATTAGGTACACCATGCTAGTAACGGGTTGGACCCCCTTTTGCCTTCAGAACTGCCTCAATTCTTCGTGGCATAGATTCAACAAGGTGCTGGAAGCATTCCTCAGAGATTTTGGTCCATATTGACATGATGGCATCACACAGTTGCCGCAGATTTGTCGGCTGCACATCCATGATGCGAATCTCCCGTTCCACCACATCCCAAAGATGCTCTATTGGATTGAGATCTGGTGACTGTGGAGGCCATTTGAGTACAGTGAACTCATTGTCATGTTCAAGAAACCAGTCTGAGATGATTCCAGCTTTATGACATGGCGCATTATCTTGCTGAAAGTAGCCATCAGATGTTGGGTACATTGTGGTCATAAAGGGATGGACATGGTCAGCAACAATACTCAGGTAGGCTGTAGCGTTGCAACGATGCTCAATTGGTACCAAGGGGCCCAAAGAGTGCCAAGAAAATATTCCCCACACCATGACACCACCACCACCAGCTTGAACCGTTGATACAAGGCAGGATGGATCCATGCTTTCATGTTGTTGACGCCAAATTCTGACCCTACCATCCGAATGTCGCAGCAGAAATCAAGACTCATCAGACCAGGCAACGTTTTTCCAATCTTCTACTGTCCAATTTCGATGAGCTTGTGCAAATTGTAGCCTCAGTTTCCTGTTCTTAGCTGAAAGGAGTGGCACCCGGTGTGGTCTTCTGCTGCTGTAGCCCATCTGCCTCAAAGTTCGACGTACTGTGCGTTCAGAGATGCTCTTCTGCCTACCTTGGTTGTAACGGGTGGCAATTTGAGTCACTGTTGCCTTTCTATCAGCTCGAACCAGTCTGCCCATTCTCCTCTGACCTCTGGCATCAACAAGGCATTTCCGCCCACAGAACTGCCGCTCACTGGATGTTTTTTCTTTTTCGGACCATTCTCTGTAAACCCTAGAGATGGTTGTGCGTGAAAATCCCAGTAGATCAGCAGTTTCTGAAATACTCAGACCAGCCCTTCTGGCACCAACAACCATGCCACGTTCAAAGGCACTCAAATCACCTTTCTTCCCCATACTGATGCTCGGTTTGAACTGCAGGAGATTGTCTTGACCATGTCTACATGCCTAAATGCACTGAGTTGCAGCCATGTGATTGGCTGATTAGAAATTAAGTGTTAACGAGCAGTTGGACAGGTGTACCTAATAAAGTGGCCGGTGAGTGTATATATATATATATATATATATATATATATATATATATATGTTTCATTATTACTGCCCCCCTAAAGTGGGGGGAAAATGTCAGTGTGTCTAATGGGGCAAATATAGTGGAGCGGTGAATGCAGCGCTCCCCAGGCTCTGTACTCACCGCTTCCTGGTCTTCATGCTGCACTGTGCTATGTCCTGCGCACAGAGTGAGGACGTCAGCACGCTCTGTAACCTCACACTGTGCGACGTTGGGTCACAGCACAGTATGAAGACCAGGAGAGCTGCGTCTCAGGAGCAGCGGCGGGGTCCAGAGCAGGAGAGGTGAGTGGTTTTATTTTTTTTCTCTGATCTGAGCATTGGAGTCTGAGGTCTGAATGGGGGTCACAAAAAAGAAGGGGACACATTTATAAGACCAGGCCGACTGAGAAGATCAGTAGACACAGCCACACTGAGCAAGTAAGGAGCTGGCTTATGACGTGCGCTTGCTGACATCTATTGATACAGCCCAGTGGTCTCACAACTGCACTTAGGGCTGATTCACACAACTGTGCTTCTTTGTATGGCTGGTTTATAAATATGGGAGGCTACAGTGCATTGTGCTAAAAAACAACTGTAAGTGCTGATCCACACAACTGTGCTTGTGGGGCTATTGCACTTTATTTGTCAACACTTATAGTTGTTCTTTAGAAACAATGTGCTGTAGCCTCCCATCTTTTATAAACCAGCCGTACAAATAAGATAAAGATTGTGAACAATGGAGATGATTTGTTCTTGCATGGGAGGAGGGGGTTGCGAAGAAATGTATGTGCGTGTGTGTGGGGGGCCCATACAAAAATTTGCTGTGGGGCCCAGTCATTCCTAGCTACGCCTCTGCATGTTGGCTACTGGCATTACAGTGATTGGCTGGCCGGGAATGCGTCATCGGGTGCTATATAGCACCCGGTGACATGTGACCCAGCTTAGTCTTAGTCAGGGAGAGCTGCTGCAAGGAGGGGCAGATAGTGTAGGGATAGAAATTGGCAAAGCCCTTTTAAGGGCTATTATATCTGGCTGCAATATATTTTTTTTGGGGGGGGGCAAAAATTGTGCAAGATTGCCTGACCTAAACACCACCTGTGCAGCGTGTGCATTATAACATTTCTGTATCCTATATACCTGACATCCAGTGTAATTTTTTCTGCAGCTAATCAAGGCGACATTACTTGCGCTGCGTCTGCTGTATAACGTTTGTGCAAGGAGTACCAGATAGTGTAGGGATAGGATTTGGCTAGGCAGGGCTAGTTGTTCTGTTTAAAAGACCCAAAAGTCCTTTTAAGGACTATTGTTCTATCTGGCTGCAATATTTTTTTTTGTTTTGGGGCAAAAATAACGCAAGTTTGCCAGACCTAAACACCACCTGCGCAGCGTGCGCATTATAACGTTTCTGTATCCTATATACCTGACATACGGTGTTATTTTTTCTGCCGCTAATCAAGGCGACATTACCTGTGTTGCGTTTGCCTTATAACGTTTCTGTATCCAATATACCTGACATCGGGTGTCATTTTTTCTGCCGCTAATCAAGGCGACATTACCTGTGTTGCGTGTGCCTAATAACGTTTCTGTATCCTAAATACCTGAAATCCTGTGTATTTTTTTCTGCCGTTAATCAAGGTGACATTACCTGCACTGCGTGTGCATTATAACGTTTTTTGTATCCTAAATAGCTGAAATCCTGTTAATTTTTTTTCTGCCACTAATCAAGGCGACATTTTCTGTGTATTGGAGTGCCTGTTCCTTGTAATATTTGGCAGCCCTTTCACTTTGTGCATAGGCTTTATGAGTGTAGGAGTCCCATGACACGAACAATTGTACCACAATGTGAATGAGGCCCTCCTTTATATGATATACCGGTTGTATCGGAGTGCCTCTTCCTTGTAATTTTTGGCAGCACTTGCACTTCATGTACAAGTAAATATATGTTTCCTAACAATATTTCCTCTAAAATCAATGTTATCTTCAGTTTTGGGGGGTATTCTTGTAATTCCGTAAAAGTGGCGTAATACTCGGACAACATTGTTCCCAGCAGCGACTTTGTAGTCCAAGATGCATCCAGACATCCTGACTCAGAGAATGAAAGGCACATGTCAGTTTTACTGCATAGAGAATACTTACAAACAAGACCCATGAACTGTGGCAAAATCGCTTTTTTCAATTCTACCACATTTGGAATTTTTCCCAGTTTTTCACTACATTGTATGCAATAGTAAATGGTGCCATTAAGAAGTACAACTTGTTTCACAAAAAACACACTGTCATACAGCTATGTGAAGGGAAAAATAAAAAAAGTCATGGCTCAAGTAAAGGAAAGGAATGGAAAACCAAAATGCAAAATCAGAAAATTGCAAGGTCCTGAAGGGGTTTAAAGTTAATGTTCCCAGGAAACTCCTATAACCACCTAATTGTTTTGCTGTAGCTTAGGCTGTGGAAAAAAGTACTTAATGAAAAACATTCCATAGTTTTCAAACCAGCACATGGATCTGAATACTTTTAATTTTATACGTTTTGCATGTAATTAAAAATTTTGTTTAGCCACTGAGTTATTCAATAAAATATATCTGTATTACGCCACCTGCTCTTTGTCTTAGTTCTTTATCCGGCTCACTGAGAAGGCCGCACATGCTCAGTTTCATCCTTCAACTGCCTCCTGAGCTGTGATTGGAAGAGAGCTCCAGCAGAAAAGACGGGTCCCCTGAGCTGCAGCAGAACAGACACTCCTCTTGAGCCGCCAGCTTGATATAAATATAGCAGAGCAATGAATGGGGAGATCTCTGGATACATGTGAGGTACAGGGCTGGTTCTAGCTTTGTTAGAAAGAGATTGTCATGTACTATATGATGTCTGATTTTCATTTTTTACATTAATTGTGGGATAACTCCTTTAACTGTTCTTCCCCAGTCTAGCTTAGGCAGAAGTGGAAGAGGGGGCTGCTTTAGCTGCTGATATCTCCTTGTTGGTAGCAGCATTGGCCTGGTCTTATTTGAAAGCTGGCATTCATGACAGAATTAGCCCAAGATAAACAGGAGATATCACTGTTAGAAATTAAGTCAGAAATAATGGCTATAAATCCTGCTTTCACTTTCAGTTGTATTCACTGCATCAAAATTTCTATCAGTGCTATTTTCCCATGTAGTAAGGATAATACTATCATTCTGGTATTGTTTGAAAGCGTGGAATACCAGCTTTCAAACAAAGCCCATCTCTCTAGCTGCTACCAAACCAGATATATGAGCAGCTAAAGCAGCCACCCCCTATTCCCTTCTGTCTGGAGAAGGAGGGGGAACAGTTGCAGAGCTTACAGCCTGTATGAAGAAAGGAAAAATAGTAAAAAATATATAGAAATGTGGCATTATGATCATTGTAGTGACCCACATAATAAAGTCATGTTATTTTTTACCAGTGAAATAAATTCCACAAAATAATGTTAAAATTGCAGCTGAGCTCCCATTCAGGTGGATAGCTCATTAATATCTAAAAACTAGACATTTTTGAATGCATCTAAAAATAAACATTTATACTTTGATGCTGAATTCATATTTGAAAAGTACCATATTTATATTAGAATTCTTTTCACATTCTGCAAAGGTTTAGGTGACTTCTATTCATATGCAATTCACTCTTGTATTTGCGTTTAAGCTCACACTGTACAATGTAGCGGCTTTAATACATCTATCTGGCTTTCTGCTCCTGTGCAATAGTCATAAATTGAATGCAGAGGCAACTCATTTCTTCATATTACTCTATAATAACCTGGTTATCTCCTAGCATTCATTTGGTTGTATTTTCTAAACGTTCTTTCTTTGTGAGAAGTCATCATAAATGAAAAGATAATACAGCAAAGGATGATGTTCTGCAAATGATGAGAACATTAATATTTACGATAAGGAAAGAAATAAGACTATGTTAAAAGTGTTTTCCACTTTCCAAAAAGATTGGCTAAGGGGAAGAATTTGTACAAAATATTAGAAGACGCTGTACTTATCTGTTAAATCCTGTATACTTTGAGCGCAGCCACTTTGGTGCTCCTTGCTGTTGTCTGTTTAGTAGACTGATTGGTGGCGTCACTTTGGCAACACATGACCACAGCAGCCAATAACTGGCCTCAGCAACATACCGTTTAAACAGATAATTACATCTTTTAATATTTAATTCAATTTTCCCACCATTCTTTTGTAGACACTGGACGTGTCAGGAATATATATATATATTCCATTCCGCAAAATATGGAATGCACATGGACACTACCCGTATTTTTTTGCTGATCCGTTTTTTGCGGACCGCAAAATACATACAGTCGTGTGCATGAGGCCTTAACAATATGGAATCCCTTTTTCTGTACAAAGCTGACATGCTGTGTTAGCTGCCTGTGGGTTTTTTGTATTTTCCATCATCTGAGGAGCAGAGGGACTTCTTATTTCTGCTGTCAGACATTATAAACACTTATCAAAGCTCAATCCTTATGTTAACGATAAGAATGTGGCTTAAATAAGTGTTTATGACCTCTTAGTAGTTTAGAGATCAGGGTAATTAGATGATGGCACAAAGTGAAAGTGAAATGTTTATGACCTCTTAGTAGTTTAGAGATCAGGGTAATTAGATGATGGCACAAAGTGAAAGTGAAAGACCAGTCACACAACTAGAAAAACAGTTAACCCTTTGTGAACATTTGTGAACAGCTCAATATTTTTAATAAAGACCAATTGAAAATATGATTTTTAGCCAAAAATAAGTTGAATGTAATCATAAAAAAATTACTCCAAAGGTGTACATAGCCTTTAAGGTTTATTCTATCTATAAGATATGCTATAGTCACCTAATGGTTAATTTGTGGTCACCCTTCTCTACAATATCTATGTAAGTTAAGGAAACAGTGCAACCATATCCCTTAGGATGTAGATTAACACTACTGACCTTTCATTCAAAACAATGTTTATTAGACCCCTGATCTCTCAACTACTGAGGATCCCATATGTGAGACTCCAACCTATAAAACATGTGGTCATACATTTTCATCTATTTCTTTTTAGTATTTCTCATTTGTATCTAAATTGAAGAACCTGTTAGAAATGTAAGTATTCTTTAACCACGCAAGGTGGAAGGAAGCTAAAGTTACAGCCACAAGGCCGGATGGACTTGGCTGCTAGGGATCCAGATTACATCTGCGGAGTAAAGTAGCAAAAACTGGTGCAAGTCCACTAGAAGCAGACCTACCACAAATATCAAGGTGTAAACAGTACTGGACAAACAAGGGTTAGAACTAGCAGAGACAGAGTGCCAGCAGCAGATGAAGGGTTAATCCAGAAACTAGCCATGATCAGAGTACCAGGAGGATCAGCCCTTCACCCGTTTTTCTGTGTACAAGTTGTGACCATCAAGCGATTTTTTTTTAAACAGTTAATTTGGAAAGTCTTCAGACCATTTTACTTTTATTACATTTTGTTATATTGTGGCCTTGCTTGTACGAAAATGTAATTGTTTGAAACATTTGCTAGTTTATTGAAAAGGAAAAACTAGAATCTTGCATTGACATAAGTATTCAGACCCTTTACTCAGTACTTAGTTGGAGCACCTTTGACAGTGATTGTAGCCTCCAGGGCACCAGGCTATGATGCTGCAAGGTTTGCACATCTGAATTTGGGGATTTTCTGTCACTCTTCTATGCAAATCCTCTCAAGTTCTGTCAGGTTGGATGGAGACCATTAGTAGATGGCCATTTTCAGGTCTCTCCAGAAATAAACTAAAAAACCTCCTGGTTAGAAAGGGTTAATATGAGGCACATGGAGGTGTGAAATGAATAACACCATGTTCCTCCCATTAACTTTAACGCATAATGCAGAACATGTATGGCATGTGCAGGGAATTTAATGGGCCGGATGCTCCGCTGAGCCCTCTCCATACACGGCAGTTGCCAGCTGTATAACAGCGATCACTCCAAAACCGGTTAATTAACTCAGATGCCTCATTCAACAGCGATCGCAGGCAACTCCCTCTGCCTTCCAATCTGAGCCCCTGAAGTGAAATTGTGAGGCACCGATTGGTTACCATGACAGCCTGGATGCTACTGAAGGTCCCCAGGCCAGCCATGGCAAGCTGCCTGCTAAACTGTGCACGAGGCACAGCTCAGCAGGGAGTGCATCAGAATCTCTTTCATCATGATTTTTTTTAGGGTGAATGGAACATGAGATCTAAAGATCCCAGGTTCTAGCCCCCAAAGGGGACTAAAAGTAAAAATAAATAAATAAAAACACAAAAATTATCAAAGTTTAAAACACGCAATTTGCCATTTTTCAGTCATCTTGTCTCCCCCCAAAAAATTAATAACAGTGATGAGAAAGTTGTATGTAACCCAAAAATGGTACTAATAAAAACTACAGTTTGTCCCAACAAAAACAGGCCCTCATACAGCTCTGTAAACCAAAAATAAAAAAGTTATGGCTGTCAGAAAAAAGCAAAGAAAAATTAGATTTTTTTTCAAAGATTTTTTTTTAAAGTAATAAACCAAAGTGAAAACTATACAAGGTTGGTTATGAACGTATTGAGCTAGCAACATGAGGTTAATGTGTGGGTACTTTTTGTGTTTTTTTTTTGCTTGGTATTGAATAGTATCGCAATACTTTTTCTCGGTATTGAAACAAAATAAAAAAATTGGTAATTTGGTGATAATGCTCCACACAATCCTGTCTTGGATCTATACTAACAGTTTTTTTCCACCTCATTGCTTGGTTTTTGCAATGATATGCATCGCCAGCTATGAGACTTATCTAGACAGGGTTGTGTCTTTTCAATTTATGTCCAATCAACTGAATTTACCACAGATGGACTCTAGTCAAGGTATAGAAACATCTCAAAGATGATCAAGAGAAATGGAAAGCCCCCAATGCCAAATTTCAAGTGTCATAGCAAAGGGTCGAAATACTTGTCCATGCAAAATGCAGAATTTTAGCTTTTCCTTTTTAGGCTACTTTCACATCTGCGTTTTTGCTGGATCTGTCATGGATCAGCAAAAAAACTTCTGTCATGATAATACAATCGGCTGCATCTGTTATGAATGAATCCGGTTGTATTATCTTTAAAATAGCCATGATGACACTAAGACCATTGTAAGTCTGTCAACAGAACCTTGTTTTCCGTCTTGCATAACGGGAACTAGATGGATGTGTTATGCAGTCTCATAGACTTCTATTATGATGAATCAAAATGGAATGCCTCTTTAAGGCTTCCGTTTGGATTTCCGTCTTATGGTGTCCGTTATTTTTCGTTATAACATCGTTATAACATCGAAACATTGAAAGCCATAACGGAATAGAGAACGCAGATATGAACAAGCCCTAACTGGTCTATAATTACCTGTGGAGGACCTAGATCCTTTTTCGAATATGGGCTCCACATTTGCCTTGTGCCAATAACTTGGCACTGTACCAGTACCTAGAGAATCTTTAAAAATTATAAACAATGGCACAGCAATGACTGAACTGAGCTCTTTAAGCACTCTTGGGTGTAATCCATCCATTTACTTTATTTAACTTACCTTGGACCATATCTACAGTTAGCCAGTTGAGAATATTACTAGATGTACTAACAGCCCCAGCACCACAGATATCAGCTCCTTTCTCTTCTTTTGTATATACAGATCTAAAAAGAACCCATTTAGTAATTCTGCCTTTTCCTTATCTTCAGTGATTAACAAGCCTTTACCATCATTTAGGAGACCTACTTGATCAGACCTTGGTTTTTAGCATTTATATATTTAAAGATTTTTTTGGGATTTGTTTTGCTCTCTTTTGCCACCTGCTGTTTGTTTTGTATTTTTGCTAATTTTATCTCCTTTTTACAGATTTTATTAAGCCCTTTGTAAACTTCAAACGTTACAGCTGACCCCTCAGATTTGTATTTTTAAATGCCCTGTTTTGTCTTTTATTACCCTTTTTACAGTAGTTGTAAACCATGGGGGGTTTAAGTTTCGCTGTTTATACTTGTTACATAAAGGAATACATTTTTAGTCCAATTACTCAATGTGGATTTAAAGCTCTCCCATTTATCTTCACTATTATTATATGACAGTAGATGCTCCCAGTCTATGCCCTGAGATGTTGCCCTCAACCCGGGGAAATTAGCCTTTTTAAAATTTAGTGTCTTTGTTCTGCCTGACAGAGTTTGCTTCTTTTAGTTTAGGGGGAATAAAATTATATTGTGGTTACTATTACCAAGTGTTTCTTGAAAAGTAACATTTCCAACAAGCTCTGCATCATTAGAAATAGTATATTGCATTGGACAGATTCTGGAACTTTCAAGTGCCAGAATCTCTGATATGCTGTTGTATGCATTCTTTTAAATTACAAATAGTATAACCCACATAGGCAAAAAATGCATTGTATAGTATACCAATATTATTGCAGCATGATGAATGATTTCCTATTAAATGAAATATTGTCTATAGCATCCATGATCTGTTTCATATTTAATGCATAGCTGCAACACACACACAAACATTTTGCCTATATATACTGTAAAAATTTCAACCAAGTTTTAGACAATGTACACAGTTTACTCAAACTTGGAGACAGTATTTTACTGCTGGAAACCTACATCTCTCTTTTAGCATATCTGTCCCTAATGGTACCATTCCAGTATACAGTGTACCAATGATAAGTATCCATTTTTTAGGTTTTCACTTCATGAAATTCTTTGCTATAGGTATTTACAAAACTAAGCTATTACAATTGTGGATAACCTAATTTACGTAATCTACTATGAAAGTCATCTTCCTCCTTCTTTAGAACTGAAGTGCATGTATTTTTACCTGAAAATAATTATCATAATAGGGTTTTACTAAAATGTTGCTTTATTTGGCTTCTGCACGTCACGTTATGCAGTAAGCTGCAGAATGCAGAACACAGTAAAATCCATCAGAGAGCCCCTCTGATGTCTTGTTCTATAATCCCTCTCTATCCACTCCTGAACAATCTTCTCAGCTCATCTATGACCACATCAAAGTTAAAAAGCATTCAGCAGATAGAGGGGCTGGCGTTTAAACCATCAGACAACCAGTCTGATGGATTTGACTGTGAACAGCATTCTACAGCTTGCTGCATACTATAAAACATAGAAACTGCAGATGACAAACAAAACAAAAAATAAAACCCTTTTACAAAAAATACTTTAAAGTAAAAATACACACATTTAAATAAAAGAAAATTCCCTCAAAGTTGTCTACAGCCTTTAAAAGGAGAATTCCCATCTTTGGGTTTTATGTACATACTATATAAACTATGGGGGACATTTATCAATAATAGCATAATTTGTGTCAAAAGATATTAACATTACAAATCAAAAGTGGTTTGTTTCACCTCATATATCAAAAGGCTCACGCCACTTTTAAAATGTGACTTTTTGTATTGTAAGGGTATTTTTTAAGTACTGATTGGTTCTGTCCAATCTGCCATGTGTTATAACGTGGTAGACAGCCATGTGTTATAGCATGATTGACCGGATCCCTAGCCCATATTTAGGCTAGTGATGTTTATTTACTTTTTATTATTCTTTATGTGATTTGCTAGTGTTATCGTTTATTTAATCACACTTAGTAAATATATTTATTCACTTAGCCTGTGTAAGTTTATTAATTCTCAAATCTTTTAAATTACACTTTTTTAAAATATAAACTTGATTATCTGCCTATTTCTATCTGAATGCAAATTTTTTAACCCGAAATGCGCCATTTCAGCCAACTCTGCCAGACTGCACTTGTGACTTTTAAAACATATTTGAAACTTTTGAAGCATATTTGCAACATTTCCAGTGGTAAATTGTGACTTCTGTCTCAGACTCGGGAAATTTTTGTTATAGTTTTGTTTTTGTTGAATGTCAGTTTACTGACAAAACCCTGTTGTTTTGCTCATTTATATTAGATAAAAATAAATGCATCTTTTTTTAATACTGACATATCACCTTTTTCCTAAGATGAGTTTGTTTTTCTTTTCATTAATGTGCCTTTTTCACAAAACACCACCACATAAGCTGGCTTAATTGTCAGCAACAATTTTAGCCATTGCTACCGATAAGAGGATGATAAATGAGACGTAATATGCTTCAATTTGATATTCCCACCCACTTTGACATTTATAGCTAATTTCTGGCGTGATGCATTCTTTATGGTGAAAGTTCTGGAGAAAAGTTGATATATTTGGCGCAAATCAAAATGTCATTCTTTTGGCCAACTAATGATTAAGGCAAAGAATCAATAAATGCATGAAGGTTTTCTTTTAAAAACTGAAACAAATGGCGGATTTAGACAAGCAAATCATTGTTACAATTCAAACGCTAACGATTCATGTTGGATGATAATAATGTAGTGTAAATGTATTGAGAGACTGAACAATTTTCCTGAAACCGATCTGAAATCATTCATGTGAACAAGTAAATTATCATTTGTCATTATTGAATTGGGGGTAATGTAAAGGTGTGTTTTATGTAAATCGTTGCTGTCTAAATACAGTAAACAATCAAATGTGAATGAATTTAAACATGATAATCTTTGCATGAATATGCTGGTCCGTCATTGTCTTTAAATCACAAAATGCAATTGTGTCATGAATCGCCTAAAGTATTATCTACTCATCTAAATCCACCAGTACAGGATTTTTAGTATACAAGAATTCCTTTTCAATTTATGGTATCCAAAGCCAACCCCTCAGCAAGTAAAAGGTTTGGTTTCCCTTTGAGATACTTTAGTTGAGTTGGAGGATAGTCATCTATATGTTTTATTAATCAGTCATATTCAAAGGAAGCCAGGAGATTAAACTCCATCATATTTACAGGTGACGTAAACCTTAACTTTTTTTTCCACTACTTACACAGTTTTGCTCTAGTGTTTAGGTGAACTTTCATGTTAAATAAGGCAATGGAACCAGATGGTTTCCACCCCAGGATTCTTAAAGGCTATGTACACATTTGGCAACTTTTTATAATAGAATTTTACTCATTGTGGGCTTAAAATAATTTTTTTCATTTGGTCTTTATTAAAAACTAGCTGAAGGACCCGGCTTTGCCCGGGTGTATTTAATCTATTTCATTTAATGTTTGTGTGTGTGTCGTTACAAGATATCGAGAGTGCCCTCTACAGTGCCCGCCCCTTTAACAGTGACCTCCACAGCAGCCCGCCCCTTAACAGAAACATCCACAGCGCCCTCCCCTTTAACTGTGACCTCCACAGCAGCTAGGGTGGCCACTGTCTTCACCCTAGAAAGCCGGACCTCACCGGCCATTCCCCCAAACGTGAAGCAGCGCCCCGTTCCCCATGAAGCCACACCACTAAACATGAGGCCACGCCCCCTGGCTCAGTGAAGACATGAAGGAGAAGCTGTCTGAGCGTGATCTACTGAAAGGGTGGACATCCCTGCGTCCGTCTAGGCACTGCGCCAGACAGAGAACAGGGAGCCAGAAAACTGGACTGTCCAGCCTAAAGCCGGACATCTGGCCACCCTAACATCAGCCTGCCCCTAGGGTGGCCAGAGGTCCGGTTTTAGGCTGGACAGTCTGGCTTTAAGACTCCCTGTCCACCGTTCGGCACAGGGCCTGGACAGACACAGGGAGCTCGCCCCTTTAACAGTGACCTCTACAGCGGGCAGTCCCTTTAACAGTGACCTCTACAGTGACCCGCCCCTTTAACAGAGACCTCTACAGCGGCCCACCCCTTTAACAGTGACCTCTACAGCAGCCCGCCCCTTTAACAGTGACCTCTACAGCAGCCCGCCCCTTTAACAGTGACCTATACAGCTGCCCGCCCCTTAAACAGTGACCTCTACAGCAGCCCGCCCCTTTAACAGTGACCTCTACAGCAGCCCGCCCCTTTAACAGTGATCTCTACAGCAGCCTGCCCCTTCAACAGTGACCTCTACAGCAGCCAGCCCCTTTAACAGTGACCTCTACAGCTGCCCACCCCTTTAACAGTGACCTCTACAGAAGCCCGCCCCTTTAACTGTGACCTCCACAGCAGCTAGAGTGGCCACTGTCTTCACCCCAGAAAGCCAGACCTCACCGGCCATTCCCCCAAACGTGAAACAGCTCCCCCAGTTCCCATGAAGACACATCACTAAACATGAGGCCACGCCCCCCTGGCTCCGTGAAGACATGGAGGAGAAGCTGTCTGAGTGTGAGCTACTGAAAGCGTGGACATCCCTGTGTCTGTCCAGGCACTGCGTCGGACGGAGAACAGGTAGCCAGAAAACTGGACTGTCCAGCCAAAAGCCGGACATCTGGCCACCCTAACATCAGCCTGTCCCTAGGGTGGCCAGAGGTCTTGTTTTAGGCAGGACAGTCTGGCTTTCAGACCCCCTGTCCTCTGTCATGCGCAGGGCCTGGATGGACACAGCAGCAGCACTCTTAGCAGCAGCACTGTGCAGTCTGAGCAATGAGCTGCAGGGAGAAAGTCACCCTCCCCCCACCCCTGCAGCTGACAGAAGGTGATTTTTACCAATATTTTTAATCCCGGTCAAATGCAGCATGGAAGGGGAGTGGCCTGACTGAGTCAGGGGTGTGACTTAGTGGGATCTGGGGGTGGTGCTTTTAAGTCCTTCTTTTGACGGCGGCCGGAATTACAGGTCGATGCCTGATTTAGGAGGAAGGTGGATAGCAGTGGAAGAAAACATCTTTTATTACTACTGAACAGTAAATATGTAAAATTTACATTATATGAGGTAATGATTGATGATGAGTTAGTCTAAAACATAAGTTATAGTTATGGTAACCGGGAATACTCATTTACCATTGTCATCCACAGTGCTCTGCCTCTTTAATGCAGACCTAAAGCAGTGAACTGGCTAGGTTGTCATAGAAACCTGATGTGTGCCTGTGAGCTTCTATTGGCTGATAAGGGTCATGTGACCAGGCTACTATTGGCTAATGCATTTTTTGGGAATATCTCAGGAACGGTACATCCTGGAGAGTTGAAAACTGTTCTAAAACCTTCCCGGACACCTGATGTACATGTGTGTCAAATTTTGTGATTGTAGCTGCAGCAGTGCGGATTCCTTTAGCGGACACACACACACACACACACACACACACATACACTCAGCTTTATATATTAGATGAGTGATTAAATTCATTATGAATTGTCACAAAAATTCAGATTCTAGTGAATCTAAAATGTTCACAATTAGTTTAGGACAAGTGGCTCAAAATGGCATCCACCATTTAACAAATCAGGGAACAGCACAGCAAGCCAGGGAAGATCAGGGCAGATCACATGACCCCAGCTGGTGCCTTAGCTAGCAGGCTTGCCCACAATGCATCATAGGTAGTGATGAGTGAAGCGCGCTTCGGATCCTAGATCCGAAGTTGCTTCGCTCAAAACTTCAGTTTAAGGCTGTACGGAGATCCGTCTCTGTTCAGCATTAACATGTATAGTCTCCAACGTGGCGAAGTGAGTAATTCCTGAAGTCTCACGACTGGTACCTCAGAACTGAAGCCGAGCTCAACATTTTAATGCTGTACTGTAATGCTGTCAGGCTGCCAGCCATTTTCAGTGAATAGTATAGCAGCATTTAAAGCTATAAAACTCATTTTCTTTTATTAACTTGTACCACCCCAATGTACCTCACATAATTCACAATCAGACACAGATTTTTTACAATATTAATCCTGGTGCTAATAGTATACTGCCTGATGCATTCTTCTGCGTCACAGTTGTGGTGTATTGTACTTGACTCTGTCCGACGTTTATCCGTGGACGTATATGTTGCTGTCACTTTGTCATTACTGATGCTGTCCTGGCTAGTAGGATATCTCCGCTGTGAGATAAAACAGTTTATGTCATTGAGCAATTTAGTGCAGTAACAGTTTTACTAAATCACATCCATACACACTGGGATGCACGAAGGCACCACATCCCCTGACGTAAATGCGCATGTTTTTGCTTTAACAGGTTAGAGGGTTGTCTCACTGAGATAAATCATTGTCATATGTCTTGTTATGGCATATGGATTTGCAGCAAGCTGCAGGGGAGGAGACAGTGGCGTAACTACAACTAACTGGGCCCCACAGCAAATTTTTGAATGGGGCCCCCCCCCAGAAACTTCCTCGCAACCCAAACTCACATGCAACCCTCACTCTTGTGGCTAGTCAAGATTGAGCTCTCCCAGACGAGGCCTGACAGCCGCTCCATCCGCTTTCTATAGTGTCACTGTATATAATGCCATTGTATAATACTGTTGAGGGGGGCCTGACAATAAAATCTTTTAGTCTCCCTTCTGAGGGGGCCCCTTGTGGGTCTGGGCCCCAAAGCAGCTGCTTCCCCTGCTTCCCCTATTGCTACGCCCCTGGGAGGAGAGCAGAGAAGAGGATCGGAGTGATAGTAACAAGAATGAAAGTTGTAGTTATTACTCACTCTGATGCTCCACTGGGTCATGCAGTGATGGGAAGAATGCACCTTTCTTCCCTTTGGGGCATACCCTGGTCTTGGGGTTCTCCTGCCTGATCGCAGTTTGGGGTGCCCTTGATGGCAACGAATTCTGAGGTCGCAGAATGGGGCGAATAATAATGAGTACTGGAGTACTCCAGTTAGTACTGGAGGACCAGGAAGAGGTGAATGCACCACTCCCCCAGCTCTGTACTCACCGATTCCTGGTCTTCCTCAGCTGCTTGCTGCGCACAGCATGAGGATGTCTGTAACCTGTGACCTCACGCTTTGCGGCATCGGGTCACAGCACAGCGCGCAACAGAAAGAACATTAATGTAATATGGGGATCATTAACATGGAGGTCTAACCTGATGTCTGATTAATACAGGGGTCTTATTAACGTGGAAGTCTGATCTGAGGTCTGATTAATATTGGTGCAGTTAACATGGAGATCTGAATAGGAGCCTTATTAACTTTGGGGGTCTAATCTGAGGTCTGATTGGGGTCTAATTAACATTGGGAGACTGATCTGAGATCTGTTTGGGGGTTTTATTAACATTGGGGGTTTGTTCTTAGGTCTAACATTGGAGGTCTGATTGGGGCTCTCAGCTGAGATCTGATTAACATTGGGGGTCTGATCAGAGGTCTGATTAACATTGGGGGACTGATTGGGACTCTGAGTTGAGGTCTGATTAACATTGGGGGTCTGATTAATGGTCTGAGCTGAGCTCTGATGAAAAATATTTTTTTTCTCATTGTTTCTTATTTTCCTCTTCTAAAACCTAGACATGCAGGTGCGTCTTATACAGTGAAATATATGGTACATCAGTTACAGTTCTCAACGTGCATGGACTTGTTACACAAATGCACTTTCCACAGATCTTACAGGTTACATGGCTGCAAAGGTAGTTACTATGCCAAGATGTCCAAGATGTCTGTTTAAAGAAATTCTCCTCACACTGCACTTCTGTAGCTGAATCATCCAGGAATGGGGTATAATGCTTTTCTTTCTGCAATGTAACCACAGACCCTAATGTCACACTATGCTCTGCACCTTTTTACAGGTTGCCATATTTACAATTTACAGTACAATACCCTTCCACAATTTCGTCTGCGGGATGTGGATATTATCTTATGCAGATAGCCAATCTGCTCCAAGGATCTGTCCAGGCACCTTAAGACTTTAAACTCTTCGACACATGGCTATGGAGACTTAGTGGTCCTTTTCAGACAGTAAGTCTCCAAAAACCTTCTCCCTATACCCCCTTCTGTACATCTGGCATGTTTTCCCAAGTATATAAAGTTATTTTCTGGTCTTTCTCTGGTCGGTACCTAATCCAAGGCTGTCCTTTGTTTCAGGTATCACAATTAGTATGTGCTAAGTCCTCTCTGCTCTTAGACTCCCACACTGACTGACACAGGACTGGACACTAGACTGGTCTCCTGTAACCTTTCCTCTCTGTATAGAGACAGCGACTACAGTGACAGTAAGCCTTTTAACACCTTACATACAATTAATACAGTAAATGTATGTACCACACAAAAGTACATTTTAACCCATTTGCAGTGTACCGCTGCTCTGCATGCTGCAGATGTCATAGAAGAGGTCCCATACTAGAAAAATCCTCCAATATTCTCCAGATTAGATAGTGGCTTTTGCTCTGGCAGACCCAGTCCTATAAAATGGCTACATTGTAATGCTACTAGAGATTAGGGAATTTCCCAAAATTGCTTTGGGTCCAATTCAGTTGAATCAGTCATCAGATTCGATTTCATCTGAATAAATTCACCTGAAACAAAAGTGCCCCAATTGCCTGAAAAGTCCTGTATGACACCTAGTGGTCTCCTAGGACTGTATCCAACCCCTATCAAGCTCTTTAATATCAAGACAGCATTAGTAATGTCCATGTGACAGTGACATACAGTATGTCTGTGGGTAAACAGATGACAGTCGGTGGTAACAAACAGCCTGTTTAATAACACACTGCACTCTCTGACTTTTTTATAATTACAAAACATTCCAAAAAGAATCCCTTTTTGAAGACATATGCCTTTTTTTTTGTCTTCTGATCTGTAAAATGCAGGCTGCCATTTTGAACGATTTGTGCGGGATGAATCACAGAGTTTTGGATTTGTCAAAATGAGAACCTTTGTGCCATGTTGTACTTTTTGTATTCTCCAAACGAAGGCACAATTTTTGTATTTGACGGGTTTTCTTTAAGAAAATAAAATGAAAACATTTTTAAAAGCTGTGAACAGAACTCATTTTCAGAATCTAATTGAAACTCTTTGCTTGTGTTGTTAATTCCCTGTGAGTGTGTGGGATACAGTGAATTATGGGTATTAGAATCCCTTAGTCTCTCAAGCCCTGAAGGAAGAAAGCAATAACAGCTAATATTTCAAACCTTAGTGGGCTTTTGCTACTGGATATTAACATTTAAGCACTAAACATTTACTATAAAGCTGAAACTAATAATACACAACATTCTTCATCTAGACATGAACAGCATTTGCATGGGGTTCTGTGGAAAACCCTATTAAATTGAACAATGGTTTAACTTAATTGTGTTTTCCTTAAAAAATTCCCTTGCACACATTTTCTCTCAATTTTTAATTTATGTCTGTTTGACTTTAGGTTGTTTACTAAAATCTTTATCCTTTTTGCCATCTATGTTTCATAGTACCCACTCTGCCAACACTGGCATGCTGGTTGTCATATACAGATTTGAGTTGTCAAGGCTACAGATATTGATAACCTATGTTCAGAATAGACCATCAATATCAAATCAGTGGAGGGTCCAATGCCTAGCACCCCCACAGATTAGCTGTTTCAGGCAGCCCAGAAACTATATAGTGTATGGATGGAAGCAGAAATATCCATATATGTAGATTCCGTGGGGGGATACTGCAAGTCAGATACCATTCAGAGCTAAGTTGCAGAACCCTGGCGCTACCACGAGACGGGTGTAGAGAGGTGTGGCCTTCCAGCTCCATACACTGCATAGTTTCCAGAACTGTGACTCACCAATAGCTCCAAATGTTACATGAAAGTCTATGGGAAATATTAAATGCAGAAACGCAGAACAACCAAGCATTACTTTTTTTATTGTAGTGACATTTTTTTAACCTTGAGGTGCATTTTTGGGTCAATTTTTTCCAAGTTGCAGCATACTGTGGGTCTGACGTTCTTACCCTTGTTGTCTCCTCCCATAGACCTCCAATGGTTTATTTTTTACCAATGCTTTTTTCCTAGACAAACCAAAAATGCTAGGTGCTAAACCATACTATATGGGCAGATGTATTGTAAGGGTATTTTACAAGAAGTAATTTGAAGCATTTGACATACTCAATTAAGTACTGATTGTTTTTTCCCCTTTAATTATTATATTACGGTCTATACTCCTTGTAATGTAGTGAGTTAGGGATAGCTAGTTAACATATACAAAACCATTGTTCTGTGTCAGATGACCATCAGGCCACATTCCAGAGTGGATAACTCATAAGATATGTGTACTGCCCACTGGACATTCTTAGGAGGAGGCGCTGAGAGATATAAACCTTTTTGCACAAAGATAAAGAACTCAGCTCCAATGCAAACATCATCCAGGTAGAATGTTGTAGGTCGCTCTTCTAGGCATCTCTCTTGTATTACCATGGGCTGTCGGCCATGTGCTACTTGAGTAGCGTGGTGAAGGGAGCTCCAGCCATGAAGCATCAGCTATACGCTGCATGGGTAGCATGGCGACAGGAGCTACCCCATTGTGTTGCAAGGCTAGGTGATTAACTATTCGGTATGTGATGTGTCTGTTTTATATATTTAATCGCTCTTAGAAAACATTTTTATCCCAGCCTATTTATTCTCAAATATTCAAATTCACATTAAAACAGGCAGAAATGCCTCAAAGAAATACTACTTTTTTTTTAAAGGGAATGTGTCATCAGAAAATGACATATTGTCAGGGGTGTCGCTAGGGCTTTTTATCCAGGGCCAGGGCCCCAAATCAATCTACCACTGCCTGGGACTGGTGGAGACAGCTGCAGTGCGACCTGATCCTCTAAGGGGGCATCCTGCTTCAGTCGGGACTCCAGAGTGGGGAATTTCCCAGCTTAGGAGTCCCTACTTTGACTCCATATATGGCTATGTCCATATATGGAGTTAGTGTTATGAACAGTGAAAGGGGTATTCCCACTATGCTTGGGAACACCCTGTTTATTTATAAGACCAGTTTAGACTCTAATTTTAAAATACTCCGGTGGGGATTTGAACTCACTACCTTCTACATTACAGGCCAGTACCTTAACCACTGGGCTATGGAGCTCAGTTTTAAGCCAATTATGAAAAACTTCATAGAAGTTTCTCTTGTATAATGCAAAAGAGCCTCTTAGGAGGTGTTTCAATATCAGAGAAACTTCTATGAGGTAGTAGGTTGTGAGTTCAAATCCCCACAGGAAATTTTGAAAATAAAGGCTAAATAAAAATAAAGCTTAAGTACACAGTCTGTCATTTTGGGGTGTGTTTATTACTTTTTATTCCATTTTCTTGGGAGATAAAGTGTTCTGTTACACCATATAGGCAAACTTTTTTTCAATATTTTAAAAGTATGGGTGTTTTTGCATGCCTATAATGCCATTTTGTTCTTTTTTTGTGTGGGGAATGGGGTGATTTTACGTTTTTTAAAATATTTGCAAAACTTTTTTTTTTATTTTTTTACTTTATAAGTCCCCTAAGTGGACCACAACTTACAATCATCAGATGTAAATTGCTCCATTAGTCTGTATTGAAATCATTATATCACAGTTCACTGCTGCCACCTAGTGGCCTGAACTGGGATATGCTAACAATGAACCTGGAAGCCTAGTACAGGCTGAGGCTTATTTACAGAACAGGGTGCTTTCACCAATCTTTGCTGGTGGAAAGCGCGCCTGAAGAGAAATCCCGCGCTTCTGGTTTTAATACTTTCAGATGCTTTGAGTGAGGGGAACTCATTGTGTGAGGGGAGGGGGCATGGAGTGTATTCTGGGTCCATGAGGGTGAAGAACTGTTTAAGGAGATGTATGGGGTGTAAATCTGTGAGGAAGGGCTGGAATCAACAGAATGTACTGTATTTTTAGCTTTATAAGATGCACTTTTTTCCTCCCAAATATAGGGTGAAAATTGCTGTGCATCTTATAAAGCGAATACTAGTGAAGAGCTCACTGGTATGTATTAGGTGCCGGGAGAGGGGATACATACTCATTCTCCTGCGCTGAAGCTCCGCTCCGGGTCCAGTGCTTCCTTGTCTCCTCCTGCCGGCACTGCACTGTCCTGGGGTCAGAAAAGGTGATCTGAGGTCTGCGAAAGCGAAAAATACAGTAACTGTGTTGTTAGCGCATTATTACAAAATTTGGGGCCCCACTTTTGATTTTGCCCAGAGCCACATTTTGTCTAAAACCGGCTGGGGGGGTGACTGTGGGGGATTGTATGCTGGGGGGGCAACTGTGGGGGATTGTATGCCGGGGGGGCGACTGAGGGCCATATTCATTGGGGCTTGGGCCCCGGATATTTTGAGACCCTAGCAACGCCCCTGCCTATTGTTTAAAGGTTTTATGGTTTTGTGTTAAACATTTTCAGATGCCATGATCAGCAATGAACACAGCATCTGAGGGGTTCAATGATGGGAATGGCATGATCACCGTTCCCCGTCACTGCGCCAACTACTTACAAAGAAATGCGGTTTGTAACGAATTAATTAGTCACAAAGCAAATTTCTTTGTGAAATTCAGCGAAGCAGCCAAATCTAATTATTTGAAAACTTCGCTCAACACTACCTATAAGCCTCCTCACGCTGATTAAGGCGTTCTCTGTAAGGAGAGATAGTACCTCCCAAATACTATGCAAATAAATGCCATAACTCTTCATTTTTTAATAACATGTAAGTGGAACATATTGGAAGTCATTTATCAAAAGCAGGTTTTACACCAGTTTCACCAATACTGTATATCACCAATATAATAAATATATTTAATGTTGGGATGGTCCATCTAAATTTCTCTCAGCAGTGATGAATCATGATTCATCATTGTGTTATCCTAGAACAGTATCAAATGCAACTTTTCTTACATAGCTTAGTAAATGCCCATTCACCAGAGTTGTAAATGTTCTCATTATTAGTGATACAAAGCCAATTATTCTGGGCACAAGAGGCGCAATAGGCATTTGTCAATTTCCCCAGTGAGTAATTTTATCCAACTGCAACTGAGGAGATGGCTTCTATGGACACTAAATGCCAAATGATGGTGTTTTGGGACTAAATCCAATCTGATGGAATATGCCCACTTATGGGATTTATTTCTGTAAATGGGAAGTGCTTTCAGACAAATATTGATTTTTTGAAGTGTAATACATTTTTAAGTCATACACTTATAGCTATGTAGGTTTAAAAAAGACCTTTAAAAAAGTCCATTAAAGGGGCTTTCCAGGATTATCATTATGTTTTTAACAGATAGGCTCATGTAGTTGCTTACATCATGTACATCTTCCCCCTACTTTTTTCTCCTTTTTGGACTCTCCTGACCTGTTTTCACCATATAAAAAAATTACCCTGGTTTGTTTCCATCCTCTATGCTATGTAGCACTTCCTGTTGCTGTATCCAACCAAACCCATGATGCACTTCTCCTTTCTCTGTCACAGCTCCAGCACTGCCCCTAACAATGCCCAGCTAGTTTTTAGCTCCTCCCACCCAGCTAATTACATAGACTTCCCTATCACTGCCCCTGCTGCTGCATGGACATGGTCATGTGACCACAGCCCAGAACGGAAGATATAAGAAAATGAACATGAATTGTGCTAATTGTACTTAATCAAGTATTCTCCATTTTTTAAGTTTTATGCTTAAATGTCTTGGGTTTCTATAACATCCATGAAGAGCATGAATTTTAGGTTGAATTAGGAAATATAGTCTGTTTTTTTTCTTAGTGTTCTGTTTTCTAACATTTCTAAGGAACTTTAGACACTGCAAAAAGGGAATTACTAAGACATTGAGACATTATGAAATATAGTGTGTGGAGGGGGCACCCGGGCATAATGTTCAGATGTACTTTTCCATACCATTGGTTGCTTTAATAAATATTTGTAATTGGACACATTAAAATTGATGGCTAAAGGGTGGTGTTTAGACCCCCGATGTACAACTAATAAAACTGACACTACGTTCATTGCCCGGCAGAGAATCCTTTAACCAGCAAAGTGTATGGGTCTTTGATTCTTAGATCGACTGCATCCTCTGGGACATGGGGAGAACTTATAAACCAATTTGAACCCCAAAGACAAGCGAGGCGTAGTCCCCTAGTTTGGGACTTGTCCTAAATTGCAATGACATACGCAATAAAGGTAAAAGAAATACATTACAATTGCCATTTGCATCTAGCCTTTTTCAAATGCTGACAAAGAATCTGCTATTACTACCTCTTGGAGTAGGACATTCCACAGTTTGACTACTTTAACAGAAAAGAATCCTTTCCTGAAATGATTACTCTCTCATAGGTTAGCATATTCCTTAGTTTGACTATTCTATTGACGTCTGAAACGCTTTGCTCCCAGGTGTAATGAAAGTTGGAATGAATAAATCATGTCCCAGTTCTTTATACTGGCCACACATATATTTATACATGTAATAAGTTTACCTCTAAGTTTTTAGACTAAGTTCTAAGTCTTATTTCCAAGCTGAACAAGACCAATCTTTTAAGCTTCTACTTATAACAGAGACCTTCAATCCAATTTAGCCCCTAAAGGACTGGGCCTATTTTGTTTTTTGCATTTTTTTCTCCCCACATTCCAATAGCCATAAGTTTTTACATTTTACATTAAGGGTTTATTGCAGCAATCACCTCCACAGTATGAGGACGGGGGATTGCTATTGATATCACTCATCCTGTGTCATTCTGTATATTGTTATTGATAACACCTCCTCTGTGTACAACTATCAGTCACTGACAGCTATCTATTTTGACACAGTGAAGGGTCTGCTGGAAGACGATTGAGCTCCCAGGATATTAATACCAGGTGAGTGCATTAATTAATTTAAAATATAACTTTTACTTAATTCTGCTTAAAACAGTTGTCCACAATAGAAATACTACAGTGACTATAGAATAGAAAATCTGCTCAAACAAACAGATAATATATTAATATATACATTAGCACCAAGGCTTAAAGAATTGATCTTCATCCAATAGCAACAGGCACCATCTTGGATAATATTATTAAGAAAAATGCACACATATAAAATAATGAAATATAGTATGTAACGATCTTACCCAACCAGGCAGTCACGCTTTTGTAGTAGTCCTCAATGGTACCAGGAGGGAGACTATAGGGACCAAAGGAGATACACGCAAATTGAGAGTAATGACTCAATTGAAGGCACAGTGGGGCAGTGAGCACAAACCTAATCTCACCCTATGATGTACGGTGACGGGGCTACACATGCCCTACCTATCTACACGGGGCAACCCATGATGGTTGGGGGCCCCGTCCAGATGCCTCTCCCTGTGTCCCGGACCTAACCCTCAAAATAAGGAAAATAACAAAAAAGTGCCCACTCCCAACGTGGCACGTTTCTGTCACATTGACTCGTCAGGGGAGTATAGCAATAAGATTAGGGAAAAAGATATATTAGAACGTAAAGGGTTAATATTGGGGTTTAGTTCAGGTCCCAATATACTACAAGCAGCCAGTGGGCTAGCAAGTAAAAACACCCCAGCTAAATACCAGTGTCATAAAAACGCTGCATTAGATAACCCATGATAGGGGCAGCTGACACTGGCAATGCTGGAAAGGTCAGCTGTATGGGACAAGTTCGCTGGGTTTGATAACCAGAACATTACCTGTTTGAGCCAGCATTTAAAGATGGACGGAGCGCGCGCTTCCCAGAGAGGGCCGTCCCCCCATATGCGTCATCCACCCGGTCACGTGAAGGATCACATGATCGGAGCTACGTCAGGGCGACGCAAGAGGAAGGCGGGCCAATTCAAAATCAGATAAGGGGCATAGCGCGTATGTCAATGTCGCAACGCCCATTGACACGTGGGTGTACCGATGACGCGTCCCTAGTAACGTAGCCAAGTGGCCAAAAAAGAGCATTTAGGGCTGGAAATATACATAGTTAGAATACGGATGCGCAGATAATGACCATGTAGAGTCATTATTAACAAAATAACATACTAACACTCCTACTTCGTATATGAATGTTGGATATAATCAGTCAGGGCTACTGCTAGCCAAATCAAAACTAAGACTGACATTAACAGAGGCCCCAAATATAGTCAGACCACATAAAACCCAATCATGACAGATAAGAAATTTATTCAGATGAAATGTTGATTTTGGGACACATTACCTCACTTAAACGAAACAACTAAAATTGAGGCGTTCATTAAGTCCCCGTGGGGTAGTGGTTTTCAGATAGTAGATCCATTTAGCCTCTCGCTGGAGAATGATCCTATCCCAATCACCGCCACGTAAGGGGGGTTTTACCAAGTCAATCCCCATAAAGGACAATGTGGCACTTCCATTATGCACCTGGTGTACATGCCGGGATATCGGAGTATCTTTTTCAAGCTGAATATCATTAAAATGTTCCCCCACCCATCTCCTCAACTCCCGAATGGTCTTACCAATATACTCCAACCCACATTCACACACAAGCCTATATATCACACCGCGTGACCGACAATTGATGAAATGACGGATGGTATATGTCCTTCCAGTAACGTTGCTTCTGAAGAATTTAGTAGACCTCATGTGTTTGCAGGCTATACAACCACTACAACGATAACAACCAAGTACAGGATGGGAGAGCCAGGTAGTCCGTGAGGGTATCGACACCAGATTACTATGTACCAGTTTGTCCTTGAGGCATTTTCCCCGCTTATTTGTGATCTGTGGGTATTCTCCCAACACCTCACATAAATCAGGGTCCATGGTAAGTATTTTCCAATGTTTATGGAGAATATGTCTAAGCTGACTAGCCCCCTTATCAAAAGTGGTAATGAACCGAATCGATTTAGTCTCCAATTGAGGACGTTCTCTAGGTGTCAATAAAGACGAACGTTCATATGTCAAAGCTGACTGATAAGCTGATCTCAATACTCCGTCTGGATATCCTCGTTGTCGAAAGCAAGCTCTCAGGTCTGCTGCCTGTGTCACAAAGTCCTGTCTTTGACTACAGTTGCGCCGCAGTCTAAGATATTGCCCTCTGGGGATACCCCTCCTGAGAGGGAGAGGATGACTACTCTCCCATCTCATCAGTGACTGACAGCTATCTATGTATACACACTTACACAGAGAATGCCATCAATCACTGTTAAAATCTCCCCCATGTACAACTATCAGTAACTGATAACACCTCCCCCATGTACAACTATCAGTGACTGACAGCTATCTCTGTATACACACTTACACAGAGAATGCTATCAATCACTGATAACACATCCTCAGTGTACAATTGAGATCAGACAAAAAAATATATACATTTATAAACTACAAGTTTTATTTAATCTTTTTCAACAAAACTGTATTTCATTTTTCACCTGCTCTATAACATGCTGCCTGATGACAGATCCCCTTTAACATATCATTTTTACCATGCAGTGAACACTGAAACTAAATCCTAAAAACAATAGCAGAATTGCACCTATGAAACTGGCTGACCTGTGCACTTGGCAGCTGAAGGCATCTGTGTTGGTCCCATGTTCATATGTGCCTGCATTGCTTAGAAAAATGAAAACTTGCTGTTACTCCTAAAGGCTCAGCTCTCTCTGCACGTGCCACAGCCTCTGCTTGATGACATTTACACTTCCGGGCCTTGTTAATCAAAGTGGAGAGGGCATGGCAGTCGCAAAGAGAGTGGAGCCTCTAGAAGTAAGGCAACGTCTCCGTTGCTCCTTGAGGCTCATTTGCAAATATTAAAATTAATTTTTTTCTCCGCAATACAGTAGAATTAGCTACCCCAAACTGGTGGCATTAAAAATACAATTTGTTACATAAAAAGAGCCCTCATATGGCTATGTCAACGGAAGGCCAAAAAAAGGCTGCATTCTTAGAGACGACCTGTCAACACTCCTGACAACTTCTGTTTAGCAACTACTTGCAATCCCTTTGTATTTACAAAGCTGGAGCATTTTTCATGTAACTTTATGTTGTGCCATTCCTGCTATGCTACGTTATGAATGAATTGTTAACAGGTAGCAATAAAGTTCAAGATGGGTGTTACCAATTGGGGATGTGTCCCTGCACGGTCTGACATTATCCAATCAGTGCTGCCGGTGTCAGACTGTGCAGGGACACACCCCGAAATGGTAAGATCCAGCTGGACCTTCATTGCAAACTTTTTACATATATTGTGCTGTTTAGCAGCTAGAAATGTTTGAAAGTTGGCAATCTAAGCGTAAAACACCAGGATTGAGGCATCAGGTAGACAGATATAGCATTTAGAAATTGGGTTGGTAGTGAAAGATGAAACCTGTATTTGTACCTGTGGCACCAGATGGCAGGCCAACATAAGAAATGACCAATATACAGTAATAAACTCATTTTAAAAATCCCTGATTGTTCAAAATGAAAAATTAAAAAACAGATTTTATAGGCTCATATATGAGCTTCAAAATCATTACAAAAAATCTTTAAAAATGTTAAAACATATATTAAAAATTAAAAAAATAATAAGGCTAAATCGCCACCTTTTCCATATAATAAAAAAATACCTAAATAACAAAAAATATAAACATCATGGGTATCACTGCAACCAAAAACGCCTGTACTATTAAAATATAAAAATATTTTTCCAATACGGCGAATGTCGTAATGGAAAAAAAGGGTTAAAATGGCCAAGTTAAAATATGATAAAAAAGTCACACACACTCCAAAATGATATCAATAAAAACTACAGATTGTCCCGCAAAAAATGAGCCCCCCCCCCTTCCCCACAGCTCAGTACTCATTTTTGCTGCTGCTGTACCTTGGCTTGCTGGGATCTGTAGTGCAGTCTAGGGAATATGTTTGTCACTCAGTTATATAAACTACAGTCCAGTGAACAATTGTGTGGTGTGCTGTACAGCAGCGTCAGTCTATAAAATACGATTTTTTCACTCAATTATATAAACTACAGTCCAGTGAACAATTGTGAGGTGTGTGATACACTAGCCGCAGTCTAGAGAATCATTTTTTTCACTCAATTATATAAACTACAGTCCAGTGAACAATTGTGAGGTGTGCGATACACTAGCCGCAGTCTAGAGAATAATTTTTTCACTCAATTATATAAACTACAGTTCAGTGAACAATTGTGAGGTGTGCGATACACTAGCCGCAGTCTAGAGAATAATTTTTTTCACTCAATTATATAAACTACAGTCCAGTGAACAATTGTGAGGTGTGTGATACACTAGCCGCAGTCTAGAGAATATTTTTTTTCACTCAATTATATAAACTACAGTCCAGTGAACAATTGTGAGGTGTGCGATACACTAGCCGCAGTCTAGAGAATAATTTTTTTTCACTCAATTATATAAACTACAGTCCAGTGAACAATTGTGAGGTGTCTGATACACTACCCACAGTCTAGAGAATATTTTTTTTCACTCAATTATATAAACTACAGTCCAGTGAACAATTGTGAGGTGTGCGATACACTAGCCGCAGTCTAGAGAATAATTTTTTCACTCAATTATATAAACTACAGTCCAGTGAACAATTGTGAGGTGTGCGATACACTAGCCGCAGTCTAGAGAATACGTTTTTCACTCAATTATATAAACTACAGTCCAGTGAACAATTGTGAGGTGTGCGATACATTAGCCGCAGTCTAGAGAATAATTTTTTTCACTCAATTATATAAACTACAGTCCAGTGAACAATTGTGAGGTGTGCGATACACTAGCCGCAGTCTAGAGAATAATTTTTTTTCACTCAATTATATAAACTACAGTCCAGTGAACAATTGTGAGGTGTGCGATACACTAGCCACAGTCTAGAGAATAATTTTTTTTCACTCAATTATATAAACTACAGTCCAGTGAACAATTGTGAGGTGTGCGATACACTAGCCGCAGTCTAGAGAATACGTTTTTATTCTCAGTTATATAAACTACAGTCCAGTGCAAAATTGAGTGGTTTGGCCACTCAATAGCTGGAGTCTAAAGACTACATTTTTTTGCCTTAGATAGTAATTCTACTGTCTACTGAGTACGGTTTTGGCCACACGAGGTACACCACTATTGAAACCACAACAGTGCGAACAGGTGATGACGTGGATAGCGGACAATGCGTCCAGTAATTTATCTACCACCCAGTCTTCCACGCAGTCCACCCACGCTAGCCAAGGGAGTAGACCTCTGTCTCCTCCAGCTCAACCTCCTTCCCCCCAGCCTGCCCCCCCCCCCCACGGAAATTATGGATTCAGATCAGGCATACTCACAGGAACTCTTTTCAGGACCCTACCCAGAGACACACCACTGCTCAACAGCAACCTGAGCAGTTGCTCTGTCCCGATGCCCAAAATTTAGAACTTTCACAGTCTGTGGGTGATGAGAGTGTGGAATTAGTGCAAGTAGTGCGTGAAGAGGTGTCGGATGATAATGATGATGAGACACGGTTGTCAGACAGTGACGTTGTTGTCAGGGCAGTAAGTCCGAGGGGGAGCAGAGTGAGGAATCGGAGAAAGAGCTGGTGGATGATGAGGTGACTGACCCGAGCTGGGTTGGTAATCCAACTCAAGACAGTGCTTCTGAGGGGGAGGCAAGTGCAGCACCAGAACAGATTGGAAGAGGCAGTGGGGTGGCCAGAGGGAGAAGCAGGGCCAGAGCAGGTAGATCAGCAACTGTTTCACGGAGTCAAGCTCCCGTGCCGAGGCCTAGATGTTCGCAAGTCTGGAGGTTTTTTAAAGAAAGTGAGGATGACTGTGGTGTGCAACCTGTGCCACACCAGGATCAGCAGGGGAGCCACCACTACCAGCCTAACCACTACCAGCATGCGCAGGCATATGAGTGCTAAACACCTGACTCAGTGGAACCAAGGCCGTTCACCGCCTGCGGGTCACACCACTGCCCCTTCCCCTGTATCACATGCTGGCTCGGTGAGTCAACCCCCCGCCCAGGACCCCGGCACGAGCGCCTCCCGCCCTACAACCACCCCTTCACCTCCACGATCCTCCACAACCTCCACCAATGTGTCCAAGCGCAGCATTCAGCTGTCTTTGCAGCAGACATTTCAGCGCAAGCGCAAATACAATTCCAGCCACCCACATGCACAAGCCCTAAACGTCCACATCTCCAAATTGTTGAGCCTGGAGATGCTGCCCTATAGACTGGTAGAGACAGAGGCTTTCCGCAACCTGATGGCGGTGGCTGTCCCTCGTTACTTGGTCCCCAGCCGCCACTATTTTTCCCAATGTGCCGTCCCAGCCCTACACCAGCACGTGTCAGAGAACATCATCCGTGCCCTGACCAAAGCGGTTAGTGATAAGGTCACGGTTTCTCAGATGTACTATGCCTCTTCCTCCAACCCCTCCTCCTCCTCCGAATTACCATCCGTGGGCACGGTGCCTTCAGTCGGTAGCTCTAGGAGCAGCAGCAGTGCCGTGGGTAAGCGCCAGCAGGCGGTGCTCAAACTGCTGAGCTTAGGTGACAAAAGGCACACCGTCCAAGAGCTGTTACAGGGCATCACGGCGCAGACCGATCTGTGGCTGGCACCGCTGAACCTCAAGCCAGGCATGGTTGTGTGTGACAACGGGAGTAACCTGGTGGAGGCTCTGCAACTCGGCAGAATGACACATGTGCCATGCCTGGCCCACGTGTTCAATCTCATAGTTCAGCGGTTCCTCAAGACATATCCCAATTTGTCAGATTTGCTCACCAAGGTGCGCCGCATCTGTGCGCATTTCCGTAAGTCAAGCACAGATGCTGCCACTCTCAGGGCAGCGCAGCGGCGCCTACAACTGCCAGCTCACCGACTGTTGTGCGACTTGCCCACTAGATGGAATTCAACATTAAACATGTTATCCAGAGTTTACCAGCAGCGCAGAGCGATTGTAGACTGCCAGATGTCAACTTCCACCAGAACTGGTAGTCAGGTCAGTCAGCTTCCTCAAGTCTACAATGAGGAGTGGACGTGGATGTCTGATATCTGTCAAGTGTTGAGCAACTTTGAGGAGTCAACATAGATGGTCAGCAGCGATGCCGCCATTATCAGCCTCACCATCCCGCTGCTTTGCCTGTTGAAAAACTCACTACTCAGCATGAAGTCAGAAGCTTTGCGCTTGTCACAGGAGATGGGGGAAGAAGATACGTCGCTTGATAGCCAGAGTACCCTCCGGTCTGTTTCTCAGCGCGTATTGGAGGAGGGGGATGAGGATGAGGAGGAAGAGGAGGAGAATGTTGGCGAGACAGAAGAGGGTACCAATGCTCAGTCCTTCTTAACTCTTGAGCGTGTATGGGCTGAAGAGGAGGAGGAGGAGGAAATGGAGAGTCAGGCCAGTGAGGAGAGGGAATTCTTGCGTGTTGGGACTCTGGCGCACATGGCAGACTTCATGTTAGGCTGCCTATCCCGTGACCCTCGCTTTAGAAGCATTTTTTCAAACACCGATTACTGGGTGTTCACTCTCCTGGACCCACGGTACAAGCTGAACCTTTCCACTCTCATCCCTGTAGAGGAAAGGAGTATGAGAGTGAATCAATATCAACAGGCCCTGGTGCACAAGCTGAAACAATCCTTCCCATCTGACGCCGCTAGCGGCAGAGGGCGTGGTTCTGCGGGCCAAGTAGCAGGGGAGAGGAGGCGAGCAGGCAGCTTGTCCAGCACTGGCAGGGGAACGCTCTCCAAGGCCTTTGCCAGTTTTATGTCACCCCAGCAAGACACTCTCACCTGTCCCCAGTCTAGGCAGAGTAGGGGTGAGCTTTACAGAAAGATGGTGAGGGAGTACCTAGCTGACCATACCAACGTCCTGCGTGATCACTCTGCTCCATACAACTACTGGGTTTCAAAGCTGGACACGTGGCCTGAACTGGCGCTGTACGCCTTGGAGGTGCTGGCCTGCCCTGCCGCTAGCGTGTTGTCAGAGCGGGTATTCAGTGCAGCTGGTGGCGTCATCACCGATAAGCGTCAACTGACAGGCTGACGCTTATTAAAATGAACAAAGCCTGGATTTCACCGGAATTCAAATCTCCTCCGTGGGGAAAGCAGCTAAAGAATAAGATTCCTTATGTATCCGATTCCTCTCCTCTCCTCTACTCCTCCTCCTTCTCTTCATTGCCAAACGCTGACCCAAAAGGGAATTTTTTAGAGGGCCAACTGGCACTCTTTTAAGACAATGTTTCCGGAGGGCCACCTACAGGCCCTCTCTCCAAACAATTTTTCAGGAGCGTCAACTACAGACACTCTAAAACAATTTTTCAGGAGCGTCAACTACAGACACTCTAAAACAATTTTTCAGTATCGTCAACCACAGACACAAAAAAAAAAAAATTTTTCGGAGGGTCGACTTCACACACTCCAAAAAAAATTTTTGGGAGGCTCACCTAAGCCATTTGACTGCAATCTCAATCCCATCTTGGCTGCACGCTGTTAGGGCCTCAATTTAGATGTTGGTTAGGCAGGAATCATCCCCAAAGAACCCAACAACCCTTCTAAGGGCTACAAGCAAGTTTTTTTTTGGGGGGGTCTGCTGCTGGCTGGGACTTGTAGTGCAGCTACCGCCATCTTGGCTGCACGCTGTGCACTGGTGGTAGAAGGGACAGCACGTGGTCCACACAGACCCAAAAGAAATTGCCCAAAGCCCTCTCAGTACTCATTTTTGCTGCTGCTGCACCTTGGCTTGCTGGGATCTGTAGTGCAGTCTAGTGAATACGTTTTTTTCTCTCAGTGATATACACTACAGGCCAGTGAACAATTATGTAGTGTACTGTACATTAGCGTCAGTCTAGGGAATACGTTTATTTTCTCAGTTACATATTATACAGTGCAGCGACATATTGAGTGCTTTGCGGTACTAAAGCCGCCGTCTAAACACTACATTTTTTTCTCTCAGTTATATATTATACAGTGCAGTGACAAATTGAGTGGTTTGCGTTACAAAACCGCCGTCTAAACACTACGTTTATTCTCTCAGTTTTCAAATTATACAGTGCAGCAACAAATTGAGTGCTTTGCGGGAATAAAACCGCCGTCTAAACACTACATCTTTTCTCTATTTTTTGTAATTATACAGTGCAGCGACAAATTCAGTGATTTGCGGGCCTAAAGCCTACATCTAAACACTACGTCTTTTCTCTCAGTTTTCAAATTATACAGTGCAGCGACAAATTGAGTGGTTTGCGGGATGAAAACCGCCGTCTAAACACTACGTTTATTCTCTCAGTTTTCAAATTATACAGTGCAGCGACAAATTCAGTGATTTGCGGGCCTAAAGCCTACATCTAAACACTACGTCTTTTCTCTCAGTTTTCAAATTATACAGTGCAGCGACAAATTGAGTGGTTTGCGGGACAAAAACCGCCGTCTAAACACTACGTTTATTCTCTCGGTTTTCAAATTATACAGTGCAGCGACAAATTCAGTGATTTGCGGGCCTAAAGCCTACATCTAAACACTACGTCTTTTCTCTCAGTTTTCTAATTATACAGTGCAGCGACAAATTGAGTGGTTTGCGGGACAAAAAACCGCCGTCTAAACACTACGTTTATTCTCTCAGTTTTCAAATTATACAGTGCAGCGACAAATTCAGTGATTTGCGGGCCTAAAGCCTACATCTAAACACTACGTCTTTTCTCTCTTTTTTCTAATTGTACAGTGCAGGGACAAATTGAGTGGTTTGCGGGCCCAAAGCCGTCATCTAAACACTACGTCTTTTCTCTCTTTTTTGAAATTATACAGTGCAGCGACAAATTGAGTGGTTTGCGGTACAAAAGCCGCAGTCTAAAGACTACGTTTTTTCTCTCAGTTATATATCATACATTGAAGTGAACATACAAAATGTTGAACCCAAGGGCTAAGGGTCGAGGACGAGGGCGTGGGCGTTCAAGTAGTAAGTAGTGTAGGGGGCAGAGGCCGTGGTCCTGGGCAGGGTGACACAGTACATGTTGATGAGGGAGCAGTGGAACGCCGCATAGTTTCGCTCCCTAGCTTCATCTCGCAACTTACTGGTTCACGTGGTACACCACTATTGAAACCACAACAGTGCGAACAGGTGATGACGTGGATAGCGGACAATGCGTCCAGTAATTTATCCACCACCCAGTCTTCCACGCAGTCCACCCACACTAGCCAAGGGAGTAGACCTCTGGCTCCTCCAGCTCAACCTCCTTCCCCCCAGCCTCCCCCCCACGGAAAGTATGGATTCAGATTAGGCATACTCACAGGAACTCTTTTCAGGACCCTACCCAGAGACACAAACCACTGCTCAACAGCAACCTGAGCAGTTGCTCTGTCCCGATGCCCAAAATTTAGAACTTTCGCAGTCTGTGGGTGATGAGAGTGTGGAATTAGTGCAAGTAGTGCGTGAAGAGGTGTCGGATGATGATGATGATGAGACACGGTTGTCAGACAGTGACGTTGTTGTCAGGGCAGTCAGTCGGAGGGGGGAGCAGAGTGAGGAATCGGAGGAAGAGCTGGTGGATGATGAGGTGACTGACCCGAGCTGGGTTGGTAATCCAACTCAAGACAGTGCTTCTGAGGGGGAGGCAAGTGCAGCA
Source organism: Rhinella marina (assembly GCA_900303285.1). Lineage (NCBI taxonomy): Eukaryota > Metazoa > Chordata > Amphibia > Anura > Bufonidae > Rhinella > Rhinella marina. The sequence continues at coordinate 2,160 of ONZH01028410.1, read as the reverse complement.
CCAGAACAGGTTGGAAGAGGCAGTGGGGTGGCCAGAGGGAGAAGCAGGGCCAGAGCAGGTAGATCAGCAACTGTTTCACGGAGTCAACTTCCCGTGCCGAGGCCTGAATGTTCGCAAGTCTGGAGGTTTTTTAAAGAAACTGAGGATGACCGACGGACAACCTACAACCACCCATTCACCTGCACGATCCTCCACAACCTCCACCAATGTGTCCCAGCGCAGCGTTCAGCTGTCTTTGCAGCAGACATTTGAGAGCAAGCGCAAATACAATTCCAGCCACCCACATGCCCAAGCCCTAAACGTCCACATCTCCAAATTGTTGAGCCTGGAAATGCTGCCCTATAGACTGGTAGAGACTGAGGCTTTCCGCAACCTGATGGTGGTGGCTGTCCCTCGGTACTTGGTCCCCAGCCGCCACTATTTTTCCCGATGTGCCGTCCCAGCCCTACACCAGCACGTGTTAGAGAACATCATCCGTGCTCTGACCAACGCGGTTAGTGATGAGGTCCACCTAACCACGGACACGTGGACAAGTGCTGGCGGGCACATTGGGTTAACTTGGTAGAGGCTGGGATCGAGTCTGATCCTGGGGCCACTCATGTAATGCCCACACCAAGGATTGCCAAGGATTGCGGGGCCTACCTCGGTCACGGTTTCTCAGACTTATTATACCTCTTCCTCCAACCCCTCCTCCTCCTCTTCGCACAGAAACGCTGAGCCAACAGGCAATGTTTCTGAGGGCCAACTGGCGCTCTATACAAACAATGTTTACAGAGGGCCAACCTACAGGCCCTCTCTCCAATAAATTTTTTAGTAGCGTCAAATACAGACACTCAAAAAACAATTTTACATGAGGGAGTGTCTCCCCGTCTGCCATCATGTTCGGTCAGGCTGTCCGTAGGTACACCACCTCTGTCGTCCGCAGAAGCGGCCACTATGAGGAAGGCCACGGCAAGAACATCCCCTTTTCAATTGAGAACAAGTGGAGACTTGTAGGAGGATGACACTTTTCTTCGGCAGTGGATTCACCTTCCCCTTTATCATTGCCAGACAACAGTTGGTGAAAAAGTAATTGGCAATGATGAAGAAAATGTAACGGTGCAGTGGACCGTCTGTGAAGCAAACCTATATATTCCCACCATGCCAGCCATGGGTTGTACATAAACTAATAACAGGAAAAACAAAAAAAATATTTTACAGGAGGGTCATCTACAGACACTCCAAAACAATTTTTTAGGAGTGTCAACTTCGGACACTCCAAAACAAATTTTTGGGAGGCTCACCTACAGACATTTGACTGCAATCTCAGTCTGACCAAGGCATTGGTGGTGTCACTGCCATGCTGTGTCAGGCTAAATTTTTGGGTGCTTCACCTGCCACCTGAGACTAACTTGGTCACTATGGGTTCACCGCCATGCTGTGTCAGGCTACATTTTTGGGTGGTTCACCTGCTACCTCAATCTAACTTGGTCACTTGTTGGTGTCACTACGCTGTCACCACACTGTGTCAGGCTTATGCCTGCATCGTGGGGCGGGGGGATAGCACAGCAGTGCCAGCATGAGCAGTGGTGTCACCTGTAGGCGGTGAGGGACCTTCGTTGCACCTAGTTGGGTGCTTTCCTAACATGTGCCAGCACATGTGCCTTGCCCATCTTGTCTGGGTCAGCACAATTGCCTTGAGGGTCACCACCAGGCTGTTGCCCAGAATTTGGCATAATGTTAGATTAGGCAGCCTCAGAGGCATCCATGCATGCTGCCCCTGCTGTTTCCTGTCCATTTCCGTGGTGTTTCCATCATTTTCTGATGTTTCCAGGTTTTCACGCAACCTTCCCTATGCAAAGCCCCGGTCCCCTGCAAAAAATGCTCGAGTCTCCCATTGACTTCAATGGGGTTCGTTATTCGAAACGAGCACCCGAGCATCGGGAAAAATTTGATTCGAATAACGAGCACCCGAGCATTTTAGTGCTCGCTCATCTCTAGTAAAAACCTATACATATGGGGTATCATTATAATCGCACTGACCCCAAAGAATGAAGGGCATGGGTCAGTTTTGCCTCAAACGAAAGGCTGTGGGAACAAAACCCGTAAAACAGTGGAGGATTCGCATTTTTTTCCAATTCCACCCCAAATGGAATTTTTTTACCACTTCCCACTACGTTT
>ONZH01028409.1:0-25750 GCA_900303285.1 Rhinella marina | reverse complement strand
CAGGGTGGGAGGGGACACGGTTATTGGCCCTTCCCAGCCTAATGGTACCAGCCTGCAGCCGCCCCAGAGCCAGACCCTCAATTTAGAAGGTCCGGTCCTGCGGGTACCCGGCTCTTCCCGGCACCCCTGGTGGCGGTGGGTGCCGAGGTAATAGATGTTGGGGTTAGTGCTGGCCTGCCATACCGGCAAGCACTAAGCCCAGTATTAGTAATCAGGGCCATCTGTAGATAGCCGTAATTACTAAAACTGTAGTATTGTAAAAAAAAAATACACACACACCAGTATAAAACATTTTATTGAAATAAACACTCTCCCAGACCCCTGTTTGACCATTTTATGAAAAAAAAAAAAAAAAAAAAAGCTGGTCCGACGTAGTCCAGCGAATCCGAAGTAGTCCTCTGCATTCACGACCCTGAAAAATAGAAAACAAACACACAAACACAGACCACTTACCTCTTCCTGCAGTGGGATAATACACACAGCAATGTCACTGTACAGGGATAATAAACACAGAGATGTCACCGTACATGGATAATAAACACAGTGATGTCACCGTACAGGGATAATAAACACAGTGATGTCAACGTACAGAGATAATAAACACAGCGATGTCACAGTACAGGGATAATAAACACAATGATGTCACCATACAGGGATAATAAACCTCAGATCAGTGTCTTGTGCCCCCATCAGACCTCAGATCAGCGTCTTGTGCCCCCATCAGACCTCAGATCAGTGTCTTGTGCCCCCATCAGACCTCAGATCAGCGTCTTGTTCCCCCATCAGACCTCAGATCAGCGTCTTGTGGCCCCATCAGATCTCAGATCAACACAATGTGCCACCATCAGACCTCAGGTCAGCGTCTTGTGCCCCATTAGACCTCAGATCAACATCTTGTGTCCCCCTTCAGACCTCAGATCAGCCCCCAGTGCCCCCATCAGACCTCAGATCAGCCCGCCATGCCCCCATCAGACCTCAGATCAGCCCGCCATGCCCCCATCAGACCTCAGATCAGCCCGCCGTGCCCCCATCAGACCTCAGATCAGCCCGCCGTGCCCCCATCAGACTTCAGATTAGCCCACGGTGCCCCCATCAGACCTCAGATCAGCCCGCCGTGTCCCCATCAGACCTCAGATCAGCCCGCCATGCCCCCATCAGACCTCAGATCAGCCCACCGTGCTCCCATCAGACCTCAGATTAGCCCACGGTGCCCCCATCAGACCTCAGATCAGCCCGCCGTGCCCCCATCAGACCTCAGATCAGCCCCCAGTGGGGCTGCGTCAGGTCATAGTGCGCGCCGGCAGGGAAGACAGTGGAGCGGGGAGCCAGAGGACAGCGGCGGCCAGAACAGGTAAGTCTGCTTTTTTAAAGGGGGGCCGGTCGGCACGGATCATCACGAGTTCACGCTGGCTCGAGATGCCGTGCCGAGCCGAGCCGAAGCGGCAAATATTCGAGCGAATCCCGAATATTGCCGATTCGGCTCGCTCATCACTAATTATGACCTATTATATGTTTCTTTTTCCGATGTGATAAGTAGTCACTATATTTCTTGCAGGCCTGCGTGCCAACATTTTTGCCGTTTGCACCTTATCATTCTGGCCTTTAAGATTTTCCTTATTTAAAAAATAAAAATTATAAATTAAAAAAAAAACAAAAACCTGACTTTTCATTTATTGGAAACTGGTGTTGCCAGTGACAAGTCCCAAACTAGCGGACTACACCTCGTTTGTCTGTGAGGTTCAAATTGGTTAATAATTTCTCCCCATGTGCCAGGGAATACCTGTGACCTAAAAGACCCAGACAGTTTGCTGGTTAAAGAATTCTCTGCTGGGCAATGCCTGTAGAGCCAATTTTATTAGTTGTACATTGGGGGTCTAACCCCCCCCCCTTAGCGATCAATTTTAATATGTCTAATCACAAATATTTATTAAAGAGACCAATCAGAAGCATAATGGTATGGAAAAATACATATAGACATTATGCCCAAGTAGGAACAGTGTCTATAAAAAGACAAACGGAGCCACTAATGTACTACAAAAATATGACAATCTTTATTACATCTTCTCATATATAAAAGTTAAAAAGTCAATGTTATACAGGGAGGGTAACAGTGCAGAAGAAAACCCCATCCCTGGCCCATACATATAAATACAATAATACAATAGTACAAAAATGAACAGCAGTCGGGGGACGGACGAAGGTACGCCGAAACGCGCGTCGGGGTAACGCCATCCCTGGCCCTTTGATTGATTTTCATCTACTTTGGTGAGCGTTTTGCATATACTATTCTGGAGTTATTTTAGATCATATGAGCAGGGACAGCAGTCATTTATTATGATGTTTTTTCCCCTGGGGACTTTGCTTATCAGTGATATACCTGTGGTATTGCTACTGTGACTATATATATACATACCCTGTGTTTACCCACTGCGGTATTCCGTTATTGGCATGATTACTTATCACACATACCTGACCGCATATTGGTTGCCACTGTGACATTATACCTTTTATTATATGAGTGTATGGGACCTTGGTGGTATTTTTATATCACTATCATATGCGACTGCTGTTCATTTTTGTACTATTGTATTATTGTATTTATATGTATGGGCCAGGGATGGGGTTTTCTTCTGCACTGTTACCCTCCCTGTATAACATTGACTTTTTAACTTTTATATATGAGAAGATGTAATAAAGATTGTCATATTTTTGTAGTACATTAGTGGCTCCGTTTGTCTTTTTATAGACACTGTTTCTGATTTGCTCTTTTGGGAGCTTGTACTGTTATGGTTATTTGAGCCGTTTTACTGCAGGTGGTATGGGGGTCATTGATACTATTATAGATATACACACGTCTTTTTGTCCCGCCATTTACTTTGCAGTGGGTTGATCATCATTATTTTTTCTTATTATGCCCAAGTATCCTTTGCACACACTATATTTCATAATGTCTCAGTGTCTGAGTAGTTTGCTGTGCTGTGACTACGTTCCTTGTAAATTTTACAAAACTGAAATAACAAAACAATAAACTATATTTCCCAATTTAGCTTAAAATTCATGTTCTTCATGTTGTCTAAAAAATGGAAGAGGGGGGGCGTGGCCTGGCTGCAGAAGGAGATGGCCGCATGAGAATTGAGCTCCGCCACTAAAGCAGCTATTTACAGCATTTACCGGGAGACACTGCATTTCTCCAGCACCAAAAGGACTCTTGGATCCCATGATGACCAGAGGGAAAAGAGGGATCAAATCCCAAAGCAAATTGGACTTCTTTTTTGACCCAGACAGGGAGAAGACCGGAGCGGCGTGTGGCCGCAGCACGCTCTCCTCCAGCTCCGACTCACCGCCGCTATCGCAGAGAGAAAATTCACCTGGAGAGGTAGCTAATATTAACACTGGAGACTCACCCAGACAATTGAGGCTCCGTTCACCGAGCCAAGACGAGTATCCTGACCACCATGGGCCCGAGCCCGAAGTTGGCGCGAAACAGCTGAACGCGGAGGCGCCATCTTGGACATCACCTTCAGCAAGCCCAGTGAAGCAGAGGCAACGCATGCAGACCGCCGAGGCAGAACATGAGGTAGGAGACCTGTCTCAGTTTAATGAATGCCTGGAGGCTATACCCACATCAGATGCCCCTGCATCAGGCTCCATGATAAAGGAACTGTTGCTTGTGTTCAATGCTTCCTTCCAGAGGAATATTGCGCAGTTAATATCACCATTGCAGAACTCAGTGACCAACGTTAGTAATAGAGTCACACATATTGAGTCCAAGATGGGAGAATTCGCTACCTCTCACAACCAACTCATTGACAACAGCTTAGCAATGGAAGAGGAAATAACAGCACTAAAGGCCAAAGTAGTGGACCTGGAGGATCGCTCCAGGAGAAATAACCTTAAATTCAGGGGAATACCTATCAGAGAGCACAACATACCCTATAGATGGGGGTTTCCAGTGAAGATCATCCTCACACGTAATAATGTGAATTATGTGGTTTCTTCGGTCCGTGACGGAATCAAGCTTCTGCATAAATGGGACATCACAGTTCACTCTTCATCCATGGATACACCAGAGAAGTTTCCTAGATCAAAACCGGAGGGGAGAAAGTCCATCAATACCTGAACCATCTGATTGACATTATTCCCGGGTTCACATCGTTCTAAGGTTATCCCGCTGCTATCGGTGCTTATGCAATTTGTTCTGCGATATCAGGGACTACTGTTCCGTTCTACACTTGTTTCGCCCTACTGTGATAAAGTGTCTTTTTTCTAGGGCACCGTTTTCCCTGTTCTGCCACTAGAATAGTGGCTTCTTCTACAACTTTCTCCTTTCTTACTTTTGTTATAATTTCTTCTGATTTATTTTATTGCATTTTCTTGTATTTCATTTAATTGTTCGTTTCAGTGCAGGAATATATCTGTCCTCTGGGAGCAGGTGTGTGTGTCAGGTAACGACCCCCCCCATCCTCTCCGGCGCCTCGTCTCTGACTGTGCAATACTCGGTTCTCCAAGTAAGGTAACATACATCAGCATTTCACCATGGTTATAAAAGTGACCTCTCTCAACGTCAAAGGATTGAACAGCCCCTTTAAGCGGTCTATGATGTGGAGAGAGGCAATATCCTTACACTCTGATATTGTATGTGCACAAGAAACGCATTTGATATCACAGGACGCCCATAGGGTAAAGCACCCGCAATTTCCACAGGTTTTTCAAACACATTACATAAAGAAGCAGAGGGGAGTCCTCCTGGCTATAAGAAATACCATTGCATTTACTCAAACTTCAATTGATATAGACCCAAATGGGAGATACATCATTTTGGTGGGAAGTTTCAATAATGTGACGTATACTATAGCCACGATCTATGCTCCGAATAGAAGACAGGGGAGATTTTTCAACAAAGTGATTCGTAAAATCAATCAGGTTAAAAAAGGCTCAGTTATTCGTTGTGGAGATTTCAACACAGTCCACGATGCCTCCTGGGACTCCACCTCTGCTTCTCACTGGCGTGCTGATCTCTTGGCACCCCTGATTCATAAACAGAGATTGTACGATATCTGGCGAATCCAACATGGTTCGGAAAGAGATTACACATTTCATTCCAATTCATTCAATACATATTCTAGAATAGACATGTTTTTGGTTGGGGAGCCGCTCCTACAGGATTTGACCGGGTCCTCAGTGGAGTCCATTAAATGGTCCGATCATACGCCCATTACCATTACTCTGTCAGAAATACATTCTAGACCTAAGCACCAGATGTGGAGGGATAATGCATTTCTAATGGCCCATTCATCTTACGGAGAACAAATTCGCAAGGCGATATCAGACTATTTTGAGCTAAATCTGGGCACAGTTACTAAACACTCCATACTATGGAATGCCCATAAGGCATACGTTAGAGGGATATTCATAAAATTGGGTCATCAAGTGAAAAAAGAGAGGGAAAAGTGATTCTCGGAAATATACAGCAAACTTCAATCTCTAGAATCCCAAAACAAGAGGGATGCCTCTCTCTCCCTACAAGCCGAAATACGTCAGCTTAAGATTCAACTCAATGACTGTTTGTTGTGTACTTATGAGAAACAAATGCGGACCTTGAAAGCCCAGTACTATTCCCAGGACAATAAATGTGGGAAAATATTGGCCAATAAATTTTAAAAAAGAGCGCAAAAATCTAGAATAGCTTTTCTTATGGATACTACCAATACCTATAAACTGTACGATCCCAAAGCAATTGCTAATAGATTCAAGGAATATTATTCTTCCTTATACAACCTTGAAAGCCACGGAGTGAAACCTCCTTCTCAACGAGATATTTCTTCTTTTTTACACAGCCTAAAACTTCCAAATGTCTCCACTTCTCAGCTTAATACACTAAATTCCCCTATCACAGTGGAAGAAATTTCTACAACCATTAAAACTCTCCCCAGAAACAAGGCCCCGGGACCAGATGGTCTCTCTAATACTTACTATAAAACATACCAAGACATACTGAACCCACACTTATTAAACATGTACTCTGAAACGATCACTTCAGGCATGTTTGATCCAGAGATATCCTTAGCTACTATAGTAACGTTACCAAAACCGGGGAAGGACCCCACTCAACCACAAAATTTCCGTCCTATTTCTCTTTTGAATACGGACATGAAGCTTTTCGCAAAAATAATTGCTACTAGGGTGGCCAATATTCTGCCGAGCCTTGTACACCCCGACCAGGCTGGGTTTGTTAAAACCAGACAAGCCTCGGACAATACCAGGCGCCTGGTAAACCTTATCCACTGTTTAGAACAAAAAAAACAGACGGGAATGCTGGTTGCTATGGACGCCGAAAAGGCTTTCGACCGGGTAAACTGGTCTTTTATCTTCTTGGTACTCACACACTTCGGATTCCAGGGCTTTATATTCGATGCTATTAAAACACTATACAGAAACCCTGCTGAAAAGGTTCTTGCAAACGGTGTTATGTCTGATCCATTTGAGATCTCAAATGGTACCCGACAGGGCTGCCCTTTGTCTCCCCTGATATTTGTGCTTGTTATAGAGCCGTTGGCCCAAGCTTTGAGACAAAATGACTTAGTCAAAGGAATATCCATAGGGGACAGCACACATAAAATATCTTTGTTTGCCGACGACATAATTCTCTCGTTGACTAACCCAAATGTTTCACTTCAAACTTCCCTGGATATAATCGATCACTTTGGACATCTCTCATATTATAAACTCAATCTTGACAAATCACAAATCCTCCCTTTTAATATCTCTCTTTCAGACCAAACTAAACTTAAGGAAAAATATGAGTTTGATTGGCAGAAATCGCACATCAAGTATCTAGGAGTACTTTTAACACCTTCCTTAAGTATGCTTTATAATGCCAATTACCCCCCTCTGCTAAAATCAATAGAGTGGGAATTGAAACAATATTCAGCAATAGAGATATCCTGGATAGGTCGAATTGCTTCTTTTAAAATGATGACTCTCCCCAAACTACTTTACTTATTTCACACTATACCCATTACACCTCTGAATACTTTTTTTCAAAAAGTATCACAATTAATGAATACATACGTGTGGCAAAACAAAAAACCAAGGATAGCATCTAAAATCCTTCATAAACACAAAGGGACAGGGGGTCTAGGACTGCCACAGATCTATGACTATTTTTTGGCCACTCAAATAGCACAACTACGCAAGTGGTGGGAAGAGGATATATCTACTCCTTGGGTGCAAGTAGAACAACATATGATCGCACCCCTTTCTTTAAGGGCTCTGCTGATGGCTTCCATGTTGCCAAACTGTCATTTGCCGAAGGCAATTAGTGGACCAATTCATCATTCCCTAAAGTTGTGGAAGCAGTTTCACTCATCCACGGCTAAACAGAAACTGGCGATAACCCAATGGACTCCACTGAGGACTCTGGAATTACTTATACCTGATATAGACCTGAAGGGTTGGGAAAGCAAGGGGCTTAAATCAGTAATAATGCTATATCACAATCACGTTTTCAAGTCCTACCTGACTCTTATGCAGCAATTTGACCTCCCTAAACATGATCTATATAAATATCTGCAAATAAGACATCTACTGAACAGCGCAGATCCCTTCCTTTCCCTGGCGAATAGCGAGATTTTTCGGCTATGGAGTACCCCCTCATCTTCCAAGCAGGGTCTTAGGCCAATATATGCTGCAATAAATGACAAAGATATTGTGGTCAAAACTACACCAATGTTGTCCTGGGAAAAGGAACTGAATGCCTCTTTCACTATTCCTCAATGGTCAAATGCGTTTAGATATATTTCTAGATTCTTCAAATGTATGTCACATTACGAATCAGCTGTCAAAACTATACTTAGATGGTACTATTCCCCAGATAGACTGTGTCGTATCTTTCTGGGGGTATCCGCGGAATGCTGGAGAGGATGCGGGGGCCGAGGCACTTTGTTCCATATATTATGGACGTGCCCTCTAGTTCAAAGATTCTGGAGGGATGTATTCTCTCTGATCTATTCTGTTACTGGGATAAATTCCCAACCTACACCGTCGTTAGCAATTCTTTTCATTGGGCTGGATTCTTTCCCACCCCAACACAGAATGATCATTGCCCATATTTGCTTAGCTGCTAAACTAGCAGTAGCACAACACTGGAAAACCCCAATCATTCCTGAGTTACACGACATTACTTCCAGAGTAAATAGAACTTGTTTATATGAGAGAGTAATGGCTATTAAAAATGATCAGCACTGTAATTTTGAAAAATGGTGGACACATTGGATATCTTATAATAATTTATCTTTCCCATGAGGAATTAGCTATACCGAGGCACCCAGGGGACGAAGATTTGAGTTGAGACATATGGTCTCCCTCCTAGACTCTCTGTTTATTTATATACTTGATCGTGAGCAGGCTCACATATTGATCTTGTCATTAAGATGTATACACCTGCACATTTACATTTGTTTTTGTTCTTTTGATCAGCTTACTGCTACACAAGAGAGACTTATATCTTTTCTTTAGTATTTGACTTTAGTTTTTGTTTTGAAAAATGTAAAACTTTGAGACTTCAGGATTGTACTCTCTTTTATTACAAAATGCTTCTACCATTATACCGCATTGTGTCTCAATGAAAATTATATTCGAAAAAAAAAAATGGAAGAGTGCAAAACAAAAGGCCCCAGCCTTTTAATCCCAGAGTCAGAATGTGGGAAGTAGCAGCAGCAGCAGCAGTACCAGCCATCCAGCCAGTAGTAATAGTGGCAGTTGGGGCATTGTTAGCAACAGTGACACTGGGGCAAATACAGAGCAGGGAATTGGAAGGAGAGCTAAGAAGCCTACAATAATATATCTCAGTCTCATAAAAGTGGCAAGGAAGTTATGGACTATGAAAATGATATGCTGGACAAGACTTGGGAACCAGATCGGTGTGCTGAGGAGGAGATAACATCAGAGAAGGAGGGAAGTGGCCATGGTGAGAATAAAGAGCAGAGGCAGCGTACATCCAAAATCTCCAAATAACTAGCAGGGCCAGATCTGCTTCTGTGGTGGTCAGCACGGAAACTGGTGATACTGCTGATACTGTGGGCACAGGTTCAAAATATACCAGACTTAGTCCAAGCTCAACTGCTGCTAGCTCTATGTGAGCAACTCCTGTATGGCATTTTTTTCATCACAAGGCTGCCACACAAAACCACAGCAATGTGTAAAATCTGCAGGATTAAAATAAACCATAGATGTTCAAATACAAACATAGGAACCAGAGTTCTATTGCAGCACATGAGACGGCATCACTGGATCCTGTGGGAAAATAGAACTGGTCAGCATCCCAATCAGAAAAAGTCTGTGCTCCTTTTCCAGATCTTCTTGTGGTAGACATCCCTCATCCCCAAGCATTACAGTGTCCTTATCATCAACAGCTGCTTCTTCTTTTGTGTCATCAGCCACAGTTTCTGCTATATTCTATTGGACAAGGCGCCTGTAGTGGCACAGTTCTGCACCTGCACCCAAATTTAATTCTGCTTTATGATACAGGTACACTTTGGCCCAGCTTTCCATTTTTAATTGTTTAAAATCTTCTTTTTTTGTAAATGACTGTGGTCTTTCTCTTGCACATACCCTGTTCCTTGACCCCATGGGCTTCTGGGGAGGCGTATTGGAACAGTGACTGAAATGGGCACAGTTTGATTTGTCTATACCAGGAATGCTCAACCTGCGGCCCTCCAACTGTTGTACAACTACAACCCTGCTGTAGGCTGATAGCTGTAGGCTGTCCAGGAATACTGTCTTGTCCAGCCTCCAGTGTTATTTCAGGGAGGGTTGTCAGAGCGGCAGCAGTGTGTTTTTAAATAGGCTGTTTAACATCATAAGACTTGAGTTTACCCATAGCTCTATATGTCAGTGTCACTGATTTGCTATTGCAGTCTGCAAAAAAAAAAAAAAAACAGAAAAGAGATAATATCTTTCGATAAAAAAATTGGTGTCCTAGGAGACTAGAGGGTGATATATACCAATTTTCAGTGCAATTGGGGCAGCACTGATTTGAGTAGGATTGATTTGATCATGAAAATGTTTTAAATAATTTGACAAATTGGACACAAAACAAGTTTCAAGGAGTTCATTCATTTCTACCCTTCTATATATTTAAAGGGGTATTGCGGTTATGAGAAGTTATCCCCTATCCACAAGATTAGATAGTTAGATTTGTGGGGGTCCTACCCATGGGATCCCCACTTATAATGAGAACAGGGACCCCTGTAACTCTCAGGGATTCCCAAAGTAAATAATCAAGGACTGTACTTGGCTGTCTCCACAACTCCTATTTATATCATGTAATGTCCCCTGGATGATATACCGTATTTTTCGCCCTATAAGACGCACTTTTTTTCCCCCAAAAGTAGGGGGAAAAATGCGGTGCGTCTTATAGGGCGAATACAAGTGAGCGCTTCCATAAGGAAGAGCTCACTTGTACGTAGGGACCCCCATCAGACCTCAAATCAGCCCACCCAGCCACTTAAAGACCATACTTACCTGTTCTGCGCTGCAGCTGCCGTCCGGTCCCACGCTTTGCGCTCCTCTCTCTTCCCTGCCGGCACGCACTATGTGCGCAGTGCGTGCCGGCAGGGAAGAGAGAGGAGCACGGAGCGTGGGACCGGACGGCAGCGGCAGCGCAGAACAGGTAAGTATGGTCTTTAAGTGGCTGGGTGGGCTGATCTGAGGTCTGATAGGGGCACAAGACGCTAATCTGAGGTCTGATGGGGGCACAAAACGCTAATCTGAGGTCTGATGGGGGCACAAAACGCTAATCTGAGGTCTGATGGGGGCACAAAACGCTAATCTGAGGTCTGATGGGGGCACAAAACGCTAATCTGAGGTCTGATGGGGGCACAATATGCTAATCTGAGGTCTGTTGGGGGCACAATATGCTGATCTGAGGTCTGTTGGGGACACAATATGCTGATCTGAGGTCTGATGGGGGCACAATATGCTGATGTGAGGTCTGATGGGGGCACATTCTGCTGATGTGAGGTCTGATGGGGGCACATTCTGCTGATGTGAGGTCTGATGGGGGCCCATACTGTTGCTCTGAGGTCTGATGGGGGCACAATACACTGATCTGAGGTCTGATGGGGGCACATTCTGCTGATTTGAGGTATGATGGGGGCACATTCTGCTGATCTGAGGTCTGATGGGGTACATTCTGCTGATCTGAGGTCTGATGGGGGCACATTCTGCTGATCTGAGGTCTGATGGGGGCACATTCTGCTGATCTGAGGTCTGGTGGGAGCACAGTGAGATGGTATGGGGGCACAGGGGGCTGATATGGGGGTCTGATAAGAGGATCTGATGAAAAATATTTTTTTCTTATTTTCCTACACTAAAACCTAGGTGCGTCTTATGGGCCGGTGCGTCTTATAGGGCGAAAAATACGGTAATTTAATATTTAGTGCAAATTATTAACATAAAATTACTAATATGTGGCAATTTAGCTGAGTTGTATAACTGTAGCACTTATAGCTATTTTGTTGTTCACACATGTATTTTTGCCAACCCATCAGTTTTTCTGGTGTATTTTTTAATAAACATTTTTAGATTTGGGCTTTATTATTTATGAATTGATGTGTTTCTTTATTTTTCATATAAAGTACGCTTTTACTTAGTTTTGCTTATTACAAAATTATCTGTTGTAATTGGGAACTATTATTCATCAAATACTGTATACTAACTACTTTTCCATGTCAGATATGTTTAATGGAAATGTTTAAGCATACTGGTCATACTTTATGGAACACATATTTGCATGTTATTGCTGCATATTTGAAGAAAAATTTGCACCATTTTTAATTAGAAGAAACTGTCAAATGACATTTTGCTTAATACATAGGCTCTACTGTGTTTAGTACATCAGTAACTGCTAAATGGGTTTTGTTAAAATTACACTACCATTTGGTATATGTTTTAGGCCTCTTTCACACGAACGTTGTTTTTGCGGGCTCCGGTCCGCATTTTTCACATGAAAAATGCGGACCCATTCATTTCTATGGGCCCGCAAAAAATGCGGACAGCACACCGTGTGCTGTCCGCTGCTCCGTTCCGTAGCCCGCAAAAAAAAATAGAGCATGTCCTATTCTTGTCTGTATTACGGACAAGAATAGTACTGTTCTATTAGGGGCCAGCTGTTCCGTTCCTCAAAATACGGAATGCACACGGATGCCATCCGTTGTTTTTGCGGCTCCGCAATTTGCGGACCGCAAAACACAACGTTCGTGTGAATGAGGCCTTATGCCCATGTTTTATGCCAACTATTAAAGAGACCACACAATCCACCTCAAGATCACAACTAGTGACCGGGATACTCCATATGATAATCACTTTCAACAAAAAGAACAAGAGTATAACCAATAGCCCCTTAAAAACATTTGTTTTTATTAACCAATATAATAATAAAATAATTACCATCCACATAATACAGTAGGAGAACTATAACAACACGCCATGCGGATGCTCTACCCTCTTAACATAAACGCCTATTAATATCTGCTAAATGAAAATCACATGCATATACATCAATATAGCTAACAAAGTGACAAGTGATGCAAAACAATGCCTAATAACACTAGCCACCGCCCTAGTATATGTCCTGTAGTAATAATTATTCAATGCAGATTATGTTACAACGTGCATATGGAAATAAACAAGTGATAACCACACATACCTAATAAATGGGAGAGCTACCGCTGGCGTCCCCTCAAAGCGGTAGCTCTCCCATTTATTAGGTATGTGTGGTTATCACTTGTTTATTTCCATATGCACGTTGTAACATAATCTGCATTGAATAATTATTACTACAGGACATATACTAGGGCGGTGGCTAGTGTTATTAGGCATTGTTTTGCATCACTTGTCACTTTGTTAGCTATATTGATGTATATGCATGTGATTTTCATTTAGCAGATATTAATAGGCGTTTATGTTAAGAGGGTAGAGCATCCGCATGGCGTGTTGTTATTGTTCTCCTACTGTATTATGTGGATGGTAATTATTTTATTATTATATTGGTTAATAAAAACAAATGTTTTTAAGGGGCTATTGGTTATACTCTTGTTCTTTTTGTTGAAAGCAACTATTAAAGAGTTAAACAATGATACTCATCCTTTAATTAATCATTGAAGGACACCATTTCTGCCTGGAAACAACATAGTTTGGTGGATGCTGTTCTTGTCTAAATAAGAGTTTCTGCACACTTTTGCGTCATGTACTTGGAGCCTGTATAACAGTGTACTATTTGGTGCATTATAGACAGAGAAAAGCTCCACATGTGAAGCCTCAAACAGAGAATGTAACATTTTGTTTCTGTCAGATTATTGAAAATCTCTGTATGAAATTGACATATGGAAGACATATAAGACATATGGAAGTGCATTAAAGACCCAATGCGCTAAAAGAAGAAATGATTGACTATAAATAAGAGATGATTGTCCTGAATAAAAGTACACTTGCAGAGTATACAGAATATCTATCTCTCTACAAACAGTATTGTTTACAACAGGCAGTTAGTTTGAAAAAAGCAAATAAACTTCAAAATCATTGTAATAATTTTTATTTTAATAAATGCAAATGCACTGAAAATACTACACATTTAATTCCAAATCAAAACAAAAACTAAATGTATTCAGTTTGTGTTAATCCTTTACAGAAAACAAAGAAAAGGGAATATTGGGCTGTCCAAAAAAATAGCAGTGCCAGCTTTTCTTTTCTTTAAAAACTTTGAAATTGAATGTATCAACTGAAAAAATGTTTAAGATTTCCCTTTACTCTGAAATACTGAACTAATATTTATTGTCATAGGCATTGTTTCTGACAACTGCTTGACATTTGTGTTATATGAAGTTAACCAACTTCTGCCACCTGTGAACACTTATTTCAGACAAGAATGATTGAACTACACCCCTCAATTTTCTGCATTTTTGGGTTTAACCTTGCAATCTGCATTTTTAAGTCACCCCTCGAGTTCTCTAAGGCTAGGGCTACACGGCGACAATAAGTCGCGCGACACATAGTGCACAACTACACGACGACAGTTGTCGCGCGACATTGATGTCGCACCAAAGTCGCGCGACAATTTTTATAATGGAAGTCTATGGTGTCGCACTGCGACATGCTGCGACTGCGACGCGACAGTCACAGAAAAATCCATCCAAAAAATTGTCGCGCGACTTTGGTGCGACAAGAAGTCGCGCGACAACTGTCGTCGTGTAGCCCTAGCCTAAGGGATTGAGGTCAGGGGATTGGGCTGGCTACTCTATTACCTCAATCCTGTTTGTCTGTAATAAAGATGTTTTCCATTTACTGGTGTGTAGAGATGAGCAAAGTTTTGAAAAATTTGATTCAGCAGCTTCGCTGAAGTTTCACAAGATATTCAATTTGTTACAAATACATTTGTCACAAATCACAGTAAATCAGGTATACCCAGGTGAACCTGCCTAATCAAATTCTTCTCACCTGATACTGCTGAACTACAGACTCTGGTACAATTTATCGCTGTGTACATAACTGTGCAGTGCACCAATATTCAAGTAGTGGTCCCATGACAAAATGGGAATGGAGGCAGCAGCAGCAGTGGCAGTAACAGTGTGCACCAAGATTCATAGCTAACCCCTTCTGTTAAACAAAAAGAAATGCATACATCACTCTTTAGTAAAGCAAAGAACAGGTGCACAT
The DNA here is from genome assembly GCA_900303285.1 of Rhinella marina. Classification (NCBI taxonomy): domain Eukaryota; kingdom Metazoa; phylum Chordata; class Amphibia; order Anura; family Bufonidae; genus Rhinella; species Rhinella marina. The sequence goes on along the minus strand of ONZH01028409.1, from coordinate 11,035 downwards.
CCCTGCAGGAGCTGTGTCCAAATGGATCCAAATAAAGAAATAGAAGCAGCACCAATAAATTAGTGGTGAAACAAATGTTTTTTTAGTCCATGTTGTTACGGCAGCAGAGTAGGGAGGGTGTCAGAAGTGGCAATAGCAGTGACAGTAGTGGCCCAATGGCAGAGTGAGGGAGGTGGCAGCAGAAGTGGAGGTAAGGTTGTGTTCACATCACCGTTTATTTTTCCGTTATTTTGATCAATTAGAAGAACAGAAAAATTAATTTAAAAAACTATCCTGTATTTTGAGCATATGTAAGACCTCTTTCACATGTCAGTATTTGCTCAGTATTTTGCACCATTATTTGATCAGTATTTGTAAGCCAAAACCAGGAGTGGAACCTCAAGAGATAAAATATAACGGAAATATTTGCATGTCTTCTGTGGACCCAGTCCTGCTTTTGGCTTACAAATACTGATGAAAAATACTGACCAAATACTGACAGTTGTCACTTGAGATGATTGTGAAGAGCAGGCCAAAGTGGATGGACAGATGTCTTTTTTCAGACTTATAAACTATGTTACTAAGTCAACCATTACGGTACAACTGGATTGTTAATCAAAACATGATCGCTGGATGACAATAGCGGCTGTGTCCTGTTGCTGCAGCTGCTACCACTCCCTGTTCTTTTGCTGCTTCTTGTGCCAGCTACAACATCATTTTTGCCACTGCCCATTCTTTTGGAGCGTCCAGGCAACTGTCTTTTGTCCATAGTATATAGCAACTGTATTGCTAAAAGAACACATAAGCTATGAATGTCAGTGCACTGCACAGTGATCTTGACAGCGCTATATTAGACTTGTCTTGAATAGTGACGCATAGTAACTGTTTTGGTAACAGAATGGATTAGATCTGATTTTCTGCGCACTGCACAGTGATGCACATGGTGATACATTAGACTTGCCTTTAATACTGACGTATAGCAACTGTTTCGCCAACAGAACAGATTAGCTATGAATATGGGTACACTGCACGGTCATGCACACATCAATATATTAGACCTGCCTTTAATAGTGATGCACAGTCAATGTATTGCTAACAGAATGGATTAGCTCTGAATGTTGGTGCACTGCACAGTGATGCACATGGGAATATATTAGACCTGCCTTAAAAGTAACACCAAGTAACTGTTTCAAAACTGATTAGTTATGAATAGAGATGAGCGAACATGCTTGAAACGAGCACTGTACCGCTCGGCTCCCCTGCGCTCACATGGGCGCAGGCTGCCGCTTCCGTCCTCCTCGAGCGGTACAGTGCTCGTTTCGAGCACGTTCGCTCATCTCTAGTTATGAATGTTCTTGCACTGCACATTGATGCACAGGGTGATACACGCTCCCTGCACGCTGCCTACAGTCTCCATGCAGTCTCCCTGCACTCTCTATTAACAGTTTGCACTTTTCAGCAACACTTTCCTTAGTGCATGAACATCTTGTCCTGTCTCTCCCTATGCTCAGTTTGCAGGAGAATGCTGGCGACCATGCAGGATGAGGGTTTTATACTGCTCTGTCTAAGGCCTCATTCACACATCCATATAATGTGTCCGCATCCGTTTCCGCAATTGCAGACAATTATGCGGATAGGATGCGGATCCATTCATTTCAATGGGCCCCGAAAAAATGCGGACAGTACTCCGTGTGGTGTCCGCATCCGTGTGTCCGTTCCGACTGTCCGCATAAAGAAATCCTCCTGTCCTACTTTTCTCCCGAATTGCAGTCCGTAGCACAATGAAAGTCTATGGATCCGCAACAAATGCGGAAGACATGCGGAAAGGCATCCGCACGTCATCCGTATTTGCAGGTTCCGTTCCAGGAGGGGAGAAAAAAAAAGAAAAGGTACAGATGTTATTCATCCTTCCGTTTTTTTGCAGATCCGGAAAAACGTGACGGATGTCCTGGAAAAACACCTGACCGTTTTCCAGGAGGTGCACAAATATGGATGTGTGAATGAAGCCTAACTGTGAAATCACAGGGGAATGGCTACCTCCATTACTGGGCTTGTCTCCTCTATGCTTACTTTAACTTTCTAACACATGCAGACGTCATTTTAGAAAAAATAATTTGTTACCACGAAGCGCAAGAAAATTTGGATTTGTTTAACACCTTGACGACCTAGGACGAGAATGCTCATCCTAATATGGCGTTACTTAACGCCCTAGGACGAGCATTCTCGTCCTAGGGTTAAGGTGCTGCTTCTGGCCGCTGCCGCAATCTGCAGCGGGGGCCCGGCTGATACTAACAGCCGGGCTTCTGCTGTATCCGCCAGCACCGGTGATTACACCGATGCCGGCGGATTAACCCCTTGTATGCCGCGGTCACGCTGACCGTGGCATACAAGGCAATTGCGGCAGCTTTTAAAGCCATCGGGTCCCCGTGAGGCGGTGGGGGGGGCCCGATGGCTGAGATTGAAGCCCCGATGCCTTGCCCAGAGGCATCAGGACTCCCATCTACGGAAGCCCAGGAGACCCAGCCACAGCTTTGGGTCTCCTAGGCAACGGTCAGCGTCTCACAGTGTGAGACGCTGACAGTTGAATGCAGCACAATACAGATGTATTGTGCTGCATTCAATCAGGGATCAGACCCTGAAATGTTAAAGTCCCTTACTGGGACATAAGTGAAATGTTAAAAAAAAGTTAAATAAAAGTGTTTTAACAAAAAAAAATAAAAATAAAGTTTCAATTAAAAAAAGCCCCTTCCCCATTAAGAAACACATAAAAATAGAAAAAAAATAAAAAATATACATATTAGGTATAGCCACGTCCGTAAAAACCTGCTTTATTAAAATATCACATGATCCAGCCGGCCCGGTCAACACCGTAAAAAATAAAAAATAAAAACTGTCTAAAAAAAGTCATTTTTTTGTCACATTTCATCACAAAAAATGTAATACCATGTGATCAAAAAAGCGTATGCCCCAAAAATAGTACCAATCTAACCGTCATCTCATCCCGCAAAAAATAAGCCCCTACCCGAGACAATCGCCCAAAAAATAAAAAAAACTACAGCTCTCTGACTATGGAGACCCTAAAACATGTTTTTTTTTTGTTTAAAAAATGATATTATTGTGTAAAACTTAAAAAAATAAAAACAAGTATACATGTTAGGTATCGCCACGTCCGTAAAAACCTGCTCTACAAAAATATAGCATGATCTCTCCCCTCAGGTGAACACTGTAAAAAATAAAAAATAAAAACTGTCTAAAAAAAGCCATTTTTTTGTCACATTTCATCACAAAAATTGTAATACCAAGTGATCAAAAAAGCATATGCCCCCAAAAATAGTACCAATCTAACCGTCATCTCATCCCGCAAAAAATGAGCCCATACCCGAGACAATCGCCCAAAAAATAAAAAACTACAGCTCTCTGACTATGGAGACACTGAAACATGATTTGTTTTTAGTTTCAAAAAGGATATTATTGTGTAAAACTTAAATAAATAAAAATAAGTATACATGTTAGGTATTGCCACGTCCTTAAACACCTGCTCTACAAAAATATAGCATGATCTCTCCCCTCAGGTGAACACTGTAAAAAATAAAAAATAAAAACGGTCTAAAAAAAGTCATTTTTTTGTCACATTTCATCACAAAAAATGTAATACCAAGCGACCAAAAAAGCGTATGCCCCCAAAAATAGTACCAATCTAATCATCATCTCATCCCGCAAAAAATGAGCCCCTACCTGAGACAATTGCCTAAAAAATAAAAAAACTACAGCTCTCTGACTATGGAGACCCTAAAACATGTTTTTTTTGTTTCAAAAAGGATATTATTGTGTAAAACTTAAATAAATAAAAATAAGTATACATGTTAGGTATCACCACGTTCGTAAAAACCTGCTCTACAAAAAAATAGCATGATCTCTCCCCTCAGGTGAACACTGTAAAAAATAAAAAATAAAAACTGTCTAAAAAAAGCCATTTTTTGTAACATTTCATCTCAAAAAATGTAATACCAAGTGATCAAAAAAGCGTATGCCCCCAAAAATAGTACCAATCTAACCGTCATCTCATCCCGCAAAAATTTAGCCCCTACCTGAGACAATCGCCCAAAAAATAAAAAAACTACAGCTCTCTGACTATGTAGACACTGAAACATGATTTTTTTTAGTTTCAAAAAGGATATTATTGTGTAAAACTTAAATAAATAAAAATAATGATACATGTTAGGTATCGCCACGTCCGTAAAAACCTGCTCTACAAAAATATAACATTATCTCTCCCCTCAGGTGAACACTGTAAAAAATAAAAAATGTCTAAAAAAAGCCATTTTTTGTCACATTTCATCACAAATGTAATACCAAGCGATCAAAAAAGCGTATGCCCCCAAAAATAGTACCAATCTAATCGTCATCTCATCCCGCAAAAAATTAGCCCCTACCTGAGACAATCGCTCCAAAAAATAAAAAAATTACAGCTCTCTGACTACGGAGACACTAAAATGTGATTTTTTTTTTGTGCTTCAAAAATATTGTGCAAAACTTAAATAAATAAAAAAAGTATACATATTAGATATTGCCGCGTCCATAACGACCTGCTCTATAAAAATATCACACGATATAACCTGTCAGATGAATGTTGTAAATATCAAAAAATAAAAACAATGCCAAAACTGCTAGTTTTTGTTACCTTGCCTCACAAAAAGTGTAATATAGAGCTACCAAAAATCATATGTACCCTAAAATAGCACTAACAAAACTGCCAACTTATCCCGTAGTTTCCAAAATGGGGTCAGTTTTTTGGAGTTTCCTACTCTAGGGGTGCATCAAATGTGACATGGCAACTTAAACTTTTTCCAGTGAAATCTACCCTGGCGTTCCTTTCCTTCTGCGCCCTTCCGTGTGCCTGTACAGCAGTTTACGATGACAAATGGGGCATTTCTGTAAACTACAGAATCAGGGTAATAATTACTGAGTTTTGTTTGGCAGTTAACCCTTGCTTTATTCTCAGAATAAAATGATTCATATGGAAAATCTGTCAAAAAAGTGAAATTTGGAAATTTTGGCTACATTTTCCTTTAATTCTTGTGGAACACCTAAAGGGTTAATAACGTTTGTAAAATCAGTTTTGAATACCTTGAGGGGTGTAGTTTCTAAAATTGGTCATTTTTGGGTGGTTTCTATGATGGAAGCCTCACAAAGTGACTTCAAACCTGAACTGGTCCTTAAAAAGTGGGTTTTGGAAATTGTGTGAAAAATTTCAAGATTTGCTTCTAAATTTCTAAGCCTTCCAACGTCCCAAAAAAATAAAATATAATTTTCAAAGTGATCCAAACCTGAAGTAGACACATGGAGAATGTAAAGTCATAGCTATTTTTGGAGGTATTACTATGTATTTTAAAAGTAGAGAAATTGACATTTGGAAATTTGCAAATTTTTCTAAATTTTTGGTAAATTTGGTATTTTTTATAAATAAGAATGAAATATTTTGACTCAAATTTACCACTGTCATGAAGTACAATATGTTACATGAATGACATGAAAACAATCTAAGAATCGCCTGGATAAGTAAAAGCGTTCTAAAGTTATCACCACATAAAGTGAGACATGTCAGATTTGCTAAAAATGGCCTGGTCCTTAAGGTGAAAAATGGCTGGGTCCTTAAGGTGTTAAAATCAAAATTATCCTAAACTTAGGACCAAATTCTGCTTTGAATGCTTTGAATGCTTTGCACTGGTGTGTTTTGGGTCATTCTCATGATGTTGAAACACCCATTTCAATAACATTTCTTATTTGGCACAGGGCATCATGATCTCATCAACTATTTTGATATATTCTAACTGAACCACCATCCCTTGTATGTCATAAATAGGTCCAACACCATGGTATGAGAAACATCCCCACAGCATGATGTTTGCTTTAGCATGCTTTACTGTCTTCACAGTGTAGTGTTGCTTGAATTCAGTTCTCATGTGTCATCTAACATACTGTCTGCGGCCACTACACCATAAGAGAACAATTTTGCTTTCATAGTAACATAGTTTATAAGGCCAAAAAAAGACATCTGTCCATCCAGTTCAGCCTGTTATCCTGTAAGTTGATCCAGGGGAAGGGAAAAATTTTTTTAAAAAACAAAAACCTTGTGATGTAGATGCCAATTTTACCCACTTTAGGGGAAAAGAAATTCCTTCCCGACTCCAATCAGGCAATCAGAATAACTCCCCGGATCAATGACCCCTCTCTAGTAACTATAGCCTGTAATATTATTACACTCCAGAAATACATCCAGGCTCCTCTTGAACTCTTTTAGTGAACTTACCATCACCACCTCCTCAGGCCAAGAGTTCCATAGTCTCACTGCTCTTACTGTAAAGAATCCTCTTCTATGTTTGTGCACAAACTTTTTTTCCTCCAGACGCAGAGGATGTCCCCTTGTCACGGTCACATTCCTGGGGATAAATAAATGATGGGAGAGATCTCTGTACTGACCCCAGATATATACAGTTGTCTTTTCTCTAATAAATAAAGTTAGTTTTTTTTTTATAATCTTTCAGGGTACTGTAGTCCACCCATTCCAGTTATTACTTTAGTTGCCCTCCTCTGAACCCTCTCCAGCTCTGCTATGTCTGCCTTTTTCACAGGAGCCCAGAACTGTACACAGTACTCCATGTGTGGTCTGACTAGTGATTTGTAGGTGGCAGGACTATGTTCTCATCACAGGCATCTATGACCCTTTTGATGCAACCCATTATATTATTGGCCTTGGCAGTAACTGCCTGACACTGGTTTCTGCAGCTTAGTTTGCTCTTCACTAAAATTCTTTTCCATGTCAGTGTTACGCAGTGTTTTACCATTTAGTATGTACAGGTGACTTGCATTATTTCTTTCCATGTGCATAACCTTACATTTATCAGTATTAAACCTCATCTGCCACTTTTCTGCCCAAGCCTCCAATCTATCCAGATCCATCTGTAGCAGTATACTGTCCTATTCTGTGTTAATTACTTTACACAGTTTAGTGTAATCTGCAAAAATTTAGATTTTACTGTGCAAGCCTTCTACAAGATCATTAATAAATATATTGAAGAGAATAGGGCCCAATACTGACCCCTGTGATACCCACTAGTGACAGTGACCAATCTGAGTGTGTACCGTTAATAACTACCCTCTGTTTTCTATCACTGAGCCAGTTACTTACCCACACACAGACATTTTCTCCCAGGCCAAGCATTCTCATTTTATGTACTAACCTCTTATTTGGTACAGTGTCAAATGCTTTGGAGAAGTCTAGATATACGACATCCATTTGCTCTGGTCAAGATAGCATATTTTAGAAACCCTTCTAACAGTTTACCCATAACAGATGTTAAATAGAGATGAGCGAGTAGTGTTCGATCGAGCCGGTATTCGATCGAATACTACGCTATTCGCCATACTCGATTTCAATCGAGTATAACGGCGATGGCGCACTTAGAATTCGTTTCCCCTCCCACCTTCCCTGGCGCTCTTTTTCCACCAATCAACATGCAGGGGGGGTATGACAGGCACGCTGAGCACGCTGGCAGCGCGAAAACAGCGTCTACATGGATTGGCTGGAAAAACCATGTGACCTCGAATATTAAAAACTCAGCTCTTCCTGCTCGTACGCATATGCTGCGTGAACTTAGTCAGGGACAGAGGCTGGAGAAGGGACAGACAGGTTTTAGCAGTTGGACAGGCAGGAGCGTGATTAAAAGCCCTTATCAGGGCTACTATAGTGCACTACAGTGATAGCTTTACTACAAGATACACTTTACAGAGAACGGCTGCCGTATTCAGGGATAGCTGCTGGAGTAGGGACAGAGAGAGGCATTAGTGGTGTATTAGGTGCTCTGCTACATACCAAACTATATTTGGCACTACTGTTCAGCGTTCTTTTTGGCTGAAAAACCCTGTTATATAACTAGTGTGTATATGCACCATCTGATCTGGCAGTATACGGCTGTGAATTTTATTTTATTTTTTTAAATACAGTTTATTTGGCTCTAGTGTTCTGGGTTCTGTGTGCCTGCAATACCCTTTTTGTATACCAGGTGTAAATACCCACCGTCTGTTCAGTTAGTACACGGCTGTGTACCTTGAAATATACAATATCTAGGCCATTTAATTGGCCACTGTACTGTGCGTTCTCTTGCTAAATTATTTCACATACCTGGTGTAAATACCCACCGTCTGTTCAGTTACTACACGGCTGTGTACCTTGAAATATACAATATCTAGGCCTTTTAATTGGCCACTGTACTGTGCGTTCTCTTGCTAAATTATCTCACATACCTGGTGTAAATACCCACCGTCTGTTCTGTTACTACACGGCTGTGTACTTTGAAATATACAATATCTAGGCATTTTAATAGGCCACTGTACTGTGCGTTCTCTTGCTAAATTATCTCACATACCTGGTGTAAATACCCACCGTCTGTTCTGTTACTACACGGCTGTGTACCTTGAAATATACAATATCTAGGCCATTTAATAGGCCACTGTACTGTGCGTTCTCTTGTTAAATTATCTCACATACCTGGTGTAAATACCCACCGTCTGTTCTGTTACTACACGGCTGTGTACTTTGAAATATACAATATCTAGGCATTTTAATAGGCCACTGTACTGTGCGTTCTCTTGCTAAATTATCTCACATACCTGGTGTAAATACCCACCGTCTGTTCTGTTACTACACGGCTGTGTACCTTGAAATATACAATATCTAGGCCATTTAATAGGCCACTGTACTGTGCGTTCTCTTGTTAAATTATCTCACATACCTGGTGTAAATACCCACCGTCTGTTCAGTTACTACACGGCTGTGTACTTTGAAATATACAATATCTAGGCATTTTAATAGGCCACTGTACTGTGCGTTCTCTTGCTAAATTATCTCACATACCTGGTGTAAATACCCACCGTCTGTTCTGTTACTACACGGCTGTGTACCTTGAAATATACAATATCTAGGCCATTTAATAGGCCACTGTACTGTGCGTTCTCTTGTTAAATTATTTCACATACCTGGTGTAAATACCCACCGTCTGTTCAGTTACTACACGGCTGTGTACTTTGAAATATACAATATCTAGGCATTTTAATAGGCCACTGTACTGTGCGTTCTCTTGCTAAATTATCTCACATACCTGGTGTAAATACCCACCGTCTGTTCAGTTACTACACGGCTGTGTACTTTGAAATATACAATATCTAGGCATTTTAATAGGCCACTGTACTGTGCGTTCTCTTGCTAAATTATCTCACATACCTGGTGTAAATACCCACCGTCTGTTCAGTTACTACACGGCTGTGTACTTTGAAATATACAATATCTAGGCATTTTAATAGGCCACTGTACTGTGCGTTCTCTTGCTAAATTATCTCACATACCTGGTGTAAATACCCACCGTCTGTTCTGTTACTACACGGCTGTGTACTTTGAAATATACAATATCTAGGCATTTTAATAGGCCACTGTACTGTGCGTTCTCTTGCTAAATTATCTCACATACCTGGTGTAAATACCCACCGTCTGTTCTGTTACTACACGGCTGTGTACCCTGAAATATACAATATCTAGGCCATTTAATAGGCCACTGTACTGTGCGTTCTCTTGTTAAATTATCTCACATACCTGGTGTAAATACCCACCGTCTGTTCTGTTACTACACGGCTGTGTACTTTGAAATATACAATATCTAGGCATTTTAATAGGCCACTGTACTGTGCGTTCTCTTGCTAAATTATCTCACATACCTGGTGTAAATACCCACCGTCTGTTCTGTTACTACACGGCTGTGTACTTTGAAATATACAATATCTAGGCATTTTAATAGGCCACTGTACTGTGCGTTCTCTTGCTAAATTATCTCACATACCTGGTGTAAATACCCACCGTCTGTTCTGTTACTACACGGCTGTGTACCTTGAAATATACAATATCTAGGCCATTTAATAGGCCACTGTACTGTGCGTTCTCTTGTTAAATTATTTCACATACCTGGTGTAAATACCCACCGTCTGTTCAGTTACTACACGGCTGTGTACTTTGAAATATACAATATCTAGGCATTTTAATAGGCCACTGTACTGTGCGTTCTCTTGCTAAATTATCTCACATACCTGGTGTAAATACCCACCGTCTGTTCTGTTACTACACGGCTGTGTACTTTGAAATATACAATATCTAGGCATTTTAATAGGCCACTGTACTGTGCGTTCTCTTGCTAAATTATCTCACATACCTGGTGTAAATACCCACCGTCTGTTCTGTTACTACACGGCTGTGTACCTTGAAATATACAATATCTAGGCCATTTAATAGGCCACTGTACTGTGCGTTCTCTTGTTAAATTATTTCACATACCTGGTGTAAATACCCACCGTCTGTTCAGTTACTACACGGCTGTGTACTTTGAAATATACAATATCTAGGCATTTTAATAGGCCACTGTACTGTGCGTTCTCTTGCTAAATTATCTCACATACCTGGTGTAAATACCCACCGTCTGTTCAGTTACTACACGGCTGTGTACTTTGAAATATACAATATCTAGGCATTTTAATAGGCCACTGTACTGTACGTTCTCTTGCTAAATTATCTCACATACCTGGTGTAAATACCCACCGTCTGTTCAGTTACTACACGGCTGTGTACTTTGAAATATACAATATCTAGGCATTTTAATAGGCCACTGTACTGTGCGTTCTCTTGCTAAATTATCTCACATACCTGGTGTAAATACCCACCGTCTGTTCTGTTACTACACGGCTGTGTACTTTGAAATATACAATATCTAGGCATTTTAATAGGCCACTGTACTGTGCGTTCTCTTGCTAAATTATCTCACATACCTGGTGTAAATACCCACCGTCTGTTCTGTTACTACACGGCTGTGTACCTTGAAATATACAATATCTAGGCCTTTTAATAGGCCACTGTACTGTGCGTTCTCTTGCTAAATTATTTCACATACCTAATTATATACCCAAATATTGTATTTGCAACAAAAAAAAAATAAAATGCGGAGGGGGGCTAGCGGAA